>JACXSJ010000033.1:25387-121346 GCA_014851325.1 Pentalonia nigronervosa
AAACTACAAAAAAATAATTAATTTTCTAAATGAAAATGAAGCTCAATTTCACACGTATCAATTACAATCTGACAAATCATTTAGAGTAGTAATAAGGAAACTCCATCCGTCAACTCTTGTTTGCGAAATTAGTTCAGCATTAAGAGAAATTGGCCACTCCGTAAGGAAAGTAACTAATATTCTGCATTATCAAACAAAGAATCCACTACCTCTGTTTTTCATTGACCTTGAGCCTGATGGAAATAATAGTGATGTTTTTGATATAACTTCAGTACTACATACAAAAATAAAAATAGAAGAGCCACATAAACAGCGACAAATTCCACGGTGCACAAAGTGCCAATCTTATAATCACACCAAGAGCTACTGTTCTCATTCTCCTCGATGTGTAAAATGTGGCGAATATCATCTCACAATATCATGTACTAAATCACGTGAATCCCTGCCACCTGCACGTTATGCAATGTCAATCATCCGACAAACTACAAGGGATGCACTACCTACAAAGAACTTCAAGAACGATGCAGACATCCTTTCAATACAAAATAAACCTCCCAACAACACTAACAGCAATCCCAACATTACAATACTCAGCCAAACAACCAACTAACAAATCTGCCATTCACAAACACACGTGACCGATCTTTTGCAAATGTAACAAGTAACGACACTACTCAAAATAAAAATGCTGATTCTCCCTTCTCCAACAACCTAGAAAATCTTAACTGTAAATTCCTAGATGATTTTAAGTCTATGTTTAATCCTCTTCTTGCTTTTCCGATTACAGTAATTTCTAAACTTTCACTTTTAATAATCAAAAATGATTAATAACTCGTATACCTCCAAATCTCTACTCATCCTATTATGTAACGCTTACGACCTTAAAAACCACAGTAATGAACTTCTCATCACCCTTCAAGAAAAAAGAATAAGACATTGTACTCATATCTGAAACGCATTTCATTAATGTATCTTATATTCATTACTACGCTTATCGTGCAAACCATCCAGATAACACCGCTCACATGGGTGCAGCTATATTTATCAGATCCTCGGTCACATTCATTCCACTTCCTAATTTTATTGCAACTCACATTCAATCATATGCAATATCTTTAATTTTTAACCATATCCCTGTTACAATAGCAGCAACATACTGACCACCAAAACATAAAATCTCTACCAATCAATTCAATGAATATCTGTCTACCTTGAACAATAATTTTATTATAGGTGGCGACCTAAACGCAAAACACATCCAATGGGGCTCTCGTATTACAAACCCTAGAGAAAACTCTCTCCTACAATTTATATCTCACTCCAACATATCTATTCTGTCCCCTCCTAATTACACATATTGGCCTACATCTCGTTATAAAAACCGCAATATATTGGATATATTTATCACAAAAATCCCCAATAACCTCCATACATAAACCTTCAACCTTCTAGACCCATGCTTAGACCACTTTACAGTTCTCCTCATCATAGACTGCCAACCTCCCAACAAATTGACCACTACAGTTATATCACATCATACCGATTGGAAAAAATTTGATACAACCTTATCAGAAAAACTGACTTAAAAATTCGTTTAAAAACAACAAATGATATTGAAGACGCTGTTAATTTGTTCACACATAACATACAATTATCGGTATGGGAATCACTCAAATTATTACCTTCTAAATATTCACCTAACAATCTTGCTATTTATGTAAGGACTTTAATCACAGCAAAACGGCGTGCTCGTGCTGTTTGGCAAAACAATAGATACCCAGCAGATAAGTGCCACTACAATGCTCTTGCATTAAAACTCAAACGTCTATTAGCCAACTGCAAGTCCGAATCATATGCTACATGTCTATCATCACTCATAAAGATGGCACCCTTTGGAAAGCTATTAGAAAATTTCTTCATAACCATAACTTACCACCTACCTTACGCAACGACGATGACAGCTGGGTTACATCTTAGCTAGACCAAGCAAATATCTTTGCAAATCATTTAGAAAATACATTCCAACCACATCAAGATATTCTATCTCAAAATAGAATCAAAGACGTTGAAAACTTTCTTGACTCTCCTCTGCAAATGTCACTCCCCGAGCCTTTTTTCCCGGCGAAGTTGAATTTACTATAAAAAAATTCCTCTAAAAAAATCATCTGGTTTCGACTTGATAAATAATTAGACATTTACCAAAAAAAAAACTATTATATTCCTTACTCAAATATATAATTCAATGATCAGACCATCATACTCCCCAATCTTATGGAAATACTCCACCATAATTCTAATCCTTAAACCTAATAAACCGCCAAATTGTCCCTCCTCGTATAGACCAAAAATTTTCGCGATCCCATCAAAAATACTTGAAAAACTTTTATTAAAATGTATTCTACCCATAGTCACTGATGCAAATATACTACCCAACTCTCAATTTGGATTCCGTAATAGCCATTTCACTGTACATCAAGTACACAGATTAGTTGATAAAATCTCTTACGCATTAGAAGAAAAACTTTATTGTACTGGAACCTTCCTTGATAACTCCCAAGCTTTCGATAGAGTATAACATGCAGGCTTACTGTATAAACTAAATCATCTACTACCTAATTTTATAATCTTATTTGGAAGACCGTTTTTTCTCAGTATGTATAAGCTCTGCTATCTCACCTCCAGCAGAAATTAATGCTGGTGTACCACAAGGTGCAGTTACTGCCCATTACTTTTTAATTTATTCATCTCTGATCAACCTAACTCAAATCAAACCCTAGTCGGTGACTTTACAGATGATAAAGCTATAATAGCTAGCAGCGCAGACCCTAATTTAACTTCACTCTATGTTTAAAATCATCTCCAGCTTCTTGAAACATGGTATAGAGAATGGGGAGGAAAAATGAATGAAAACAAGTCTACCCATTATACTTTCACTCTTTGACATGGCACATGCCCGACACTGTTCCTTAATCAAAACCTAACCTTAATCAAACCTTACCTAATGCCCAATGTGTATGATATCTTGGAGTTCATATCGACCGTCGACTTACTTGGACGCCACATATCAAAAGCAAAATTGTCGCACTAAATAACCGCTTTAGACTCTTGCTATTAACTTCCAAAAAAATAAAACTACCTAACAAATTATTAATCTATAAACTACTTCTAAGAATCATTTGGACATATGGCATCCAGCTCTGGGGTACAGCAAAAATATCTAATACAAACCATATCCAAAGGTTTCAATCAAAAATTCTTTGAACAGTTTCAAAAGCTCCATTCTACATCTCCAACAAATCCTTCCACTCTGATCTAAAAATATCAACTGTCATTGAATTAGCCAAACTACACTACAAGCGTTTAAATAGCCGACTAACTCATCACCAAACCCTCTTATTACCCAACTCTCATCTACGACTATTCCAGGTAACCCTCAAAAAAGACTAAAAGAACAGTGGTGTCATGACCTGCTAAGATAAATTGGAAAAAAAAAATGTAAAAGTGTGTAATATAGTCTAACTACTATCTTGACAAAGTACCTCCAATGGGAGGTCTTTTCACTCCGTTATTCCAGTGTATTTATTATTATATCAATTAAGCTTATTGTTCAAATATGTATCAGATTGCTAATTAAAGTAAATGTTAACAAAAAAGTTTTCTCGACTACCGCTAAATATGATCCCCAGCATGTGAATGATCCGTGATTATTCGAGGGTTAGTGAAACCTGCAATAAATAAATTCTTATTATAATTATTTATAATTTATAATTTATTTATTGTAATTTACCTTTTGAAGTGATTAAAGTAGCCAGACATTTTTTATATAATCTTTGAAAGCATTTCCAGTGGATGGTTGTTAACAGATTATGTTTAACTGTGTAAGCAAAACCATTACAAATAACTGCAATAGTGGACAATGACTGGATTTCTTATGCGTTATCGTAACATAAATTTTATATATGATAAATTGGGTATTTCAAAATGTATTATCTTATAATACAGATTAATTGTGCTATCTTTATTACCTTACCTTATATTACTATAAATTGTATTACAAATTAAACCGTACTTTTTTTCCGGAATTCATTTACATATAGTTTGTGATATAATTTAGAGCATATACTTATTAGTATTTAATCTATTTTCTATGATCCCATTCGTAAGGGCGACAACCATGATTTCAGATATGGATATATTTTGTTCTATACAGAAATCGTGGTGTCAATTTAAAAGCCACCTGACACAAGGCCCCGAAATAAACTTTTTTTTTTAATAAAGGTAGAAAAACCAATAAGGACAATGTATTTAATTTTTAAATCTTAGATATAAAAATAAAAATATTTATGAATTTCTAACTTGAAATAATTATTACTCGTTATTCCTTGATTTTTTTTTTGGTTTTTCAATGCTTTTAAAAACTACTGGGAATTTTTTACTTTTGACTTCATAATTTGTGAGATATAAAGTACCAATTAGATTCACTTTTTTACTAGAAAAAAGGCGCTAAATTTGAAAATTGAAGCATTTATTTTGTACATTGTACTTTCCTAAAAGGTGATACCTAATAAACACACACACATAAAAAAATAAAAACAACATTGTAAAATCAATACATTTATCACTCCACTTAGAATCTAAAATCAAAGATTTATGATTGTACTTATGAACAGTGTGACACAATCAAATCTTATTTTATCTTCATAGAGGGTGCGAGTGTGCGACTTATCTATTCTGTGAGGCAACCATGATTGAATAAACCTAGTCACATAAGCGAATATGCGACGGTGCCGACGTCACACAGTAAAATTATTAGTTTTAATATCGTTAACATCACGGACCAAGATATACCTTGGTATAACCATGAACTAAGATAATAAAATAATAACTATAAAATAATTAAAATATAATACTATAATTTTTATAACCTTAGTTCATGGTATATATTATCTTAGTCTGTGGTCAACAATTATCACTATCAACTTTATTGCTTATCAGTTATCAGTTTTATCAGTAATCAGATTACGATTTAAGAATTTAAACCTGAACAGGTGAAATACTGAAATTAATTAATAATTATTCTGTTGTGTATTGTAAGTGTATTTAAACACTAAACTTAAAAAATTAAAACGGAAATACTAGTAAATTGCGTTTAGCGAATAATGCAAATTGAAGATAGTATGTAATTCCTTCATAATGTAGAGTAATAACTTGTTAAATAAAAGTCAACAAGAAAATACTTTTCTACATGGTTTTTTTCAGAAATAGTTTTCGTTACAGAATAATTTATTCTGTGTTTATTCTATAAGAAATTCCAACAACTCGATATAATAACATTGTTATTAATATATATTTATTAAATAAATTGTCTATTGAAATGAGTAGACGGTAGGTCATGTTTTCTTATAATTTAAAGTACTATTCTGTCTTTATACCTAAATGAAACAAATTGTATTGTATGTTGACAAAGTTAAAATTTTGTTTTATGTATTTTAAATAACTAAGAAATATATTTATATACAAGTTAATATAAAAATAGATATAAATAGATTTACATTGTTATATAGGTTATTACATTTTATAGTTTAAACATTCAATATTATCATTATCTAAATAAGTAAGTAGTTTATTTATTAAATAATGCAATTTCACATTTTTGTGTACCTATTAGATTGTACTGCTAATGAACATAAAAATAACAAAAGTTTTGAAAGGTTTTGTAGAATTTTTATAATTTATTTTTTTTTTTTAAAAAATTACTGAAAATACTTAAAAATATTTCTTAATGACTACTTATGTTGTTGTGTGGAATCTCCCAACTTTTAATATAGGTAGGTATGAAAAAACAAATATTAAATCTAATAGATTTTATTCAGAAAAATAAATAATATGTTCTTAAAAGAAGATGGCTTGATTAAATGTTCTGCAAGCAGGGCTTAGATGGTTATGAGAAAATATATAGGAAGGTTTTCAAATCTAAAGAATATTCTATGTAATTACTGTACTTTATCTTCACCTGATAAGCAGTTCACAAATTAAGGTGTTAAAGTATCTAAATGTCATAAATAAATATGAATAGGAAATTTTTTTAATAATTATCAATGAATTAATTTATTATACTAATCTAATATAATATGCATAGATTTTAGAAATATTTAAAGACAATATCATTAACAGAGCATAAATATTATTTTTAGTATTATAATATAAATGATAGATCATGATTAAACTTTTTATATCAAATAAATACTAGTACCTATTGGGTAGTTATTATAAAATGTGTGTTTATGAAATAATTTTAACATTGTTTTTTTTTAATAATATGAACATCCTGTATATAAATAAAATATACTTAAATTAATCAATAATCAATTTGATTATATCTGTAATATTTCATTGTATTGGGTGTGGCATTAATTCAATATTTATTTTTAACAGTTACATTTTATTCTTCTACTATTCAACTTATTTTATTTTTATAAAATATTGAAAATATAAGTATATACCTATATATTTTTTTTATTTATTTATAAGATGGCTCAATCCTACAATACAGTTATTATCATTGGAGCAGGTGTAGCAGGAATTGCAGCTGCTACTAAACTACTAAAGAATAACTTTAACAATTTTATCATACTGGAAGCAGAAAACCGTATTGGTGGCCGCATTCAAACTTTACCCTTTGGTGGTAATTATGATTTATTTAATTCAATTTAAATATAAATATGTTACACAAATGAAGTTATCAATTGATTTATTGATTTAATACAATTTTATATGAATTTCAGTGATTGTAATTTTTTATTTTAATATAAGTACTTTATTATCTATATAGTAAAACTTATGTTGGCTGTTAAATACATCTCAAATAGTCTAGTTAAAGATTATTATATTAGTTCTATAACTATACGTTTTAATTTAAACATTTAAAATAATATGCATACTATTAAAAATTAATCATTTCTTTAGATGATTAGAATCAGTGGTGCACACAAACATTTAGACATTTAACTATGGATCCCTTCCCCCAAATTAAAATATTAATTATAATTGAGTTATAATAAAAATAATTTTTAAGTCATAGTAGTTATCAATATTGTAAATTAGTAAATTACATATTGTCATTATTTAACTGTACCTAATTAATTGTTTACAGTAGTAAAGTAATTAATAACAACATAAGAACTATTATTAAACATTTATACTTCATAACTTAATAGTTAAAGGAGTATCAATTTAATATATTATTTTGAAGTATTGTAGAATATATTTTATTAATAAAAATTAAATATAAAGAGTAAATAAAAACTATGTAATCTAAAATTCACACTCATCATTATTGTTCTATCAATATAAAGTTTTAAAGATAAAATAATATTTAATCGCAACATAAATTGATAATCAAGTGTATGAAAGTACAATGAATTTAGTGAACATTGTACTTCTTTGAATTAATCATAATTTATTTTAAACTTTATACTGTATAAAGTTAAAATTTAATTTAACTAATGTTAAAACTAATATTTGTTCATGCAAATATAAAACAAAAATTATATTTTCCATAAAAAATTGATGGGATGAACTTATTAAATTAAAAGTGTAATAAATCATATTATTATTTTTAAAAAATGATTCAGTATATAGACCAGTTTAAACACATTTTGTCATAATTTTTTTAAAAGCTAGTGCTTTTTTTTTATTTCCATTAATATTTCAACAGTACAAAAGCTTTTGATTATTTTAGTCAATTCGCTTTAATATACTCTAAAGATTTAATTTACTGTATAGTCTTATAAACTTAAAATATCATCCAGTCATATTATGCTCTCTTCCCTGTTTGATAATCCTTGTCTTATAATTCAATTTTGTAATAAACAATATGTGTAGTTTAATTATTGAGAACAATTGTGTGAACAAAATTAAATAAAATGCATTTTAATATATATAAATAACATTTAGGAGGGAGATTAAGGAGATATATCTCCTCTTGATCTTTTTTTAACATAATATAATATGTATATTGTTATAGTTCTATTTTTTTCCATTCATTACTTTATAAATTATAAATAGATAATGAAAATAAATAAATAATAAAATATTATAATTTAGAGCAAGTTGAATGGAATTTTGATGCTATTCATCCATAACAAAATAAAATTAGATGTTGAAGAAAAAATTGACAGAACTGCCAAAATACCCATAGGCAACAGGAATTTGTTTTGTGAATGATTTATTGTTTAGTTCATATTGATTATAAATTTATAAAAATTAAATGTTTATGTAGAGATTTATATATTGTATAGTTATTAAACATTGATTGCATCTATTACTTGTGTATTTCAAGTGAAGGGAGAATATTTGTTTAGTCATATCTCCTTTTAAAGAAATCCTAAATACGTCACTTTAAATAATCAACCTAACATAACCATAGTTTTAAGTTTAAAGAAAGCTAGAGAATATAATCATCCCTGATCATATCTCTGATGTAGCTGTTGATACAGTACAACCAAAATATTATTAGTATATCATAGAAGTTATAATATAAATATTTTGGTTACAAATTAAATAAATTATTTTGATAATAAATAATTATTTTTTGATTCAATATTATCAATATGTATTTTTTTCTTGTACTTTTTAAGATGGGCACATTGAATTAGGAGCACAATGGATTCATGGAGAAGAAGGGAATGTAGTATTCCAAATGGCTTCTGCTCAAAATTTAGTATCTGATAGAAGAGAAACAATACAGCAATTTACCAATTCTACTTTTGTAACATCATCGGGTAGTGAAATAAAATCTAACCATCTTCGCGAATACTTAAATATAGCTTATTCTGTATTTGATGATAGCCCAAAGGATAATTTAGAAAAATTCATGTCCTTAGGAGAGCTTTTTCAAAAAAGGTAATAATATTTATTTTAAAAATATTGTTTTGATATAAACATAGAAATGTATTTGTATCTTTTATAGAATTGAAAATGTCTTAGTTGACACAGAAGAACTACCACTGAAGCAATTTATTAATTGGTACCAACATTATCAAAATTCTTATAATGGAAGTGATAGTTGGTTTGAAGCATCTGCAATTAATATAGATACATATAAATCTTGTCCTGGTTATCCTGCAATTAGTTGGAAATCAAAAGGATATTCAACTGTAATAGATTTATTGCAGGTATGTAAATTTTACCTTCTCAAGATTTATGGGATATATTTTTTTTAGATTTTTAACAGATTACAAATTGTAAACGACTAATGTATCGTAAAAAACATAATTGATTTGGTTGCCTAAATAGTTATTTTATTAATGGTTTTTTCTAATATTTAAGGAAAAGTTCAATGATGAAGTAGAACATCTGCATATTAAAGATAAAGTGATATTTGGAAAAGAAGTTGTAAAAATATATTGGTCTGGTGATCAAGCAGAAGTATTATGTGCTGATAATAGCCGCTTTAAAGCACAATGTATTTTAACTACAACGAGTCTTGGTGTTTTAAAAAATGTATGCAATGAATTATTTGAACCTGAACTTCCTGAATATAAATTAAAAGCTATACAGGTAAAGAAAAACTCTTTTTGATTTTTTATTCTGTGTACTTATACATCACAATTGTTTTTAGAACTTAGGTATTGGAACTGTGGATAAATTATTCCTGAAATTTCCATATTCGTGGTGGTCAGAAAACACTACAGGGTTTAGTTTGTTATGGTCTGATGATGATCGTGAAAAATTCATTAAAGAAAATAAAGTATGTATAATTATTATTTAAATAATAATATAGTAATATAATAATTTAAGTTTAATTATATAATATATTGTAAGCTATTCATTTATAATGTTAATTTTAAGTTAAAATATGAGGCAATTTCAAAAATTCCTGTACTTTGTAAAGTTAAGTGTGAAGCTATATTAATTAGCACAGTGGTCATAAGCTTAAATTAAAATCAAATCTTAATAATAATTAGATGTGGGTCATGTTTGAAATTTGAAAATTCAAACCAAACTTTAAGTGTCTGGTTTATGTTTGAAAGTCAAACCTAGTTTTAAAAAAATTAAAACGAACCAAACTCAAACTATAAGTTATTCTAGAATTTATCTGAATTCCAAATAAATGTACATATACCAAAAAATAATTCAAACTCTTCTTTGAAAGTTGCAAACATGAAATATTTATAGTATTTATTTTTAAATTTTTATTTTGTCTATTGTTAATTATATTGACAAAAAATACATCCGTATTTTATGCTTATTTATTATTTTAAAAGTGAGTAGCTGAATGTTTATTCTAGACTCTAGTTACATTGTATTATTGTTATTTTTAATTTTAATATTACAAAAGTAAAATTAAAACCTTATTATTGTTTGAACAGCAATTATTTCTTGTGTTATTATTGATTTGTTAATTGCTGATGTACTTAATAAAATTGTAACAACTTATTGTTTGTCATTATTATTTTATACATTTAACTAAATAGAAATTAAGTCATGAATTTTGATAAAAATCTTTATATAATTGATGTAATTTCAAAACACTTGAAACATTATTTGCTTGTTTATATAATTTTTTTATATAATTGTATTGTTTTTGATATGATATTGTTCTTTAAATTTCATACAATTATTGATTATTTTATAAATATTTTTTTTTAATTCAGAGACGTGGTTGGGATTATCTTTGTGATGTGTTTGGTTTTTATATTTGTGATAACTGTCCAAATACACTTCTTGGATGGATAGTTGGTCCTGCTGCAAGAAACATGGAACAGAAATCTTTAGATGAGATCAAAATTGGATTGATGTATTTATTGAATAAATTTCTGGGAGACAAATACACTATACCATTTCCTGATTTAGTGACTAGGTAAAAATATATTATATTAAATACTATTGAAACATGGTATTACATCTATAACTACTCTTAAACACATTTTTAATTAATATTTTTATTTTTTTATGTTATTATAATATTGCTATTGTAATGTTATTGTATTGGATAATTAATACTGAAATTACTTAAGATCTCAATGGGGTTCCAATAGTCACTTTTATGGTTCATATTCTTTTCATTCTATGAATACCGATTTGGAAGGAAAGGCCAATAGTCAATTAGCAGAACCTCTAATTAATTCCAATGGAAAAAATGTATGTAATCCATAAAAATATTATTAATATAATATTCATATTATTGTTTTGAAATAAACTTATATTAATTCTTTTAGATTTTGCTATTTGGTGGTGAAGCTACACATAGTTCTTACTTTTCGACTGTACACGGAGCAATTGAATCTGGTTGGCGTGAAGGAGATAGAATATTAGAACAATTTACAAAATAAATATTAGAATAACATCAATTTAACAATGTTTGTTATATTTCTTATATTTTATTACTAAATAAATATATTTTTAATTTTATTGTATCGATAATTTTTTTTTTTTTATTAGTTTTTATATAATGTTTACATATATCAACATAAAATTATATATTAATTTATATATTCTAAAATTAATTGATGTTGATTATTTTCCTATTGTTATACTCTGCTACTTATTTAATTTTTAACTGAATATTTTAATATTAATTTAATAATATTGTGACTGTACCCCTAACTTGAGAGTTGTTCCAACCTGTAATTTATTTTGTTTATTATCCAATTGAATGTTGAACTTGCATAGTCGTGTAACATGTATAATATTTTCTTTATAGATTCATTGATAATTCTTTCTTTATTTTTTGACACATATTGATTTTTATATAGATCTTCTATATATTCTTCTTGTTTATCAGTAGGTATCTGTGTTTTATCGTATGGGTTTAATTTAAAATCATTAGTGTTGATGGCTTGATCTTTGGTATTATCATTTTTTCTGTTTAGAGCTTCAGAAATGTCAGTGGATTTATTGTTAATATAAGAAGACTCTGATTCCCACTTATTATCATATTCTTCATCGTCTTCATCACTAATGAAGGAATAGTCAGATTCATTATAATTGTTTTCTGTCAATTCATCTGTACCTGAAGGCATATTTATTCGGAGTCCAGTAATTACTATTTTTTTATCTCCAGCATTATGACTATCTTCATTTCCTTCTGATACGTTGTAATCATCTTCCACCTTATGTATGTCAGATCCTTGATCGTTGTCATTTTCCTTTTAAAACATATTTATTAACAACTTTGATTTTAGATTAAAGATAAAAATTTTCTGCATCAGACTTACTTGTTTCATAGTTTTACTAATTTTTGGATATTCTTTATGATCTTTATCATCTAATTCATAATGATCTCTTTCATCTTCATCATCATCCTCTTCGTAATCATCTCCTTCGTCATTATCTCCTTCATCATTATCTCCTTCATCATCTTCGTCATCATCATTTTCTTCATAATTTTCTTTGGAATGATTTATTTTTTTAACTACATCCGATTCTTGATGATTATCATTTTCCTTTTTACATATATTTATTAATTAACTAATAAGACATTAAATTAAATACAAAATTATTCTGTTGAAAATGTCTCTATTTACATTTGGTGGTATCATGGTTGGTTGTAAGGGAGTGGGGAGTGCCGGTAGGTAAATGTCCAGGGCGCCACATTTTAAGGGCGGAAACATTTTCTCATATAAAATGAATACAAAATTCAATTTTCAAATCTGAGAAATAAAAATAAATATTTTATGCATTTCTAATAAAATAATTTGCAAATTTTCATATTTCTGACAAATTTCATGCATTTATAAAAAACTATTGTGAATATAAGCAAGTATTTCTTTTTAAATACACTAATAACAACTTATAAGAAACCTTGTATAAAATTTTCAAATTTTTTAAAAAAAAGTTTACTCATCATTATACTTTTTATTAAAAAAAAATGTATTGAAAATGGACGCGAAATGTATAAATACAGCCCTGGTTGATACTGTAGTTAGAGTAGAAGCTCTTGATACTTGAACTTTATTAATTCCATTACTAAATGAAAGTGGCTGGTGATTTCCATTTTTTATTAATAATAAATAAATATTATATTATATTTAAAATAAAACTTACCTTTTTTAAAATCGGTAGAGATGTAGGTGCCGAAGGTGTCGGACGAGATGATGTAGGTGCCGAAGGTGTCGGACGAGGTGATAGAGGTGCTGGAGGTGGCAGACGAGGTAATAGAGGTGCTGGAGGTGGCAGACGAGGTAATAGAGGTGCTGGAGGTGGCAGACGAAGTGGCAGAGGTACCGGAGGTGTCAGACGAGATGATAGAAGTGTTGGAGGTGGCAGACGAGGTGATAGAAGTGCTGGAGGTGCTGGAGGTACCAGACGAGATGATGGAGGTGAAGCAGAAACTTTAGAATTTACTTTGGAATCCCCAAAAACGGATTGCTAGAGAGATTAAATATTTATTTTAGAAAAAAAGTTGAGTTACATTATTGTAAGTTATTAACAACATTTGATTTTTAAACCTATAATTATATATAATTGTACAAATCAATTTGGTTATTCATATAAGTTTAAAATTATTAGTCGTTTAAAAAAATTTAAAATACACTTACCAAGCTTTTAGTAGGCAAAACTGAAACTGAAGTACTTTTCCCATTCGAAGATATAGATTTCACTGGTTGAATTGTGGCCCCTGATAAATTATCCTATACAAAGTATTATAATTAATAAACAATAATAGTAAAAAAAATGAACATAAAATTTGTTAGAAGGAATTGAGCTAATTTTATTTTTTACTTATACAGTGATAAATACAATAAAAAAGCGAATTTAAAGGAAATATATAAGGAAATAACTAATTTATTTGAAAAAGCCATTGATGACAATTTGAGAATTTAGACAGAAATTAGAAAACGTATTAATGAACTTGCCAAAAAATATGCTAGAAGCACTGACACTAAAATGTTGGAATTCATTTTCGTGGTTTTTAAAACGTTCATTTACAACTTGCTTTTTATAGATGTTATCTAGTAATTTAGTGACAATTTGTTAGTACTGTATATGATACTATAACACACATTTTGCCATATTTTTTTTTTGTTGTCTTTCATTTATTAGTTGTAGCCATGTAGGTACCTAATGCATAACATTATTTTAGACAAAACATGAACGTTTAAAAAATAAATAATAATAGGTAAAAGCAATACGATTATTCACCTACTTATTTAAACATATGCATATTAAATAAACACATTTTATTCTTCTAAAGAATACATTTAGATAAGTATCTGGTATAATTATCTAAAAAAAAATGTATAAAAACTTATTAAAAGTAGGTACAAAAATGAATACACCTATCTAACATATTAAACTTTAATAACTAAAATAAGTATAAATTATTATAATATATAATATAAATTACAGGGTTACCTACTTATTAGTACACTAGGGTTAGGTCACTAATGTAGACGTACAGAGGCCTAATCAACTTCCCCAGTTATTTTCTTATCTGTTATAATTGTCGTGTTCAGTTTAAATTTGTTCATTCCAATTTCCAATATTTATTAAATAATTACAACATTTTTTAATCATAAAAAAATACTAATAAAATGGTGGTATAAGTGGATACCACTCTGCTGAACATTAGGTGTTGTATAGAACTGAAACGGATTTGTTAAATTTGAATTCAATGATATAAAATCATTAATCATTACGGTATACCGTACACAAAAAAGTCGGAAAATGATTCGAGTGGAAACGGCCAGCCTTTATTAGTGTATAAAGTATATTACTAAATATATTTTATGATATTATTGCTATTAAAGTAATATATATATTACTATTAGTAAGTAGGTAATATAGGTTAAATAATTTTCTGAAATTATTGCATTTGAAAATGATATTGTTTGTATCAAATATAAAATATACTTCATAAGTTCCAAGTATGTACCCCTACGAATAATATTTTTAAATTACAAGAAAATAACTGAAATTATAATTTTTTTTTTAAATATCTAATTGTGTCCAAATTTAACTTTATAAAAAAGACTGTGTTTATATATTTTATTAGATTTTTTGGTTACAGAAAAAGCTGCTTTTAAGAAACCTTGTTTTTAATTTTTAATCCTTAGCTATAAAAACTAAATAATTTTTCAACTACAAAATAATTTGAAGATTTTTGTGATTTTGATGAATTTTGTCAAAATTTAAACCTGAAATGCTCTTAAAAAAAAATTGTGCCTATGTATCTTTAATCTTTTTAACCTCCTCGTGTAACAAATTAACATCTTATGAGGAAATCATATTAAAATTTCAAGTTTTTTTACCCAGTAAAAACATTTTTATCGATATTTATAAAAATAAAACTAAAAAAAAAAAATTTAAATATTTATAAATAGTTTAAAACGAATCAATATATTTTGAAAATTTTATTATGTGTAGAAAATGATAAAATAGATATAAATAATATTATACTATACTCAACGGTAATAGATAAGTAGTTTAAACTTTTTAGTCTAGCCCTATATTCAAAAAAAATGTTCATTTAGTTGTTCTGTATTTTTGTCTGTATATTGTTAAACTGTCATAGTTCTTTGGATTGTTTGTTAATAATATAATATTTTATATAAAATATCAGCCAGTTGTTTTAGATAGGCAAGTATCAATTTCAAAATTATAATTTACATTATATACGGATTTATTGATGACGCGCCACGGCGCATGTAGACTATATTGTCTATAATAAACAGTAGTAGTTCAAGTTGAGTCTCGAGTTCTCAAGAGATAGAAACATAGTATTGGCTAATGCTTTATCATTTGTTCACTTACATATTAAGCATCAATAAATTCCAAAAACTAAAAATTAAAAAGGTCTGACACAGGAGCATAGCCAATAGGTAGGCCAGAAAGGCCCGGACCCACTCAGATTTTCTTTAAAAAAGATTTAGTAAAAAATCTATGTCCATATATACTTTGCCATATTCAGACATTAAATCTAGTTTTTGTTAATGTTACATATAGTTTTCATGAGATAGGTAAAATAACTGGCTATTTATGCATTTCAATCAGTATCTTTTTGCCATTATTTTTTATACATTTAGAGAAAGTTCTAAAAAACGAGAATTTGCTGCAAAGGCAAAAGGATAGATTTTGCAGTTTGCCAAGTTTGAAGTCATTGTCAAACTTGTTTGTTAATTTAAATATGATAAACTGTCTATCAATTAATTTACAATCATCTACTTTAAATATAAGACAGTGTACTAATTAATTAAGGCAACAAAAAAAAAAACAAATTTCGGATCTACGTGAGGATTTTTATGAATTATATGAACAATCGGTATTGATAATTGCACAAAATCCAAACGTATCTAACTACTCCACCAAATAATGATATTTCGTTAAATAGAATTTCTCGAAGTTCAAGTAGAATGACAGATTATTACATACAATACTTCTACCACTGGTAAAAAAGTATTTTTTTTCAAATGAGGAAATGGTGAACAATTCAAGTATTTATTGTTATTTGTTTTTGAGTTCCGCCAAAAAAAAAAAATAAAAATAAAATCGACTTTGCCAAAAACTGATTTTTTCCTTGATTGTTTTGGAAAATATTGACTTTTCAAAAATACCTACTAGATCATATCTGCTTTCAGAAACCACTTTTAAAGTAAAAGTTATTACAGACATAAAAAGCAGAATTTATAAAAGTCAAATGTTTTGATGTACCTAGTTTGTACAGTGGCGTGTATCAAAAAAAAAAAAAATATTGTTTCTCAAATAGTTGAAGAGGTGACCAATCCCGGCCCTGCATATTATTATAGCTATTGATAAAATGCTCTATTATCCTTCTATCAATACCCACGTACCCACCCACTCAGTGGTGTCGAACTACAAAATATCGATGTGATAGTCGCCATACTCAAGTAAGGGATCGGAGCAATTGAGTGACCCACCCATCATATTTAAGTTGTTGTCACCTATGACCTGAGCAACACTTAGACCCTATGCTAAACCCCACTGATTTTGTGTCATTAATTTAAGTACAAAATTATTTAAGTAAATACGTTTTAGTTTATTCCAATTAAATACATTTATAATTTATAATTATTTCAATAATAGTACCTATATGTACTGTTGTACCGAATACATAATGACATGCCTACCTACTGTTATAAATTATAAAAAGATTTTTTAGTAATTTGTATTAGTTATATATGAAAATTATTCTCTAATGTTTTTTTTTTATATTTTTTAGTTAAATACAAATACAATCTGCAAATTTGTTTTACAAAGCAATAAAGCAATCACCCATTGATGATATTCTGTAATTTGTAAAGTTCACGATTGTCAAAATTTATTTTTATTTTTACTAACAATATATCTGTACAATAAGTGATGACAACATGTATTGTATTTTTGTAAAATAAATAACATAAACAAGTGTATACTTAACTACTTATTTCATTGTGTTTTTTATTTAATATGCATGAATATTTTAAAAGTTAATTTTTTTAATACCTATTTAATATTTAAATGCTATCCTGCCTAAGTACTTAAATATTATATTATATAGGTATACGGTATGCCTATATATATATTAAGAAATATACTAATATTATGTAGGTCGTAACACGTAAGTAGGTATATGTATTATTATATACCTCAAGTTAGGAAAACTATTCGAGGAAATAATATTAAATGTTTATAATATTACAATAAAAATAGGTATAATAATGGATAGCTTTTATATTTTCTTTGCATACATAATATTATAAAATCTCGTATGTAGGTCCATCCAGTATTGAGTATATGATATACATTAAAAAACAATTACTGCCTAGTCTGATTAAATTTGTAAAGGCCAATTGGGAAAAAATTGGTTTACCCTTTTACCTTATACCCTGCAAATAATCAGGTTGATGAGTAATTTTTATTTATTATAGTATAAACTTGATTATAATCATTAATGGTAGGTATATAAAAATTAAAAACTGTAATACATTTTAATCTATTGCTTTAGGAATTAATCAGTCGAATTTCATTAGGCAACTAAAATGTAAAAATCGCAGAACTCATACTTATCCTGTATTCTTGTATTTTAAAATATACCTCTTAAATGAGTTGGTACCTATGTGTATAAAGTTTAACTGCAATGCATGGGCAAGCTAAGGTTTGAAAAAACCATTAGGTGCTTTAAGTAAAAATCCCCCTTTTCACAATATTTTTTTTTTATTTAATTAATTATAAGACATTCCTAGTCTATAAGGCTATCTACACCTATGGATAATTAGTAGCATTAATTTTTGACTATTTCAACATGATAATAATTATAAGTAGAATAATAACGATAATAACAATAGTAATAAGTTAAGGTTGATCAGACATATAGACATACAGACGTTTTTGAGGAGGTGGACGTATGTGTAGGTTGAAGTGTAGTGAGCCAGTTGATTTGAGGAGTGAATTATGGAAATTTGCAGCAAGGGTTTATATATGGTCTTGAATTTTAATGATTCGGAGGTTTTTATGTAGATCTTCGTTACATTTGTTATTATTCTTAATATTTTGTTATGGAAAATTTGTATTTTTCTTATGTGTGTCGCTGAGCAGTTATCCCAGATAGGGCAGGCGTAAGTAATTAGTGAGCGTAATAATTGATTGTAAATTAATATCAAACATTTTTTTTGTATAACTGATTTTTTGTTTAGGATAGGAAATAGCATTGAGAGGCATTGGTATGCTTGTTGTAGTTTAGAAACTATGTGTGGCCCCTAGGTTAACCTCTTGTCTAGCATGACACCAAGGTACTTGACAGAAGGCTGCCAAGGTATGGAATTATTATCGAATCTTAGAGGTGGTGAAGTGGAATAGCGATATAAGCTAAATATGCCCGCTGTGTTTTTTGAAGCGTTTATGTGTATTTTCCTGCTATTGCACCATTTTGCTAGTAGGTTTAGGTGGTCTTGTAAGTTGTTAGTTATCGTTTCAACATTACAGGATTCGCTGTAGATAGTTGTGTCGTCTGCGAATAAGGCGATGTTTGTGCGTGGTAACTGCGGTATATCTGACATGAATATATTGAATAATATAAGTCCCAATTTGGACCCTTGAGGTATACCAGTAGAGATAGACTGGCGGTCAGAGAAATTTTCGTTTATTTTAACTGTGAATTTTCTATTTGTTAGAAAGGAATTGATAATATTAAATAAGTATTTCGGTGTGTTAAAAGATTTTAGTTTATATAAAAGTCCTTCGTGCCATACTTTATCAAACGCTTTTGAGACATCTATAAATGCAGAACCAGTATGGCAATCCTTTTTAATGAAGTGCTAATATGTTCCGTTATATGAAAAAGCTGTTGTACGGTCGAGTGGTTTGATTTAAACCCAAATTGAAATTTTGGGATAACATTTGCGCTGTTCAAATAATTTTGTAATCTCGTGTAAATAACTTTTTCAAACTTTTTTGATAGGAATGTAAGTAGACTTATCGATCCATAACTGTCAGGATTTGATTTATCCTTACCAGATTTTTTTTATTAGTATAACTGTTGCTAACTTCCAGTTTAGTGGAAAGTTTTCAACGCGTAACAAAAAATTAAATAAGGAAGTCATAAAGACAAGTCCTTTGGCAGGAAGTTTCTTAAACACGAGGTTGGTAAGGTGGTTGTGACCCGGGGCTTTTTTGTTAAGTAAATTTTTGACTATTAACTTAATTTCATTAGGTGTAACATAATCCATATATTTTTGAACTGAATAATCAGGTAGATGTAGTAACTTAGTAACTTATGGACCCGATATTCATTATTAATATTAGTAATTTGGTTGGTAGAAAATGTGTTATGTAACATTTCCGAAAAAGCATTACATTTGTCTGCGTCAGATAACACTAGTTGATTTGCTGTACGGAGAGGGGGAATTATGTTTATTTCTTGGTTCAGTAGTCTTTTGGTCTCCTTCCACAAATTTGAGTTATTTAAGTCAATTTGAGATTGCCTTGGTTCCACCGCTACTATACAATGCAGGAGTTTATTTAGAGAGTAAATCTCAGTAGATGATTTGAATAATAGTACCGCTACAATAGGTATTGGAGTTTTGAATTTATTTTGAAGACGTGTGACTGAGGCTACTTCGAATTTCAGTTCTACGAGTTCTTTATATATACAAGCTTCCGATATATTTACAGGGAGGTTCTTAATGATAACGGATAGTTGTTTGTTTTCTGGGAATTGGTAAGTGTGATAATTTAAACCGGAATTGTCGAAAAGCGTTATTGTGGTTCTGTAATCTTCAATAGAATATAAGTTTAATTTGAGAGCAGATTTTGTGTTCGCGATGGAGAATTCATCAAAAATTATATTGGCTAATGATGTATGAAAGTTTTCATAATCAGAAATGTTGTATACGTAGATGGAATTTTTGATCTAACCTGTGATTGTTGAGTACTGACCTCATCTGCAGTGTCATCCGTTTCATCTCGGAGAGTTAGAAGTGGAGCGAATTTATTTCTACTTTTATAAGGAGAAGTGAGAGCGTCACTAATAGATCTTGCATTTTTTTTTTTTTTTTGAAGTATCTGGAAGGTTGCGGTCTTGAGGAGAACTACTATTATTATTAAAACTCATTGAATAAGATTAATTATAAGAACACAAACGTTGAGAATAAACAGAGCGCTGAACAACCTGTCGCGGCGGCTACTGATAACCAACTGACATTTTCACAATTAAAAAATATTGTGCAAAGACTTTAACCACTAATTTATAAGAATTGTAATATGGGCATTTAACCACTAAGTCATTAGGCACTAACATTTGCAGTACCGATGTACCGTCATAACACCACAGAACAATAACACTAACCACGAGAGTCTGTTGTTGATAGTTAGAATTTAGTTAGAACAAAATTAACAACAGTGTAACGATTTACAGATTACTAACTCGTCGTTTATACCACACTTAAAGTTCAGCTAATTTGCTTAGGTTAACAGAACACAGGATAATTGAGTATGAGCGTATATATTATTGGCATAGCCAGTAGTTGAGATTGAATCGTGAAGTGAAGATAATTGTTTTTTCATATATTTTTCATTAATTATTTCAACTCATACTCCGCTACTCATGTGATCTTCAATAAACTACTCTCAAGAACAGGATTACTCAGATAATAGAGTACTGTATAATATTATTACTATTCCAAACATTTAATAAACCTTTGTATACGTTGCTATATCAACTTCGATTGTATTAGTTTATGAGTGCAGGTCATAAGTTTCTAGAACCTGTAAAATAAAACTTAGAAAACTTTATTTATATCAATCCAATAACCCGGTTCTCAAGACCGATTCATGTAGTAGGAATAACTAACCAACTAGTCCTTCACTGAATATGATTAAGTATAAATACCGACAGCCACTTTGTTTTAAACAACGAAGGAGATGTGTTGCAACAGTTAATCCTGTATAAAAAAAAACTTGAAAACCGTTTCTAAATGATAATTTATAGTACAAAAATATACTGATACTTGCTAAATGTTTTATACAAGTACGGACAATTTGCGCTAAAAAAAATAAAATGTATAAAATAAAATAATATACTTTAAAAATTTCAATTTTTACTAATTTTTTTATTTTTCCTGACGTTTTTAAGTTTTTTTTGTTTTAAGAGGCAATACCTGTATATTGTGTTGTTTTCAAGTATTCGTGGTTGTCTTAGACTTAGATTTAGTCCTTAAATATTTCTTATACCTGCATATTTTTTTTTTTTAAATTATTAAAACTTATTTGTCTACGAGCGTGGATAATGTATAATTTGTTTAGTGATTATTTAGATAGAATATAGTAATGATTAATAATCTAGTTGTAAATTGAGGAACAGAAAAATTTAAAAAACTTAATACCTCCGGACAGAAGAAAAAACCATTTAGTAGTTTGAACAAAAATATTAGATCATTAATTTTTATTCTGTTTGATAAGCTCAGGATATTAAATAAATTTAACAATGATTGTTATGATGAATGAGGAACACGTATAATATTACATTTATAAGACATGAAACGAAGAATGCGATTTTGGACATACTGAATGCAATGAATTTGCGTATTTAAATAAAGATACCAAACTACTGAATTATATTCAAGCTTAGATCTAGCTAAGGACAAAAATAGAATTTTTAATGTATTAAGGTTATTGAAGTCTTTACAGTTTCTCGTAATGAAGTCTTATATCAAAGAATATTTATTGAGAATATGTTGAATGTGGTGATTAAAGTTAGATCAGATTCAAATATGACATCAAAATTACAAAATTAATTTTCGCGAAGTAAAGAATGGCTATGTATAATGTAGGTGTGATGAATTGAGTTATGAGATCGTGTGCATTTATCTAAATTTAATGGTAATTTATTAATATCACACCAATTAGCTAAAGTACTTAAATCATCTTCTAATAAAGATGCATCATTAATATTTTTTATAAGATGGAATAATTTCATATCGTCGGTGAATAGTATTTTTTTTTTTTTGAATTTAACAAATTTAAATCATTTATAAATAACAGAAACAGAAATATGTGGGGAACTTGTGGTACACCAAATAATATTGAGAAAGAAATCGATTTGACATTTTCACACTTTACTAATTATGTTTCCTATCGGAAATGTAAAAAAAAATCCAAGAAAGAAAAGGGTCACTAATACCAATGCCACGGAGTATAAAGAAGAATTTTACGTTTGACTTTATCAAAGACATTAAAGAAATTTGTAAAAATTAAATTAACTTGAAAATCGTATGAGAAGACGTTTAATATAAATTTCTGGAAAATTAACTAATTTGTGGCCGTTGATCTGTCTTTAATAAAACCATGTTGATCCAAACTTATTAAAGGTAAGAGAAGTGGTGTTTTTCTTTTTGAAAAGATTGACTCAAAAATCTTCGCTATTATTGAAATTAACGAAATTGATCTATAATTTATTATATTAATAACGTCATTGTCTTTAAAAATAGGGGTAATAAAACTTAATTTCCAAGTGGATGGAAAACAATCAGTTGGTAAGGAGAAGTTATATAGATATAATAAAGAGACGGTTAAAAGAAATTTACAATTTAAAAATAAAATACTGGGAATCATGTCCATGCCAGAATTTGTTTTAGAAGTCAACGAATCTAATTCACGGAGGACATCAGTAGAATTTAAAAAACACGAAAATAAATTTAAAACAGAGTAATTAGTGATAGAATCAGATAATGTGAAATTGATTAACGGTGATGTATTATTGAGTTGACATTAACATTAGAAAAGTGCTTAGAAAAGCAGTTAACTATTCATCACCTTTATTAATAGACTGATTCAAATAATAAATTGATGCAGAGAAATACTGAGAGGAGCGTTTAGATTTAATAAAATGACAAAAGTTTTTGGAGCACGATATTAAAAAATTTTCAGTTACTGGAATGTATTTATTATAATCAATTTTTGATTGAGTCCTACATTTAGATCTAAGTTTAAGGAATATATTATAATTTAATTGTGTGAGAGTTGTTTAATATAATTTATAAGCTATTTTTTTTTTAAACTAAGTCCATTAGTATAGAACTAATCCAATATGGATGTTTAGACGTGTAAAGGTTTTTATTAAATTTACATCAATTATCCTAAAAATAATTTTATATAAGATATTAACTGCATTGTTAATGTATAGTTTATCAAATACTGAAAACCAATCTATAGTCGCTAAAGATAAACGTATAGTATTTTAATTACTATTTGAAAAATCATATACAGTTTCATTATAATTTAATGACTCTAAATTAACATTGATTGGGAATGTAATAATTAAAGCAGGGTAATACATACAATCAACC
The DNA here is from genome assembly GCA_014851325.1 of Pentalonia nigronervosa. Lineage (NCBI taxonomy): Eukaryota > Metazoa > Arthropoda > Insecta > Hemiptera > Aphididae > Pentalonia > Pentalonia nigronervosa. The sequence goes on from JACXSJ010000033.1 coordinate 49,174, forward strand.
GGTAACAATTAAAAAGACTCATTAAGAACAACTATATTAGATAAAACTAAGTCAAGTATAAAATCAGATTTATTTTTACAAAATTAAACTGATTAAAGTTAAGATAAGAGAAATTAGCCTGGTAGTTAGCTAATAAATTATTAACTGAGAAATATTGGGGACAATTTTATACCTACATTTCCCCACCTCCACCCGTTTGATTTTTTAAACTTTTTTCAAAGCCAATATTTAGTGCTCTATTCCTACCAATTCCTGTTATCAATCCCAGAATTCCTGCTCAATATCCGTCTTCACAAAAGCTAAAAATCTATGGGTGAGTGGGAGAAACGTTTCTCCAATCCAATCCACGATTATTTAGCTTTTGCCGTGGCAGGATGGGGATGGGAAAATGTATGTCAATTTTATTGTTTAAAAACGACCAATATATACCCGGTAGATTATAATCACCTAATAAAATAACATTAGAGTAAAATGAAAGATTTAACAAATTACTTACATTACCTGTATGGTCGTTATAAATATCAAAACTGAAATTAGGAGGAATACTAATATAAATATATATATATATTCTCGTATATATCAATCCAATAAATAAAGTGAATGAATCCATAGAATGTTTGATAATTAATTGCTCGATATTGTTGTTTTTAAATGGAATATGATAATATTGAAGGTGATTCTTAACTGCAATTATTTTTTAATTATTTCACTCCACCTCCTCTGATATTACAACCTATGCTATTACGATCACAAAGAAAAACAGTGTAATTTGAGATTAGACTAAGTTCATTGTCATTGAACTCATTATGTAGCCAGGTTTCTGTTAGTATAATGATATCATAGTCCACCAGAGTAATATTTCTATTAAAAACATCCAGTTTAGTATTTATGCCACGGATATTTTGATAGTAAAACTTAAAATTATAGGAACTATGTCTTAGTTTTGGCAGTTTTTTGCGGAATATTATTATTGTATTTGATAAATATATTTTTTTTCAGCTGATTTTTTAGTGTTTAACTCGTCTAACACAGTTTTGAAATACTTATGCTGACCTAAAGATTGATCTGTAGATATACTGATGTATTTTAAGTTTTCAGATTGACGTTACTTAAATTTGTTTATCAATACGTTAAAGATATCAATGTTGATTTGGCAATGTAACCTGGATAGGCCGACAATTATTAGAAATCTTAGCAACGTTAAATAAAATTAAATTACAATATCTAACTTGGCAGTCTATAATTTCAGATAAAATTTCCTGATAATTAGTTAATAGCAGTAGCAAATCCGGAGATCACCCAAGGCGAGGGGGCGAATTTTCAAAAATTAAATTACCTTTTTTTTTTATAAAACTTGTAATTTATTGGAGGCTAATTATTTGTATTATTTCATCTATACAACTAAATAAATCTGAAATTAATAAATTTAATAAATAATAAAATAAATAAAAGTAATTTATTTTTACTATTTATTCATTTACAAAATTATAAACAATATATTTTTATCACTTATCACAATTTTATTATACAATCAATACAATATTAGATATCTACAAAATTTACTTCTTATATTTCTTTAACGGTTTGTCCTTGTATAAATACTGATGGCAATCAATAAATACAATAAATCTTTCATATAAACTTTTTCACCTTTTCATTATAAATGTAACGCATAATTAAACTTATTTGAGACATTTTTGAAATATTTGTCGTCTTGTCAAACATTATACTTTAAAACATAACCTGTTCAATTTTTTTTAAAATATAAAATGTTATTTATTTTTTTACAAACTTCAATTACTTAATTTTAAGTAATATAGCTAATGTAGCTTTAGAATTTAACATTTTTAAATGATTTTCTAACTTTGTATCACCTGCTTATACTTTGAATCTTAACATCTTTCTAAAATTTCCTTCATTCACAATAGAGAACATGTAGAACATGTGAGGAAAGATTCACAACTCGAGTTAATTGATTTGCAATGTAATTCTATTTTAAAATCAAAATTTGAAACTGTTGGAATTCTAGAAATTTTTAAATATCTTGGATACAGTTATCCAAAACTAAAGAAACACTTTTCTAAAATTTTATCCATGTTCGGTAGCTATTATGTGTGTAAACAAATATTTTCTATCAAGAAATTAAACAAATTGAAAAAATTCGCAATCAAAATTTAAATGTCAAATTATAATCTGTCTTATATTTGACATCTAGAAATTCTTGTTCAAATATTGAAAAGATTATTATTTATTTATTATGTATTATTATTATTTTTATAACAGCTTGATACGAAAGAAAAGATGTCAAGTTTCAAGTGCAGCTCAAAAATAAAAATATACAAATAATTAAGATATTTTTAGATTTTAATTCTAATTTTTTTTTTTTTAAGTTAATGTTCATCATATTTTTCAATGATAATTTTGTAGTAATAATAAATGAAATAAACGACTACTTTGTTTATATTTTTATAAATAATTTTTGTAATAGTAATTATAATAAAAGTAATTTCATAATATATTAAGTCATTTAGATAAATGGATTTTGTGTGTATATTTGCCTTCATTTTCTCTTCAGTTTTTAGTTTATAAGTAAAAAAGAAGACACTTAAAATTTGGTCCTCGAACTTTTTTTAAAAAAATATATGGCCATGGATAATTTGAGTTTGAGGTCACTGTTTTAAAGTGTAAATTAAAAATGTTTACAATATAAATATGTCGAAATGACAAATAAAATAGAATATTGAAAAAAATCTTTAAAAACAACATGTATAGTACATGATATTTAAAAATTCGATATTTGTTGTTTCCTTTTTTTAATGCTGGTTACATAAATTTAATAGTTTATTATTGCAAGCAGTATAGAATTTTTGTCTCTTATGAAGTCTATTGCCACATTCGTCCAATTGTATATTGCCCGCAAAACTGTCCAAAAACTCAGATTTGTTCCTACTAATTTATTGAACGCACTATTTCACCCTTCACTAAAATTATTAGTTTGATAAGAATTAGACATTGATTAACATCTTAAATTCCAAATAGAAGGAGGGTACTGTGCGTTATTGTTATTACCAATAATATAAGTTCTATGAAAATATGAAATACTCGTATTTTGTTCAAATCGTTTTTTAATATTGTATACTCAAAACCATCTTTAACGAGTTTTGGTCTTAATTTAGTTAAATTTGTTGTTGCCATCGTGACGATGTGACAGCTAGTCGTCATCTTAGTGAAATGCATTTCAACGATAAACACAAAACATAAGTATTTGATTAACTTAGATATCGCGATTGAGAAATATATAATAATAAACTTTTATTGATGAATAGCCATGATTCCACAGATAATAATATTACCAAATAATATTTATAACATTTTTAATAAAATTTGTTATAACAATATAATTTTATATACTTACTACTTAGGTATACCACTTATATTAACAATAAATACCTTTTGTATATAATAGTACAGTGTTCACGTTATGTAATATACCTTTTACTACCCAACCTTATAAAGTTTCTACGTTATTCATTTTAAACAATGGACTGTACAAATTAACTGTTTACCGAATGGGTCAGTTTTATGGATGTGTTAAATTTGTATTCAATGATATAAATCATTGTATACGAAAATCGATTTTGAGCGAAGACAGTCTGTCAGCCTACATAACTAAGGGTATTTTAAGATATTATTGCTATTAAAAAAATTAATTTTACTATTAATAATACAGCAGGTTGAATTAAATTTTGCAGAAAACATTGCATTTAAAAAATTAATTGAGTGTACAAAATATAATAATATACTTTAAAAGTTTTATGCACCCAAGAAAAATATTTTTAAATTACAACGAAATAAATAACATCGTTATTCTATACCTAATTTCGTCTACATTTTAATTTAAAATGTCTATTAAAAATTATAATTTAAATATATATTTTTTGATTTTTTGGTTACACTATAAACTACTTACGAAAAACTTTATTTTAAAATTTCAATCCTTAGTTATAAAAATTGAACATTTTATAAATTTTTTAACTACAAAACAATTTGCAATTGTTCAATGATAAATTTCGGTCAAAATTTGAAGTTTAAATGCTTATAAAAAAAAAATTGTGCCTATGTATTTTTATTATTTTTAATCTGCTATTTTAACAATTTATGAGGAATCGTGTATTTTAAGAAATTTAACTTAACAAATTTTTTTTTATCAATTTTTAAAGAAAAAAAAATGTAAAAAAAGCAAAATTTCTTAGGCCTACAATTAGCTCAAAAATTTTCAAAATATTTTTGAATTTTTTGGTCTATACAAAATAATAATCTTAACATTTTGTAAAAATTTTAAACGTTTTCAATTATTCCATTTTGAATTACATCAAAATAAAAAATCATTCTTAGAGAAAACGAGAAAAAGTTTTTTTTAGAAAGGCGGAAAAACTTATAGGGACCTTTGTTTTAAATTTTCAAATCTTAGATTTGAATAGAAAAATTTTTATGAATTTTTTAATTAAAATAAAAATTGCAAAATTTCGTAATTTTTACGTATTTTCTCGAAATTTTAACTTTAGATGCTTATAAAAAACTATTAGAGATTTACGCTCAACTTTTTTTTTAATTTTTACTTACAACAAGTTATGAAGATTATTGTATTATATTTTCAAGTTTTTTGACCGACTGAAAAAATTTTTATCGGTAATGGAAAAAAAAAAATATAAAAACCTGAAAATTTATTATGTTTATAAATAGCTCAAAAAAAAAAATCCAAATTTTTTCTTATTTTTGATGTATAGAAAATGTTTATATAAACATTGGGTGAAAATTTCATGTATTTACGGTCATTATTTCTTTTCTTACATCAAAAATAAAATTAAATTTTGTCAAAAATTTTCTTTGCGAAAAAATTCCTATTTTTCCTTAATTTTTTTTATTTTTCCCGGTGCGTTTAAAAACTATTGAATTTTTTTACTCTTGAACCCCTAAATTACAAACTAGATTCACTTTCCTATCAGAAAAAATGTTGATGAAGAAAATTTGAGTACTTTTACTGCACTAAAGCGTAATGACACAAAAAAAATAAACATAACAATGTAAAATTAACACACTCATTGCTCAGCTCAGAATCTAATACTACAGACACAATAATGTAAACTGCACTGGCGTTTGACTGAATAGTTGAAAACTAATATTTTTTTTTTGTTTTGTCATAAAATAAATTGGCTTAATATTATCAAATATTTTATACTTTGTGATGTTATAATTATTTAATTTTTGTATTCATTGCATCGTTTTTTATTTGTTCGGAATGCGGGCATTATTTTTGTTGTGGCTACAACGATTCTTAGAAAAGTTCTAACGCCCCATACGCACATGCACAAATTAAAAAAACACGAAAAAAAATACTTTTGCTCCAGCTTTTGGACACAAATTTGATTCAAACAATGACAAAAGAGAAAGAAAATTTAGTCTTTGTTAGCAAAAAATTTCTTGTTTCTTTTTTTATCTTTAATTAATTTATTATCGTTATTATAGAGCGGTGAGGCATTTGGTATTTGGGTTTATTTTTATTTTTGATAATTATATTTATAATACGCCAAGTAGATTTTATGTTTGAATTTGTTTGTAAAATTTCATTTTGGAAGTATAGTAAACGTGCTTTTTTAATAATAGTTGGAATTAGATTTTTGTATTTGGAGAATTTAGTATCAAAGTTGAAATCAAAAGGTCTCTTAGGTTTTTTGAGTACATTTTTTCTTTAGTATTTATTAAAACTAAAATACCCCTAGTTATCCATTTTTTTAATTTTATATATTTGCTTTTTTTTTTGTATTTTAACTTCATTAATACAATTATTTAAAACTATATTAATTTAGATTTTCATTAAACATAGTTAATACATCATTAATAGATAAACTATTAAAATGTTTGCTCTCATTTTCGTTACTTAAAATTGAATTTAATCTATTATAATTAATTTTTTAAATTGTTGTTGGATTTGGAGAGATATTTTTAGAATTATTATTGTTATTCAGATAACAGACATCTATTAAAATATAATTACCATAATGAGTAATCAATAATATCAATACTCAAAATATAACCAGAGATAAATTTTATATCTAAATTTTTTAAAATATATGATCATTATTACTATTAAAATCATTTTGATTTTTTCTTAAACTATTTATACAAGAGTAAAAAACGTGTTTAATCATTATGTTTAGATAATTAGTTATATTTGATTTATTTGACAAAATAATAATGTTAATATCACCATATATAATATAATTTCAATTTATTATAGTATTACTTATTTATATTAAGTAAATTTTCAAGTGAATCTAAAAGCAATATAATCAGTAAATAATAATTAATATTTATGAATAATAATTACAATTAATATGTTTGAAATAGATTTTAATTTTTCAATATCAAATTGCCAAATGTAAGCAAAACACTAGGTTATTCTCTGAAGATTTATACACACAAATACATAATTTATATATATAAAAAAAAAATCGAATGGAGGACCTAAGTTCTCTCGTCTGAGTGTGCCACTGAGCTAAGGCCTATGCATAAATCAAGAGGACAAATGCAGTTCAAATGTTTATTGTTTATTCTGGGCATTTATTTTTTGATTTATCTTTACTCCAAGACCATTATGTGCGAATGAACATTTGTTCCAAATATTTCGTATAATAAATCTTGTGGAATTAATAAACTATGGAACAAACGTTCATTGGAACATAGCTTTATGTGAAAAGATTTAATAGGATGACATAATTATGCAAAAAATTTCCATTGGAATAAATTTCTTTCAGCAAACGTGCATTCAAACAAATGTAAAATTTGTAATTAATATCATTGAAATAAGTTAACTTAAAAAAATTGTGGAACAAACGATTGTGATCTATTTAAATCAAGAATGTTTATTGTTTTTCTTCCATTCATATGAATTTATGAGATTTTGCTCCAGGTGCATCTATATTCTATAATTTAACCTAAAATAATCAATACTTATTTTGTGTTCAGGGTAGAAATGTAGAATGTGTTTATACTTCATTTGAAAAATCAATGACCAATTTGGTGTTATTGTGGTTGTTCAATTTACATTTTACATTCAATTCAAGCAGTTAAAGTTACTCAAGTTTTAGGAATAATCTGTTTTAATTATTATTTATTTACTTACTAATATTTAACTTTTCCAATTTATTAACTTTTATTAAAGGTAAGATAATTAATTTATTGTTTAAAATAACAAATTCGTATTAATCATCATGTTATATATTATAACAATGTAAAACTTATTATATCTATTACAAAATGTGGAAACATTTCATATAATTATTCAAAGTTAAACACAATCTAATGTTCTGTGGTAATAATGATTTTTGCGGCTTTTAAATTATTATATATCTTGTATGTTTTAGATGAAGTTAAAGACTAATAATTCTGCTAAGAAGTCCATGAATACAAACAAGTAATTATAGATTATACAAACTAAGTGTTTTGTGATAGAACTGATTATTGGTTTAATCTCAATATGATAACCAAAAAAAAATACATACAATTTTGTGTTGTGTAAAAAATTTTTCAATTATGTATAAAATTAAAATTGTTTATATTAATTTTGTAAAATAAAAATAAATAGTTTGTTGAATTTTGTATTAAAATAATAATCAAATAGATTATTGGGAAATAAAAAGTTTGAGGGCTGTAATAAAAAATAAACACTAGTAGAAAAGTGATTATAATACTTAATATAATACATGTTTGTTAAAAATATACTCTATAGACTTGTGTAGATTAAAAACTAATTTCATAATTAGTGTTAGTGCTAGGGCTGTGCGATTATTTTTATTAATCGATTATTCAATTAATTGATTATTTTTAACAAATAATGAATAATCGGTTAACAAAATAATCAAATAACCTATTATCCAAATAATCGACTTATCGAACATTTTTTAATCTGTTATTTTTAATCTATTAATTATTATTAAATAAACAATCTCATAAAAATGTGTGTTTGTTCATTATATATAGAGATTAGAAACAGATTTAAAAACTACTAGACCATGAATAAGGACTATGTACCTAAACCAGCGTTTTAAATATTATTTTATTTTTATTTTTTTTTTTAAATGTAAGACTAACCCTTAAGGTAAATGGCAATAAATATTTGTAGCATAAGTTTATTTTACATTTTCATAAATAAAATGATTTAACCAGAATAATTATTTAATTACTCATATTACTATTAATAGAACACTATATAGTATTATATATTACATTATTATATTACACTATACCTATATTCTTCGATTGTTAATTATTATACAACGATTATTCGATTACTATTTGATTATTATTCATTCGATTTACAATCATACTATACTCTCAGATTATTTAATCCATCGGTTATAATCAGAGATTATAAAAATATTCAATTCTAGAAAAAAAATAATCATACAATATTAGTGCCGGCGTAAGGATAGTGCGAAGAGTGTAAACACACAGGCTCTACACTTACACAGGACTCTAACTCTTTATTACTCATTTTAGTTTGATTTTGAAAATAAAGCTAGATTTTAAACCTAAAAGATCACATTTTACAATACTTAAGTAATAATTTATAATAGTACTTTTTAGTATTTTTAATTCTTTAAAAATAAAATATTAATGTATATCTATAATATACTACCTATATATAAAATTATTATATTCATGTACATAAATAGCCTTAGCTTTATTACAGATATATTGCATACTTAATTATAATTACTGAGTTTGTGTTTATTTACAAAGTATTTAATAGACTTATTGTCTTTAATATTTAAAGTAGAATAACTTGGAAAGTTTTTATTAAAATGCCCATTACAATGAGTCATTTTTTTCCATAAAATCATATGTTTCATAATTTGCATTAAAACATGGGTTAATTTGAAAAATCAATGTAGATATCACCACATGATGCTCCTAAAATTTTTTAAAAATATTGTCTTTAACTTAAAAATTCCATAGTCAAAATTTGAACATATAAGTTGTGAGCATGTTTAAGAAATGAACCTGTATACGACTAGATTTTATTTTTCATAAAATTGAATTGTAAAGTATTATTTATTGTGTATTTACTATTAATTGTTTTATTTTCCCAGAATTCACTAACCTATTTAGAATTTATTTTTAAAAAAATATTTTAATTTAAAACTGTTCAAAAGTATTAATAATTATGTATTTTGATTTAATATTTAGAAATAAGTCTCCGAAGAAACAAGCTAAAGGTGTTGTACAAGTTAGAAAAGAAAAATCAAAAGATGTTGTCAAGCCAACTGTATTAAAAAAAGAAGGAGAAAAAGTTAAAGTAAAAACACCTCCTAATCCTGAAAAATTGGCACTACAAGAGTTGTGGGCAAAAGCTATTCAAAATGTTTCGAATATGACTAATCTTTCTGATGAAGAGAGTAGTATTGCTAAGTTATTAGGCGATTACAAAAATAAATCTTCTATTCCTCAAAAGAGTATAAAACTCAAAGTAATGCTTTATTTAATTTATTTTAACTATTTTATTATTCAATGTGTTTCTAATAACATTTAAAATATTTTAACAGAATATGATTACAAAAGGATTTTCCAAATTTAAGGATACTAGTGATGAAGTATTGGATGGAGTTTATGAAAAATTAATTAATGAATTCAAAGCTGTTGGTGGTAATGTGGAAAGTATAAATAAAGACACTAAAATTAGATCTAAAAAACCAGATTCTAAGACTCCGAAATCTAAAAAAGAAGCTTCTAATGATGCAGAAATGGATGATGATGATGATGAAGATGAAACTGCAGATCTTGAAGTTGATGATGATGTTGAAGAAAATGAAGAAGATGATGATGATGATGATGAAATTGCAGATTTTGAAGTTGATAATGATGATGATGATGAAAGCGAAGAAGAAAAGCCTAAGCTTAAGAAAGCTTTTAAAAATGGTAAAAATCAGCCAAATAAAGGTAAAAATGGTTCAAAATTTAAAGGTGGAAAAATACAAAAAAATAAAAAGTTTGGTAAGAAAAAGTAAGTACTTATAGTTTGTAATTTAAATCTTTACATTTTTGACATTTTTTATAATTTCAACTTTGTAATTGTATAAATTTACAAATACTTAATTATAATAAATAATACTATTTATGATGACATTTAATTCTTTAATTTTTTTAATCAGTTTCTAAATAATTTGATATATTTTTAAATGTATTCATGGTATTCATAAGGGTATATTAAGTAGATTTGTTTATAGTTTTATGCAAAAAATATTGCAAGTTGGTGTAACTAAGCAGTTTAATAGTTTATCTGAGGGTAGACACAAATTTAAGTGCTTGGTATATAAAGGTATACCCTTCACTTCTGACAAGTTTTATACTTATTGATGTTTAGTAAAAAAAAAAAAAAAAATGTGGTCTCCTGAAGAAGATCAACATTTTTTTAAGAACTTGTTTTTTAACGTATGTTTAATATAAAATAGATAAAGGTGATTAAAATTTATTTTTAAATATAATAACCATCTAAACTGTTATTAATGTCAACATTAGAAACTGTATCAAGAGGGGGAATTGTTTGTTCATTTTATAATTATAACTTACTTTATAATTAAAATATTAAAAAACATTTGATTTTCAAATTTCTAATATGAAACATAACAGAGTTAAATGAATTATCCAGAATGTACAATTTGCTAAGTTATGCATTTGTTTGATGAAAACAATGTATGCTGATATTGTGTCCTCTTAATTAAGTTTTTATTGTGATATACTGTTTTCAGAATAAGAACGCAACGCGCTAGCGTATCTAAATAGTCATCTGAGGATCGTATTATTGCTATAGTTTACCTATCATTGTTTTTCTGTAACACTACTTGAATATGTAAAGTGGACGTGCGTATAAACTTTGACCATAATTTGAGCGCTGTTCATTGCATTCTTATTCTGAAAACAGTATAGTATGTGTAATAAGGTTTTATTTAATGAGAAACGCATGTTCATGTGGTGAATAATCCTAAAGTCTCCTACTATGTACAAAAAAAAAATACTTGTCAATGCCATGTACAAATTATAGTAATGAAGTGAATCTTCATTTTTTGTACTTATTAAGACTAGGCCCTTCTTAAAAATAAGAAAAACTGGCCTCTTTGTCATTAGTGGCAATTAATCAAGATGTTAAAATAATTAACGTAGGTATTTATGTTTGAAAATACTATTGCTGAATTTGCAAAAAAAAAAAATAACTAGAAATATGTGTATTGTAATTTTAATTCAGTACATGTTGTAACTTACAGTATTGTATTTGGTAGTCAGCTACCTTAAATATATTCTCTTTTTTTTAAGTGTTATCAATCTTGTTAAATAGTGCTCAAGACCTCTATTTCTTTAAATCAGACCTCACAAAACAGGTTTTATGAATAAACTGAAAATAATTTTTTTCAGATCAAACACTTAATAGTGATTCTGAACACGTTAAATTAATTAATATTAATAGAACATTAATTTTTTTTTTCATTTGTTAAACATCTATACACAATTAAAGATATTAAAGGTATATTTTTAGCGCAGCAAACGAATTGCGTCCCGATAATGTTTAACAATTACACTAATAATTGCGTCTAATGTAAATATATTATTTTATTTTCTATTTAGTACAGGACTATCAACAGCAACATTAAATATTATATAAAAAAGGTAGATTAAAAATATTGTTTTTTGTCATTTCATAATTATGTACATCAAAAATATTGTTCTCGTCATTAATTCATTAACTAATTATAATAAAAAAAAAAATTATATAAAAAATATTATAGGTTATATTATTATATTAAAATGTTAAAGTGTATTTATTTATGGATTAGTAAAAATTTGAATGATACAGCTTTGATATTGTCAAAACGTGTTATTTTGTTCATGCCATATTTAATTATTTGTTATCTTAAAAATTCTTGTATATTTCACGATTTATTTTCTTTGACTACTACTTCGAATTTTGATATAAGTAATTTTTTGTACGTTTTTAAATGCATCAATAAATTTGTAGATATTTGGATGAGCAGAATAAAACGTACTGTTAAACTTTGTATGAAAAGCTTCACAGCTATATTTGTTGTTCGTGTAATTCGACCTAAATACATTGCCCATATAGAAGAAGAAAAGTCACAATCGGAGCCTATAATGTCTTTAAAATATAATCTGTAAATGTTTGTTCTATTTTATTTTGTAGTAAAATTGATACTATATAAACAGTTTTTTTATATCTTCAGGTTTTAAAAAGGGAAGACCAAAAAATATTTTTAAGTAATTACTTGTTTCTGATTTTAGTTTATATTCATTACTCAAACCTAGAGCTTGTATCAGTCTCCACAAACTCTAGCCTATTAAACAATATATTAAACAATTGCATCCTTTTAATTCAATGAATGGCTACGCAAATAATACTGCCGAATGGGACACAATTCGTATGCAGTCAGTCATCTTTAGTCCTGCACCTATACAAATATTTTACTTTTACATGATTTGTACTTCTAATAAGTATTTTTCTATTATAATAATTTTAGGTTATTCTTTGAAGAAGTTATGTTTTTTCTTATTGTATTTGAGTAGTTTATTTTTTAGAAATTAAAAATTTTTCTTCAAAAGTTCTGTAACATGATTGCAGGTTTTGATGATGTTTGACTAGGTAATGTTAATAGTTGGTCGGTATTGTGCTAAATTTTGCAAACATTAAAATTACATAGAAAAACTATTATGATTGTTATATTTATAAAATAGATGCATACATTGGTGTATAATATATCTATACATATAAGCAAAAATGTTTCGAGTGACTGATTCATAATCAACGTAGAGCCGAACCTATAAGAGCTATCGATTTGACATTTTGATAGTAGATTAATATTATAATTTCACTGTGCACTAAGAAAGGATTTTCCAAAATTTTGATTTTAAGAGGTGAAATTGGCAAAAAACATTTTACGTATAAATTGTATACTTAATGTATTGACGAGTAAGCGCTTATAAGTCGTAAGCTTCTAGCTGTACATTATACGTATATCAAATTTTATTTGCAGGTTCTAAGGCATCTAAGCTATAATAAATTATATTATATGTGCTGTGTAATAAAATAATATTTGATCGACAACTTATAATACGATGCACATATTTTCTAATCATTTTTATATAATCTTGTCAGATAACAAGAATACATAACTTTTTATACTTAAACTCCTCAATGACGAGTAATTTAGGATTACCATTGGTAACATATTATATTACTATTACGATAAAAAACATATTTATAAAACAAAAAACCGGGGGGGGGAGGGAGAATAATTGGTAAAATGTACAAAAATTTTATTCCTCCTAACAAACATGACCAAATTTCACCAAAGTGATCTACGTATCATCAGCTGTTGCTGCGCCTTAGTCCATGCATTACGGTAGTCGAGATCGATTTTTAAATCTGTGCAGATACCAAAGAGATTATCAATAAAAAAAAACAAAAAAAGTGCAAACAAAACTAACAATTTAAAAATTAACATAAAGATAAAAAAAAAATTGTAACACATTAATAACTGTCGACGGACTAAATTTTGTTCACTCAAATAATGACACATAAATATAAAACATGAAAGTATGAAAAGGTCTATATAGGAAATGTCCAGTAATTAAATTATTTTACTCTATATTATGCCACTAGGTAGTTAAATTGTATTAAATAATAAAAGCATTACAAACTATTTAAATAAGATAAAAAATGAAAGAAATATTGATTTTTTCAGTACTTTTAAAAATAATATTAAATAATTTTACAGTTTTCTTAATATTATTTTCATTGTTGTTCGTTTTTCCATTTTTCATTGCTTGTTCCAAAGCACCACTCGATCATAACCAGTAAACACTGTACAAGGTGAAAATCAATATCACCGAACCTTCTCATCATCCATTGCTTAATGTCGCTGATGTAACTTTGCGTTCATCGGCCTTTTACTCCGTTGTCTCACTCGATCTGTCACATTTTCTTTATCACACCAAAGCAACTCTAAGAAAATCGTCGGAAGGTAGTACTACTTCCGAGTCACTAAGGGCCGTTTATTCAAAACAAACCATACAAATATGTATAAAGCTTAGCCAGTGGCTGGCCAATATTTCATTCATAAGCTTTCACAACAACTTTTACAAAGCAAAAGGTAATGCCACTACTGCTTATTGGCTACTGTTTCGTTTAACCAAGTACAGTGGTCGCCGCTTATAGTGTTCACTGGTTATAAGGATCAGCCGCTTTGTGATCAAAAATGTCAGGATCGGAACAAACAGCCGTCTTCAGTGCATTTTTCGCCGCATACTGTGATCAAGTTTTCGGTTATAGTGATCAAAAATAATCATGTCAGAAATAAAATTTATAATAAAATTACCTATTTTTATGTACACAAAGGAGGAAAAACGATTACGAACGACCGTCCTAATCTTATCTAATGTGACCCACGTAAAGAGTGTACTTCATATCGTAATATCGTATATGTTTGAAACCGTTTGTGTTCCCATAAATACCGATATGTACATGGATGACAGTATACTCGTACGTATAGACTTATACGCAATTTGTTTTTGTCCGTCACATTGTTCAGTGTACTATATGTTATTTATGTTATATATATATATATGTGTGTGTTTTGTTGTACTATATAGTGTATTATGGCTAGTAGAAGTGCCCTTTCGTGAAAAAAAAGTGTCCTAGCCGATTATGATAAGGTTCCCGAGAAGACGAATCAGAGATTAGTAGCACAACAATTGGGCATTCCGCAGTCAACATTGAATAAGTTACTGAAATCCCGTAACGAAATAAGTGACTGCACTGAATCTCAAAATAGAAAACGTAAGCGTGAGAGCAAAAGTAAGGCAACCGATGAAGCTCTTTTCGTGTGGTTTAGGCAAGCTAGCGCTATAAATGCTCCTATAAATCGCAGCATATTAATGGCGAAAGCCAATGACTTGGCCAAAAAAATGGGAGAAATTAATTTTAATGCAACTGATGGTTGGTTGACTAGGTGGAAAGATCGCCACGATATTGTTTACAAAAAACTTCATGGAGAAAAACAAGACGCAGATGCGAGTGGTGCTGATTCTTGGATTAAAACAACGTGGCCAACTGTTCTGAATAAATACGCTCCGGAAAATATCTTTAATTAAGATGAAACAGGGCTGTACTATGGAGCAACACCTGACTAATGCATGATTTTAAAAAATGCACCGGCCTCTGCAGGGAAAAAGAATAAAGCGAGGATCACTTTGGCTTTAACGTGCAATATGACGGATACTGTAAAAAAAGAACCAATAGTCATTGGTAAAAGTAAGGAACCAAGATGTTTTAAAGGTGTCAAGCACTTACCTGTTGACTACTCAGCAATGCAAATGCTTGGATGACATCTTTTATTTTTGAAAGTTATTTGAGAAAATGGAATTCAACACTTGATCACAAAATCGCTTTAATTTTGGACAATTGTACAGCGCATCCCAACTTTTCTTTAAAGAACATTGAACTGGTATTTCTTCCTCCCAATACAACGTCTTTAATTCAGCCCCTTGATCAGGACATAATCAAAGCTTTTAAAACTTTTTACAGGTCCAATATGAGAAGGCAAATTATTGGCGCAATTAATAACGGACAAGGGAATGGTAATGACATAGCTAAGAACATGACAGTGCTACAGGTAATTCACATGTAACACAATGCTTGGATAAAAGTTACAACTTCATGTATAGTGAACTGCTTTAAAAAGTTTGGTATGGTTCCCATAACCACGAATGAAGCCCTTGAACTCGATTTACCCGATGTACCAGTAGATATTTCAGGACTCCAGGTAGACAAAGAAACCTTCAATGAGTGGCTGGATGTAGATAAGGACTTACCAGTTTTTCAAGTGATGAATGATGACGAAATAGCTGCTGAAATAGTTTCACATAAGGAACAGGGAAATGATGTTGGAGTGCATGATGAAGACGAAGTTGAATATGCAGAGGACCGAGTACCAGTAACCAGGAGTGAAGTATTCAATGCAATTAATACACTGAGAAGAACTATTGAAGAGCATGACATAGGCACAAATTACTTTGATACGTTGAACAACTTAGAGCACATTATAATGGTTTCCATACCAAAAAAACAGGGCAAATTACCGACATCTTTAAAAGAACCTAAGTTTTAAATTTCGTATGTATGTATGTATGTATATTTTACTTATTAAATTTTAAATTTTAATTTAATTAATACTGTACTACTGTATTTTGATATTTTGCACAGTCTTTTTAATGTTTTGTACAAAATAAAATATGTATTTAAAAAAATTTTCGTTATTTTTTCGATATATTTTGAGTCGCCGCTTATAGTGATTTCCGGTTATAGTGATCTATAATCACTATAACTCTCAGACGGATGTGATTATTATAAGCGGCGACCACTGTAATTCACATTGCGTTGTCGCTCGCTCCTTATGTACAACTCTTCCTTCTCATTGGTCTGAGGAACTCTGATGGCTAAGGTAGTCGTTGCCTCCCATGCATTGAAAAAAAATCATTGTTCACATTGACAATATTGTCTTATTAAACTTTAATAGTGTTTATATTGGTCATCAAGATAATATTTTGTTATTATAACAATATATTTGATGAATTCATAATTATACTATCAATATGAATATACATATTGTCAATTAATGAATTAAGATATAACAAATTGCAGCACTTCTAGGTTTTTCATCACCAGCTTGTAGAATTTACCCCGGGGATCTGTGTCTTCTCTTTGGACTGCTGTATTTCAAGCCGGAAATCCGAACTTGCCGCGATCAAGTCCTAACCTAGCTTCTTGTGCACCGAGCCGGCCACAGTTTTTGGTCAGAATCATTGTTATTGGTTTTAATATCAACATAAAGTAATACATCAATATACTTTACCAGTGCGACAATCGTCACTCGCGTACAACCTACGCTCCTCTTGCCGATTTTCATGACGACAGTGGAACTGCGACTTCCCCGAACTGCACGAACATTGGTATTGAATAGTAATTATTTTGTGTTTCATGGGTACATATTGTTCCGATAATGGTCTTACTTATTTTAATTACTTAATTGCCAAAAATATACCTATATATTATATTGTATTACTACATATATATTATAAAATAATATTAACAACTGCGCAATATACGTCTTATTATTAATATATAAGCAAGACATTTATGCATCAAGATCATATTATGCTCAATATTTTCTTCGGAAATTGGAATTTTGAATTTGGTATATTTTTAAATATTGTGAATAATAACTGCTCAATATACATAAGTCTATATATAATATTTATGTGTACTTTCAATCAATACAGTTTGAACTGAACCTTGTGTGCCAATGATAAATATGTTTTAAGTTTTAATAATAACAAAAAAAAAAACTTAAAAGTACAACTATTATTGTTAGTTTTGCAATTATTAGCGATTTGTGCAATGTTAATCAATTTTTCTAAATTACTAAGTCATCAATAAAATATTCCTTAGATGCTTATTTGCTGTCACCATCCAGTACAATCAAATAGTTCACAGTATATCTCTTAACTTACCCATCAGCATAATTTCAAACGATTTGGATTTTTTTATTTATATATTGATTATAAATTAACAATATATACCTAATTATAAACTTATATAATATTTTATAATTATCAATCTCTTTTTAATCTAATCTTGTATTAGGGATTGAGATTATACCTTGAATATTTGATATATTTATCAAATATTAGGATCAATACAAAGTAAGACTGAGAAATAAAATAAAGTTCAGTAAGTGGGTACCGCTCTGCTGTACGTGGGTGTTAAGTACCCCACTGTAATGGATGTGTTAAATTTGAATTCAATAATAAAAAATCATTGTATACGAAAAACAATTCTGAGCGAAGAACGTCAGCCCACATAACTAGGTGTCCCTAATTTATGTCATAATTGCTATTAAAGTAATTAATTTTACTATTAATATTACAGTAGGTTGAATTAATTTTTGCAGAAGACATTATATTTGAAAATGTCATTAATAATAATATACTTTAAAAGTTTCAAGCACCCACAAAAAATATTTTTAAATTACAAAAATATTTATATATATATATATATTTATAAATAATTAAAAAAATTACAAAATAACTTATTCTTTGTTTAAATATCCAATTTCCTACAAATTTAAACTTAAAATTAAAAAAAAACGACCATTTTAATTGATTTTTTAATTATTTTATTAACTACTTACCAATCTCATTTTCAATTTTTACCACCTAGCTATAAAAACTGAACATTTTATAAATTTTTAACTATAAAATAATTTGCAAATGTTTGATATTTTGGTCAAAATTTGAACTTTAAATGCTTATAAAAATTTATGAGGCACCTTGTATTACAATTTCAACAATTTTGACCCAACGAATATTTTTTTATTTATATTTATAGAAAAAAAAAATTTTAAAGAACAGAAAATTTCTTAGGCCAACAATTAGCTCAAAGAAATCAAATTATATTGAACATTTTATTGTGTATAGAAAATGCTTATATAAACATTTGGTGAAAATTGCATGTATCTACTATCTGCTGTTATTATTTTTGGTGTTACATCAAAAAACAATAACAATTTTGTCAAAAATTGGCTGTCTATAAAAATTCGTTTTTCCTTTAATTTTTCTCGATGTGTTAGAAAACTGTTGTGAATTTTTTATTCTTGACACCAAATCGAAAAGTTTTATACAATACATATTTTGCCTCATTGAAATAAATTAATTTGGAAGTCGTGGATCAAAAAAGGTTGAACTCTCTGTGCTTACCTATAAGGGTATAGTTGTATTGGACCTTTAAGGAGACTTGTGTTTAACAACTAATAGATGTTTAGCGAGTTATCCCTTATTGTACTTAACTCAATTGTAGAGATTGTTCCTCTTACCGATGGAAATCGTTTTTAATATTGAGGTTGAAAGCATTCATTTGACACTTTTATAGATAGCATTATTTTACTGATATTTATAATTGTTCAGTAGTAATAAACTTTAATGATATATCTTCTAATAATTTATTAAAATCTATGAATACATTTTTAAGAATGAAAATTTCATGTACAATGAATGATGGTTAATACTAACTGTTTTAACATATATATATATATATATTGAATAAGGGAAAAAAGTTGAGTTACAAAGTTTTAAATAACTATAGCATATATTTTATTTTACTTTAATACATTCTTAAATTTTGTTTTTTTTGACTAACTTTTTAGAAAAACATTAATATTTTGTCAACAAAATATTACAATAAAGTTATTTACAACATTTATACTTAGTGGTAGATATACCCATATTAAATAAGATATCTTTAAAAAACTTTTATAATTGGGTAGGGAACTCGAACTTTAACCTTAGAATATGTTTATTATTATATAAAAAGTGAAATTATCTTATGAACTAATGACCAATAGACTTAATTACAATACAATCAATACATTGATATTTAATTAGTGAGTATTAATCTGATTATTTTATTTGATAATTTATAAATTATTATGTAATGATACATAATATTAAAGAAAAATTAATATTTTTAATTTTAAAGAGTATATTACATACAAAAACTAAAATTTACTGAAAGTATCACAAATAAAATATTAAAAAGATTTTATGCCTTTATAAATCCTAATTTAATATGACAGTTGATTACATATTTAAAGCTTAACAAACATATTTATTTATAAATATACATAACATTAATATAATATTTAATGTAAACCTAATAATGAGTTTCTAGAATATGAGCAAATATTTGTGTTTGTTTGATAAAACTTTTCATACAAAGATCACATTTATATTCTTCATTTACTGTATTTATTTCATTGTTGACATTAAATTTAAGAGGCATGTTTTTTTCAAACTGAGTGTGATTTTTTTTATGTTCATTAAGGCTATTTGAACACATAAATGATATTTTGCATATATCACAGTCAAAAAGTTTTTTGTTTTTTTGATGCATGTGCCTATAGTGTCTTTTAAGAGAAGAAACATTATTAAATACTTTTAGACAACATGTGCATGTATATGATTTACATCTATGACTGATTAAAATATTTTTGTCACAAAATATTTCTTGGCATGAATTACATTTAATACATATGTCATTTTCTTGTGGTTTCTTATGTTTGTTTAAGGATGAATTTTTAACATTCTTGTTATTTCGATGTGTTTTTAAATGAGCATTTAATGACCATAAACGAAAGAATGATTTGGCACATAACTTACACTTAAACTGCTTTCTTTTAGTATATTGTTGTCTTGAACGTACTTCCAAAGTTGACAGTTGATTACAGCTTCTATTTTCTAAACGTTTTTCTTTAGCATGTATTTTTTTATGAAATAATAATGATGACATCTGAGTATAAGATTTTTGACAAATATTACATGCAAAAAGCTTGTAGGGTTTTAAATGAATATTTAAATTTGATGACTCTGGAAACCATTTGCCACAAAAATGACATCTAAATGGTCTTTCCCCAGTGTGAGTTCTTTCATGAGATAAATAAAGAGAACATTTTGAAAATGTCTGAGGACAGAATTGGCATTTAAAATGATTAATACCAAGATGCCATCCATAATGCTGTTGTAATCTATGAGATGTAGTGAATGATTCAGGACATACATCACATTTGAAACAATTTTTTTCTAAACATAAAATATAGTCCCGTGTAGAATCACATAAATTTGTGCATTTGTCACAACTATATTTGGAATATTCTTCTTGATGATTTTCAAAAATATGAGATATTATTTCTGAACGTTTATGAAATACTTTTGAACATCTTGAACATTCATAATTTTGAGATTTATTGAGGATTTTTCTAGTATGCTTTAATACATTAGAATTTAATATTTTTAATGGAATATTGTATAATACATTGACATTTTTTAAATAGTGTATTTTCTTATGTTCTGTTAAAGATGACTGTTTAAAAAATTGTTTGGAACATATATCGCAATTCAATTTATGAGTAATTTTATGTTTTACCAAAGCATTTAAGTTTTTATAAGATTTATGACATTTATGACAGTTGAACAGTTTATTCTTTGGAAAAATGCATTTGTGAGCTTTTAAAACTGACAATTTAGTAAATAACTGCCCACAAGTTTTACATTTCCAAGTATATTTTTCTTTAAGATGGTGATTATTTTCACATGCAATACTATTTAACACTGAACATATATTACATAAGTTATTTCCTTTAGTACGCAATATTTGTTGCCTTTTTATAAAGTTACATCTAATTACATTTTGACAAATTATGCACTTGTAGGTTATATCTTTCATATTATTAGAATTGTTGTAGAAATAATAAGTAGGGCTGTTGTGTTCAAAATCAAAAGGACTTTTTGGAAAGCATAAACTAGTTCTAAAATGTTCAATAATCGCAATACGCTTAGGAAATATTTTACCACAAATATCACATTCATAATTTTTCATGGATATATCTGTTTTACACTGTTCTCTGATGTATATTCGACTGGAGTCGGATGTATTATGATTAATGTTTATCTTTGATCGGAAATCAATTGACTCAGATTTTACAACTTTACTATCAATTGGAAGCAATAAATTTGCTATTGATGAAAGAGGTAATTCATTATCTGAATAACTAAAATTAAACAAAATAAATTATTTAATTAATAAAATTAAAATATGATATTAAACTTACTTTTCAATGTCAGATTGAATATCATCCAAATTGATTTCTTGATGTTTTGCAATTCTATGGTCATCATTAATAGCAGATATTGATGAAAGAGGACACGTATTTTCAGAGTCACTAAAATTTAAATAAAATTATAATTCATTACTGACAAGGTTTAAAATAATATTTTTTATTTTTGTTGATTTTAAATGTACTTTTCCATGTTAGATTGAATATTATCCATTATATCTTGCCATTTTTCGGTATCAATGTTATTAGAAGTCACTATTGATGAAAGGGGCAATTCATTATCCGAATAACTAAAATGTAGACAAAGTAATGATCAAGTTATTGAAATTAAAATTACACTTTGAAACTCACTTTTCAATATCAGACTGAATTTCATCCAATACAATTTCTTGCCATTTTCCAGTATTAACGTTGTTATTAGTAGAACTCAACATAATTGCTCAGTGTCTTACTTTAATAAGTCTAAAATAGTTGAATAAATACATAAATAAATAATTACATCTTGGTGAAATATAATAGATTATATAATATTGCATTTCAAATTTTTAATAAAAATCTTATTATCAAAGCTAATATGCAGTTACATACTTTTGATAGCACTCAAATACTTTTATATTTATTATTAAAACATTAATATTGTAAATAGCATTTATATTATCTTATAATATGAAATAAATAAATTCTAGAAAACTATTAAAAAATAGTACCTTAACATTATTAACAGATCGATAAATTGTATGTTTTTGTTAAACGATTTATTTGAACACAAAGAACCTTTTTTAAAATTCTATGAGATATTAGATAATTTAATAACTGTAAAGATTATAATTAATATATGAATATAAACTTAAAAAAATTTACTATTATAAAATTAAAAACAAATTCAATTAGATTCTTCCGACTCATTGATAGATAATAATCATTAAAATAAGTATGCATATTTAAAAAGAAATTTATATTAAAAATTATGCTTAACTATTTAACCAAATAAATCAATGAACTGATTATAAAATGAATAGTAAATTTTAATCTATCAACTCATACACAAACATAAAAAATATTTCCATGTTCTTCTTACAGAAACCTATACAATTTACTAATATTTCTAATATACTTGTAAAATTATAACAATTAAAATAACTAAAAACAGTATTTATTATACTATAATAAATTATTACCATTAAAAATTATTTTATAAAATACATACTTAATTAATATCTAAATATTGTAATAGTTTAACTCTGTTCTCTGGACACTGATAACAACAAATTAGGTGTGATAGAAATAATATTCTCAACCTCATCTAATATTATAATATATATATATGTATATATATATATATTATAAATTTTGAATTTGAAATATTTATGATGATAAAAGTTATAAAATTACTATTTTATTTTATTACTTATTAATCAATACAAGTTGTACATTGTAGCTATTTTCACTTTGTATTATAAAGAAACATTTGTACGTTTATTCAATATAGAAATATGTTGGTAATAATAATACTTTTAGGCCAAGTTTCAAATTCAATTTACAAATAATATAAATATTTTTATGCTAAAATAATCATTATCAGAACAAGAGTTTTAAATAGTTACCAATCAAAAATTATGTAAATTGTAATGAAAAAATTTTAATCATATTTACGATTAATGTACCGATATAAAGATTTACAACTATTCACAAATATTATAGTAGTAGTTTTTATTATGGTTGTATACAACTAAATAGTATTAAGACAATTATTTGATTAAGTTTAATATTCTTTGGTTATAATTTAATATATGAACAAAATTTTTAAAATTCAGTGCATTAAAAAATAATCTAAATCAGTAAATATATGTATTTTTTTAAAATTGTTTTTGCTTTAAAATAATTGTACATAGAAATATACAATTATGGTTTTTTTCACCAAAAATTACATTATTGTCAATGTATACTGTATAGAATAATTCTATAGATTCCTATTTACTTTTAATATACTGTATTAATAATACATTCAACGGCAGACTATTTAAACATTTTTCCTACTTAGAATATTCCCAAATATTCATATATAATACTATATTTACAATATTTATTAGTTTATTAATATTCTTACAATTTTTACAATATTTTCCTATTTTATTGACTTAAAATAGTTAATTATGTAATATGAATTGTATGAAATATAATAATATTCCAGTGCAATAACTAGTGGTAGTGGAACAAACCATCAAATAGACACAATGCTATTTATAAGCAAGCATGGCCAACGCATAAATAAAAAAAAAGGCCACAAATTATTTTTGCACCCAAATTAATTTTAAGCCCATAAAACTGTAGAAATTACAGACCTACTAATAAGTCAATTAATAAATTAGTCAAGCACATGTCATAAATTTTATGATAACAAAATCGACTAATATGTACTCAAAAAAAAAAAAAAATGCCCTAAAACATTAAATATTTTAATTTAAATCATGTGACATCCTGTACCATTCTTTATTAGTCTATGACTATATAAAAACATAGTAACAATAACATGAAAAAAAAAATAAATAGTAAATTATTTTAATAAACACTGAATGATTTTTTTTCTTATAATTATTTTTATTATTATTATTACTTTTATTCGATATGTTAATTTTTTTCATTATTTATTATGTTTATATTTTAAATTATATTATATTAATGTTATCTATAAAAATTTATTGTGAATTGGACTTTTGTCTGTGTTAATTAATAAATAAATAAATAAATAAGACAAATAAAATGTGTTAAGTACAAGTAGAAAATTACAGCTAAAAAAAAAATGAATTTATAATTGCATCATATTTTAGTATTTATAGTACAACAATTTCAATGTATATAAAGAGGTAAATTATCAGAATTTATATGCCAAAATGCATAAATAATTACAATAAACTGATGAATCAATAGTAAGCTTTCAGTCATATTAAGGATCTTTCATATTGTGTACTTAGTATTTTAGTGGCCCATTAAATAAATCAAATTTTTTATACTCATATAAAATTACTTTTTACTATTATTTTTAGATAAAACTATAATTGTAATAAATTATCGACTTTACTTTCTACTAAATAAATTATACATAATAGATAATCCAACTAATGCAATCTTATATATATTTTAAAAATCTTTTACAATAATACTTTGATAGGTGATATTAAATGTTTATTATAATAATATACCTGGCTCTAATATATTTATTATATTTAATTATTTAAGATATAAATTACAATAGATAGGACACAAAACTATACTGTCACACAAGGTAATTTCCATCATAGGCAACTTTTTTTTAGCCCATTTCAAACACAAAAATAATAACAATATAACTTTATTATAATAAACATATTTTGTTTGAGGATTTTTTTATATAGTACATAATTGCATTTATTAATTAAAAAATAATAAATATTCAATAACAACCTACTTTACAAAACGTCAAAATGTCAGCATGACGGCATAATAATATATTAAGTTTGCTTATGGCAATTTAATAACCATATTAATATTATAAATATAATTGTATTAAAATATTATATTTTTATATTTAAATATAGACACTATATAGACAACATAATAATTAATGAATTACAATCCATATTTGTTCAAACAGCAAACACCGAACCACGAATAGAAAATTGGAAATAATACATATCCAGTAGGTATACTATATAAAAATACTATAATATATTTTAATATTTTTATTTTTGTTAAATAATGAATTTCCAGTTGAAGATTGAACTATACCAAGGAAAGTTTAATGTATATTATACCTTGGTTAAAATATAAAAACTAAAAAGCGATAACTGAACAATTGATATTATATTATCTATTCGTGGATCATGGTCATGGCACAAAATATGTGAAATTATATATAAATATATAATTCATATATTCTGTGGTCATGGTAACATCCACAGTCTAAGGAGATCGGATAACATCCACCCGCCAGCCAGGTAGATTCACAGACGTACAGAATAATAATATTTCGGTGTTATCGAAATCGTATAACTGTCATTTAAAAATTTTAATCTGATTTTATAATTCAAAATTTAAAATAAAATTGAATACAAAATATAAATATTAAAATATACAATTTTGAAGTTTGAACATTAATTTATTTACTAATTTACAATTTTTACTTCAAACAATACCTTACTATAGTCTTGATTATATAATAAAATGGATGATTTATGTTCCAAAATTGATATAGTTTTAAATGAGTGTTCTAGATATGTATGTAATATTGAAAAAAAAGAATTTCATGAAACATTTTATAAAATAATATTCAAAGTAAGTGGGTGACAGAACATTTTGTTTTCTAGTGTTTTAATTGTATACATAATTTTTATTAATAAAAATAATTACAGGATTTAATAAATGGACCACTCCTTCAATTTGTAAAATCTATTCAACTTTTTTTAGAAACATTCAAAAATAAAAATATTTACATGCTTTGTGTATGTTTAAGTCAAATTCGAAAATGTCTCTTACTGTATGAAACAACAATATCAGAACAAAAATATGTTCTAAACTTTGAAAAGGTATGGTATGATTTTGCTATATTATATTAATTTATTTTATGTTTAATATAATGTTTGTATAACTAGCATATATTCATATTAGGTTCTAAGCAAGTACATAATTAAACGGATTCAAAAATGTTTTTATAAGTTGGAAGACTGTTTGGAAATTATAAATTTAACTGATGTAGATGAGCATCCAGGAAAATTCATTGATCAAATGAATATTGTTTTGAATGCATTAAACAATAGAGATAATTTTGAACTTATCAAACCGAATATCAATAAAATTTTATTTCAAGCTATAACTATTGCTAAAATTTCAGATAAAATAGACAACTTAGAAATAACATCTTCATCTAAACATGTAAACATTTTTACAACATTATAAATTTGTAATATTTTAATATTTCAACCCATTTTACTCATTATTAAAGGTTTTAAAAGCGATTCAACAATTTGAAAATATAAATATCAATGAAACTGATAATTTTTTTCGATTTGATTATTTATCTTCTTCATTATCTATTCTTGAAAGACGTATTAACACATCAGTATTGCATTTGATTTTTAAGGTATTGTACATACAACATTGTTATACATATTATATTGTTATATTGTATTATTAATTGTTTTTCTGTACATTAATAACATTTTAGATTTTTAATGATCCATTTTATATTATTAAAAAACTGATTAAAAAATGTGGAGATTCTGTTAACAATCAACTAAGAAATTCATCAGATTTATCAAACATGATTTGTGATTTGGATAAATATACTGACATATTAATTCAAGTTGGACTATTTTCTGTGGCCTGTTGTAAAAATGATGAATGTAAGTTATGAACCAATAATCATTAGTTCTTTTAAACATAATGTATACACAAGGTGGTCCATTTAAATGTCTACAATCACTATTTTTAAAATGTTTAACTTTTTTGAAAATATAATTTTTATGTACTTTGATGTCATGTCAGTTAAACTTATACAAGTACTTAAAGTGTAGAAAGCCATAGTAGTGTATAAACATTTAACAAAATACCTCTGTACTAAATGAGGTCATTTAAGAAATTAAAACTGATAATAAAAAAGTTGTAAAAATATTATTAAAAAGGTAAATATTTTTTGAAATAATGAGATAATAATTATAAATATACTATTATAAAATATTGACTTTTTAGTTGTAATAATATAAAAAATAAGCTTGTATAAACAAATATTAAATTACTAAATACTGGTACAAGGTTCTTGTAGTCATATTTCTACCTATTGACTGTACCCTGAATTAACTGTAGTATTTATTTAATACAATTATTTTAAAATATTTTATACTTTTATGTTTATAAATGTATTTAGATGTTATTCCTTTAAAATCTTGTATATCAACCTTGGAACTTTTGGACAGTGATATGGTACCAGCTATTATTGAGTTTTATTTAGATCCGACTTCAATTGTAAAAAAAACATTTTTAAAACTACTTATAAATCATTGGATTTGTGAAATTTGTGAAATACAAAATCTTCTAGACAAAATCATCGACCCCTTTGCATTCATTCAAGTAATGTTTTTTTTTTAGTTTTTATGACTTATTAGTAATTTATAATTATTTTATTTAAAATTAGACAACAATCGAAACTTCTATGAATATTATTAATACTATCCATAAGAGTGATCCAAATGCTAATAAGGATTTGTATGTATATTTTTTAAATGGGATGATTAATTTTTCAAAGTTTTTTGAAAAAATATTTGCTAGAGCTCTTTTTGAAAATAAAGAACTTTTCACAACTAATGAACAGTTTAAAAATGGTAAAAATATACTTAAGATACAGCTTTATAAATTAAATAGTACTGAAATGTTTTATTTTAGCTTTGAGAGAGTATAATGCATGTTTTATCTATAATCAAAAAAAAAATCTCAGTTCTAATGACGAATCAACTAAAATTAAACTACTTAAAAGATGTGAAATTGTAATCAAATATTTGAAAAATATTCAAATATTAATTTCTGATGTACTGGATGATAAAAGTTGTAAGTAATATTGTAATTGATTTTCAATTTTTTAATTTTTAACATTGTTTTTTGCTTAAGTTTTAGTATTTTTGAATATTTGAATCTATATTTCCTTTCCTAATATATTAATTAAATTTTTCCTTAGTGTCTGAATTAGAAAACACGAATTATATTTTATCTAAAACAAAACAATCCTCACTGAGTTTGTTACAAAATGATAACCTAGATAATAATGATGACCTGAATTTGTTTCTTACAACTACTCAAGTTCAAAAATCATTCTATAATAAGTCAGAACGGAATACTTCAAAAAAACCATGTCATCAAAATTATTATTATTTAACCAACACTAATGAAACAGCCTATGATAATATTGTTACAATGGATCTTACAAGTAAATATTTTAAAATGTATTGTATAATATTTAAAATAGTTTTAAAAAATAATATTTAACCGATTTTATGTTTGGTAGACATTTTAGATAACTTTATTATTGAGTCATTCGATATAAATAAGGATAATAAAACTATAGTAAATATATGGGAAGAAATAGGTATTGACAATCCTACATTTATACAAGATCTAGAAAATATTGATAATAAAATTAAGAATCTTTAGAAATGCTGTTAAAATACTCAGTTTTGATTTTAAATTGTTGAAATATGATTTAAATGAACATTTAATTAGTTGTCTAGTTTAACATGTAGAATCATGTTTATTATTATTTTATATTTTGTGTTAAATGTAAAAGCTATTGACAAGCATTGAGAACAACATAACCTTTCGGCAGGCGCGCTACTGTGTATTACATGAGCAGGTGCGTGTCGTATTTTATACGACAGAATACTTTTCATATATATTTAATTAAAATGAAGGATACATAAATAATTTTTAATAGAAATATTTTTTTGTAACATTTTATTCTTATTTATATAATATTTTATGAATTTATACATATTTTTTTTATAATTTTTTATGATAATTTCAATATAATTGTTAAACATATTTTTAATTTCAGTATAAAAGAAATATATGTATAGCTAGTATATTTAAGATTCAACAAAGAAGAAAAATCAAATTAATTTTAAGTAATATAAGGAATGATAAGATTGATATCTTTAATCATAATAAAATCATTGCATTTATATTTTTTAAAATACTTTTATTCTGTTTTCATAATATATAATGATAGTGTAAATTATTTTTGTAATACTAGAAATGCCATAAGTGGACCTTATTATACTTTAATTTCATTTTTTATAATATAAATTACATAAACCTTGTGCCCACAGAAACAGGCTATACTTTAAACTCGGTGCCTTATAAATAATTTTGAATTCTGTTTGTAGAACATAAAATTAGACTATTTGAGCAAAAATACTACACTAGTTATTTTTTTAAATCATGTATTTTGAAACTGTTCTCATTCATAAAATTTTGACTTTAGAATACAAGTAAAAGTATAAAATGACCAAAAAATTTACCATTCTAATAATAAAATTCAAAATATTTGTTTTTATTTAAAAAAAAAAGTGAAGTTATGTTAAAAAAATTGTAATTCATAGGTATTTGAAACCAATAGTCAAGTTTCGTATTTCGCAAATAGAATTCAAAAATATATTTAGGCATAATGGTACTGAATTTAAAATGTATCCTGTTTCTATTGATGCATTTAATATATATTTTAATTTTAAATTCAACTTAATGTCTTGAAATACTAATTGACCTAGTATATTGAAAGTTTGTTGTGTTACAAAGAAGCATAATCAATATTCCAGCACTTATGTACAGTTTAACTATAATTCATAGTTTGCAAGTACAAAAAATGCAAATTTGTAATGTGAATATAAAAATGTAAAGCTTATATAAGCGCTTTCAAATTTTCCAAAAATTATTTGAATTCCATCCCTCTATTCAGTTTGAATAAGATACAATAATAGTATGCAAAAAATAATTTATAATTTTCTGATGCCTAGTATAGAAAGCAATAAAAAATGCGTAATAATTGGTTAAATATTGTATACAATTTTAAAAAAATATGGTGTGTAGTAATAAAAAAGAAAAACATACTACTCCAAGTACAATCATTGAGAAAATAGTTGCTAAATTTACAAAGTGTACTCAGATTTCAGACAACTTTTTTAATAAAACATATTATATATTATAATATATATATATATATATATATATATATATATATATATATATATATTATACATATATTCCAGAATTGTTTTAATTAAAAATACAAAATTATAATTTACAATAAAGGGTTGTTGAACTTCAATGAAATGAAACAATATAAAATGTAGATTTATACAATGTCCAATCAATTTAGGTACATTTATTATTTTGTACAGCTATTGCAAAATAATCATCAACAGGTAACATATTCATTATACAATTTTCAATTGAAACAGGATTTAACATCGATTAAAAATAATATGTATTTCTCAAACGAAGCAGCTCATTATTAAAAAAAAACTTGGAATATACAAAATAATTAGTTATTTCTTATTCAAAACAAAGTCCCTTTTTTCATTCCTACATGTTTCATCTACGAGTTCTGACAGATCATGGTTTTTTGAATAATTGAATCAGTTAATGACCGTTGTCCGGTCATGTATTGAATCATTCAACTAGTAAATACCTCGTAAATTTTGATTAATATACATTTATAATCAGCAAATCAATTTCCAAGTATGAAATAATTCGCAATATTCACATCTTCTGAAACCTGAATATAAAAAATACTCACACGATGTTAACAGTTCACACTAATAACATATAAAAAAGATAATCAAGTTGATCGTTTATGGGGAATTTAATTTTCAAGATCTTATATATGATGATATATTATACTATGGTAGACCGTGTTTTGAACCTTCTGAAGTATTAAGAGAACAATAGACCATGAAAGAATGACCTAATCAAAATAGAAACAAAACAATTCATATAAATTATATACTTGTTTTAGAATGTCGAAATATTATTAATATGGATAACAACTGCCTACCAACAACTTATTAATTACTAGAGTTAATTGTTTAATTTATGAATAAAAAAAAATCTAGTATAGTATACAGTAATGTTTGTTTAGTCTCCATAGTCTATACTCTGTAGTACTTATCCAGGCATTCCAAGCCCAAAACTGTATGATAAAGTCGTACAGCTTTATATTATCACGAATTACTATTCAACTGTTGTTTCATAATACTATACTAAGTTTATGCCACAATCTAAGGCAGTGGACCCTCTCCGGACAGTCTTATAGGCTAGAGTAATACTTTATGGCCTGCTTTTTTCATAAACTTCATAAAAGAGGAAGGGCATTGGTATATTTTGACAGCTGATAAAAATATTTTAGATCCTAATTAGTAATTATGTACCTATCCCTACGCACGCTATGGTAAGATATTGAAATCTTGATAATTACGAATTACGAAATTAAAATATGAATATAACTACACTGACTACTATGAATAGGAAGTTAGTAACACGATATCACTACAAAAAAATTTTGATGCAATAAAATTAGGTGGGAACACTGGATTTTTTACATTTTTTTTTTTTGGTCAAAATCACAAATAATAAGTAAAATTGTTATTAATAGTTTTATTACTTAATAACTATTATACAATGAATTGGAGAATTCTGTGAGATAAAATTATAGTTTAAAGTTTTTTACGGATTTACAATTGTTTTATGCTAATATAATTGTCTATTGGAGCATAACTAAAATAATATATAAGCTCATTGCAATTTATAAAGTCAAAGATTATATATATATGATATTGGCGTCACTGTTATCATGATATCGTATTATAGCCGCATAACCACAGAATAACCTACTTTATTTTTATTCTCAAAAAGTTAAGAAAAATAGATAAATATATATTCATGTGTATACATATATAATATTCATACATTTGTATATAGTAATTTTGTGTACATTTTGTTTTCCCAAATTTTCGTAAATTTTTATGAATTTTGATGAGTGAATTTTATCAAATTATGTGTTATACATACATCCCTTAGGACACTAGCTCATACACTAAAAAAATGTGTGAATGTGAGACATGTTTAGAGTTTTCAAAGCTTCTGAAACCATGTATGTATTATAATTGTCTCCTAAGATTAACTTTTTCTAGTTGTAATTGTTATTTCTCTTACAGATAGAGATGCAAGTGCTAAGAATGACTTTAATTGTGTAATTCTATCAAAGTCTGAAGTGAATCAATTAGTTGTTTTTGTTCAGGCTTTTATGCAAAGGTAAGAAAACAGTTATAAAATATTAATACTAACACTAATTTAATTTCTTTATTTTACAGACAATGTCTTGGTGGATTTCAAGATAGAAAAAACTATGAACAGTTTCAGTGGATTACACAATGTTTTGTTTTGTTAATGACTAATTTGTTGAAATCTTATAAAGGACAAGATAATATTATCTATCCAGCTCGTGACGAAGATGATGCCGAGAGTAGCCATAAATGGGAAAATTTACTAGCAAATTTCAAAGACGAAGGTGAATAGTTAATTTTTTTTTAAAATTCAAACTTTTATTAAGTATATTGTAATTTTTTTTTAATAAATAAATTTGTTTAATGTTTATTTATTTTTACTTATTTACATAATATTTTTGTAGAATTGCAATGGACTTTAGCAGAAATGGAAAAACCATTACATCTCATGACAAAAGTATTTTTAATGAATTTTCCTTTATATGTGGCTGTAAAACAATATCCACATTACAAGACAGAAGAAGTAACTCAACAAGAAGTTTCAGCTATGAATCATTATTGTGATGTTCAAGAAATCGATATGCCATTATTACTTTTAAGAACTGTTAATATGTTTTGCCGGTACATTATTTAACTTAATTCTTTCATATTATTTGTAAATCAAGAATTTTATTTATTTAGGGTTGGTGGTTTGGAAGCAATTATGTCTTGTTTTGATTATGAATCATTACCATTAACTATTGCGAATCCAATTGTTATACTAGCTTGTAATGTAAAACTGTGGCTAAATTATCACACAAATGTTCATGTATTTGTTCCTTTGAGGTCAAAAGTTTTAAGATTTATGTGTAACTTATCTGATAAAGAATTGAGAACTCCTGCAGCTAAAACTATGGCTGGTAAATATATTATTTTTAAGTAACAAATGTAAAAAATTCACAAAAAACTTTATATTAATATTTTCATAGACTTTATGTGGAGTTCAAACAAGGATGGTCATACTTCTAATTTAGATAAAGATGGCCTTGAATTGGCTTTTAAGTATTTTACATCCCCAACATTAACAATGCGGCTTGCAGGAATATCTCAAATTAATAGCCATATAGGATCTTTAAATGAACTTGTTCATGTAACTGCAGCAACATTATCAACATCATCACAATCCAATGATATGGTTACTATTGAACAGATTGGACACAATTTAGCAACTTGGCTTGTACATCGTAAAATTATATCCCATGTGTTTGGGCCAAATTTACACGTTGAAGTATATTCTGTTGAGATTCCTATGTCAAATTAATCTGAATTTAATCAAAATGTAAACTTTTTTTAGGTAATTAAACAGTGTAGTATTACACTTAATTTTTTAGCTTCAGAAGGCAAGATTACTAATGAACATATTGATACTATTTGGCAAGCAGCACAGTTAAAACATTGTAGCAAACAAGTTTTTGATTTATTACCGGGTTTTATCAAACATTTAGAACCCGCTCCTGTTTTACATTTATATCATTTATTAAGAAAACTAGAACCAAAAGAGCATACTGAACAAGTAAATTTATACTATATATGAAATTAATATGAATTAAAAATATTAAATTTTATTGTTTATGTTTTATAGAGCTTATTTTTAGCATCAGCTCTTACCAAATTTATTTGGTCAAGTATGGCAACTACAGCACGAAGTCATGAATTTTCCATCCCAAAAATGTCAAGGATTGTAAATATTCGTGATGGCCGTAGAATAGTTCGTTCTAATGATATGAGTACATCAGAAAATAGTGCTAGTCTCAATAGCAATTCTGAGGGTGAATCTAGCGATGAAAGAAGTGATATGAGTGATGGCCCAACTCCTAGAAAAAAACCTAAAAAAGAAAATATTTTTGCTTATTCTGATAATGGTAAGAATTTTCAAAAAACATAGAGAATATATTGTAATTTTTTTTCTTTTAGAATCATTAGTTCTAGAAGGAGCAAAAATTGAAGAATTAGATGATGATTTTGAAATTAATGAAAAAGATATTATTAGACCATCCAAACCATTAGGTATGTGTAAAATAAGGCATTGTGTTAGAAAGAAAGCAATGCGAGATACGAGAATGAGAGTTATGAAACCATGTAACTCTAGTGATGAAGATTCAGATAAAGTTCAAATAAATCATTGTAAACTAGTAAAGGGGAACAAACTTCAAAAACCAAGAGGAAAAATTAATAACCGTAAATTACATGTTTTTAACATTTTAGTAGTTATT
This sequence comes from Pentalonia nigronervosa, assembly GCA_014851325.1. Classification (NCBI taxonomy): domain Eukaryota; kingdom Metazoa; phylum Arthropoda; class Insecta; order Hemiptera; family Aphididae; genus Pentalonia; species Pentalonia nigronervosa. The sequence goes on from JACXSJ010000033.1 coordinate 84,022, forward strand.
ATTTTTATATATTTTTTTATGTTTTAGACAAAAAAATTCGAAATCTTAAAATGAGGTGCATTAGAACTGATTGTACTGAAGATGATTCAGAGTCTGATGGTGAAGAAGATGACGAGGAAGATGAAGATGATGATGAAGATATTGAAGATGAAGACAGTGAATCAATGGAAGCTATGGAAATTGGTATATCACCCATTGATACTACTTCAGACCAGCAGGTACCATCTACTCTTATAAATAGACAAATGCTAGAAGATTATAGTGGAGATGAGAACAGTATGTCATCTCGTATGTCTAATAAATCTGACAAAAATATGGCTGATTTTGATGGAGAAGATTCAGGCTGTGACGAGGAATTGTTGCAACTTGCAGCGCGTGCTCAAACTCATTTATCAACACAACAGTTAAACCATATGGCATTCCATTCTAATTTCCATACCAGTAAAAATGTGCATCCTTGCACTCAAAATATAACTACAACGATATCTAATCAGTTCAATATAGAAAATGTTTGTAAACCTGGTTCAACATTATTGTGGGATTTACTTCAAGATGATAATATTGTAAGTAATATGCAAACAATTTTTAATTCATATTTTTAGATTCTAAACAGGGCAAAGAATGTGTTGATTTTACAATGCCGTATGTTTATTTTGTGTCAATATCTTTTGGGTATGTTAAAATGATTTGATTTTCTTCAACATCATATTTTCTGATACGAAAAATGGTAGGAAAAATTTTTGCACTGTCAAAATACTTAATAATTTATTAATACATAGTTTATCATAACTTTTTGTTAGTAAAAATTAAAAAAAAATGAAGCACAAATTCACAGTAGTTTTTTATAAGCGTCTAAAGTTAGAATTTCAATAAATTCATGAAAATTTGCAATATTTTTTTATTTAGATATTCATAAAAAAATTTTGTTGAACCCTAAGAATTGAAAATTTAATTCGACATTCTCCATAAGTTTTACTACATTTCATTAAACAAAAAGTTTACTGGGAAGTCAAACTAATTTTTTATGAGTGTTTGAAATTAGACATTGGATATTTACCTATAAACTACCAATTTCCCAGGAAATGATTTTCTTATTTTAAATATTAGTTTAAAAATTTTTGTTGGGTTAAAAAGCTTGACAATTTAATACAAGATTCAACATAAGTTGTTAAATAACAATTAAAAATTATTTAGATACATTGTCACACCTTTTTTTATAAACATTTAAAGCTCAAATTTTGATAAAAATTCATCTTAATATCGAACATTTGCAAATTATGACAGTTTCCAGTCCATAATATCTTAGTTTGTGGTTTTTATACACAATGTCTACATATCTACAAATGCTTAATTTTACTCGTGAACTCTGCAGGTTGCCAATCTCTGCTTTAAATATTTATAAGTTATAACTAGGGCTGGGACTTAAATGCTATAAAAAAAATGCTTTTATGCCCAAAACTTTTAAATAATGCACTAATAAATTGCATTAATATATATTTTTATTCTTAATAATTTTGGTGTGTAATATAATTGATAAATTATTAAATAACTTTAAAAATGTAAGAGTTTTATAGACATAACTGATCATTTTGGATTTATTTAATCTGAAAAACAATTATTTCCATACAGTTTAAAATTATTTTTAATAATTTAATACTTGAGCCTACTTTATAATTTGTTAAATTATGTAAAAACCATGTAAAAATCTTAAAATACTATTTCAAATTCAAACTTCTTATTCTGATTCAAAAATACATGAAACGTATATGTTATAAAATGAGCATCACATAGATAGTTTCGGAAAACAATGCAAAGTACATTGAAATCCTAGCCTTAGTTATAACTCATAATCTACTTGTAAAAACTTTAAATTTATGTATCAAAATAATAAGAAAAAATATGCTTCTTTAGAATTTGAAATTAAAATGATGTTGTCATTCAAAAAATTAAAAAAAATTATAAGGATAATAAAATATGAAAAAATATTATTTCATTAAAAAAATGTTGTGCAACAACTTAAAACTATGTATAAAAAAAATTTTGAAAAAAGTCAATACTTTTCAAAACAATAAGTGTTTTATGTTAAATAAATCACCCCGTTTACATTTTATAAAAACAAAATTATATCAAGATAAAACAATTGTTTTTCAATAATATAGTTTTCTTTATTAGAACAATTGTACTTTACTTTTAATTTATTTAATGTTTTTATTTTTTGAGTGTATTTTTGATGCTTAATTCATATGTTAGAATTTCTTTTAAAAAATACTATGAAAAAAGTTTTAGCAAAATAAATTTGAAAATAAAATGTTGTTTCTTTAGCCATCTCTATTTGCATTCATTCTCCATTCCATTACATATCAAAACAATATATTATAATAATTTTACTTACATTTTTGATCAAATGTTAAATCATTAAAAATATATTTGTTATATGTTTATAAATTAAAAATATTTTATTTTTTTTCAGACACTATTGGGTGAATCATTAGCTTTGGAAGCAGAAAAAGCGTTGTTTAATTTAGTATGTTTTAATACTGATCGTGCTATTAGAATGAAATTCATTGAAGGCTGTTTAGAGAATATACAAAAAAATAAGTATGTTTAAATATGTATGCACTTTTTAGGTTTTTAAAAACTTACAAGATATAATTATTGCAGTGTAGGTAAAAAATTAATAATGTTGCATATAAAAATACTAAAAATTCTAAATGATTTATTAAATTAGTGTTTATACATTGGAAGAAGTATGTTATTATTAGGCATTACTAATTTTTGATAGAGTATATAATTAAGTTATATGTATTTTGTTCTAGATCTGTAGTTATTTCATTAAGATTATTACCAAAGCTATTTGCATCATTTCATCAATTTCGAGGAGCTTCATTGGCTAACCTAAATGTTGGGATGGATACTCGTCAGGTGACTCTTTGGGCTGTTAAACATCACAGTATGATTGATCGAGTATTTAACAATTTTCGAGAGTACTGTAAACAACATGCCGATAACTCATTTGAAGATTCAGGATTTTACTCTCACCAAATTCATATAGAAGCTAGGTTACAATTTTTGACTCATATTTATTCTTCAATTGGACTTCCAGATACTATTAAGTATGTATATAATTATAACTTATCAAGATAGATTTTTAAAATTGTTATTTATTTAGATTAAGTATTGATGAACTGGATACATTATGGAATTGTTTGGTATCTGATGAAGTTTGTCGGGATGAATTATTTAATTGGCTATTACGTCAAGTCCGTTGTCGTGAACAACATACATTTAATGTTGAAACATTGACACATTTATACTGTGAAAAATTGTTATCATTAGCTCCGGAAAGTTATACTATGACCGCTCTTAGTTTATTTACACAGCTATGTAATATGGCCCAACAACAAGTTTCTAGTGATTATTTGTTGTTAGCAAGAAATGGTCATGCAGCAGCTATGGAACATTTATCAAGAATTGCATTAAAAGCATCTAATAATGGTAAGTATAAGAACTAATTATTAATTGATCAGGACTCAAATTTTAAAGAAAAAATTGTTTAGTACTATTTATGATATTATGTTATAACATCATTCTATTTTGAAGTTTATTCTACTTTAATATTATTTTATGTGTTGTCTGGTAAAATGTAAAAAGTGATAAGTGACAGTTTTACTACTTTTTATATGTGCTGAATCAAAATATTTTAATGCTTGGCCTTCGCATTGAAATTTTGGTATTTTATTTAAACCTCAGTTCTCGAACAACTTAAACTTTAAGGAACATGAACTGTTTTTATTATTTTAAAAATTTTTACATGGCATCATTGATTTCTATCTATTTTTGAAAATAAAATTATGCTGGTACATACATTTTACATATTAATATTTATGTAAACAATATATAAAAAAATATTTTTAGTTAAATTACATCTATTTTAAAAAAATAATTTTTGAATCAAGTTAATATTAACTTCAATATATATTGAATATTCATAAATAATAACAGTTGTATATGGTATGTATACATTTTTTATATAGTATATACTTTTAACTACTTTTTATTGCTGTTAAATATAATCATTTGTTGAGTTAAATGCATATAACAGAATCAATTGTATAAAAGATAAATGTAGAAATTTCTTTGGTTACTATTAAAATTTTTTTAATTTAAGAAGTAAATATTCATGAATAAACATTTTTGTAGTAATATATTATTAATATATTTACTTATGAATAGTTCTTAATTATGAAATGCTTTTTATAGTAGAAATTATGTATTTATATTATTAATGTCATGCTTTATGTATACAAATTATAATTGATGTATGTTAATTATTAAATCAATTTAATTTTAGATGTAAGCATGGCTGCCATACAGTATATAAACAATTATTATATGATGAATTTACAACTTGATAAGGAAGACAAGTTTATTAGTGAGTGTGTATCAAATTTGTCAGTAGCTGCAGATACATTGAATGATAAAGAAGAATCCAGTCTTCTTTATATACAGCGAGCTCTGTTACTATTAAAAACTCACTTAGAAACATTTAAGAGAAAGTACGCTTATCATTTAAGAAAATGGACTTTAGAAGGACATGGCATTATGAGTCATGTAATTCAAAATGATAAAAATGCAGCAACAATTAGATTAAATATCAATCCTGCCATGTTAGATGAAAAGTTAACACTTGATATGCCCAGTACAGATTATATTGCTGATATGAGAGCTGAAATTGCTCATTGGTGGGAAAGTCAGAATGATAATTTAGCTGTTCAAAAATTATGTACAGATGGTAATATACGCATGATTGCATTAGGGCAAGAAATAACATCAGATTTTGACGAAAAAACTATTCAAGAAACGGGATTAAAAGATAACCAAGTAAGTAATTTTTAAATAATCTAGGTAACAAATAATGTTTTGAAATATTTATTTTAGATAATATACTTATCTTTAAGTACTACTCGAAAGAAGAAACTCGGTGACCAAGATTTACCAGGATCTACACAATTTGTACCAACTAAAGAAAGTTCCCCGACATTATTGCTTTTACGACCTAAAAACTTTGAAGTACTGTTTGGTCTTATGCATACTCTTGGATCAATGAAAACAATTGATGAAGAAGAAGTAATTATTTTATATAATTAATTAAAAAAAAAGATTGGATCAAAAAAAAAAAAAAAATTAAAATAGACATAAACATTTTTTAACTAAATAAAAATGTAAACATAATATTTAAAAAAAAAAATGGGCAAGTGGTTACTGCTTTGCTATACATAAAGTGTTATATGGATCGCTGTAATGGATGTATAAAATTTAAATTCAATGATATTTTTAATTCTAAGCAGTGCTATGAATGTATTAATTTTACAAAATTTTTTTTTTTTTTGTATCATGTTGTAGTCCAGAAAAGTACTCTGATTTTTTTCATCAGCATCTTTTCTGATAAGAAATTAAATCTAGTTGGTAATATGGGGGTTAAAAGTAAAAAATTCCCAATAGTTTTTAAACGCACTGGAAAAAACAAAAAAAAAAAAAATATGGAAAAACTGGAATTTTTTCTCAAAGCAAATTTTTGACAACATTTATTTTTATTTTTAATGTAACAAAAGAAATAATGACCATAAATACATGAAATTTTCATGAATAAATAAACATTTTTTATACACTATAAAATTTCCAAAATATTTTGACATTTTTGAGCTATCAAAAGTATAATAAATTTTCGGGTATTTTTATTTTTATTCTTGTCTATAAAAAATTTTTCAGTCTGTCAAAAAACTTGAAAATGTAATACAATGTTCTTCATAACTTGTTGTAAATGAAAATTAAAGAAAACGTTGAGCATAAGTCTTAATAGTTTTTTATTAGCATCTAAAGTTAAAATTAAAATTTCGAGAAAATACTTAAAAAAATCACAAAATTTTGCATTTTTTTTGAAACTAAATTCATAAATAATTTTCTATTTAACAGAATGATATCTATAAGTTTTTTCCAATTCTAAAAAAAAAAAATTACCTGAAAATCAAACTAATTTTTTATGAACATTTAAAATTAGACATTGGATATTTACCCGTTTTCTACAGGAACGATTTTCTTATTTTATTTTAGGTTTATTATTTCAAAAAGGAATAAATGTAGACATTTGAAACTTTTATAAAATGTTAAGATTATCATTTTCTATACACAAAAAAAATTAAAAATATTTTGCCAATTTTTAAACTACTGTAAGCCTGAGAAACTTGGTTTTCAATTTTTTTTTTTAAATATTGATTAAAAAAATGTCATTTGGTAAAATTTCTTGAAAATTTAATACAAGATTTCTCATATGTTGTTAAAATAGCTGATCAAAAATGATAAAAATACATTGGTAAAATTTTTTTTTTATAAGCATTTTAACTTCAAGTTTTGATCAAAATTCATCATTGAACATTTGTAAATTGTTTTGTATTTAAAAAATGATAAAATATTCAGTTTTTATTACTGAGGATTGATAATTTAAAACAAGATTTTTCGTGATGATGTAACCATAAAATTAAAAAAATAATTTTTTATAGACATTTTAAATTTAAATTTGGTGAACAAAATAAGATATTTAAATGAATAATAATAATGTTTAGTTTTTTTGTTATAATTTAAAAACATTTTTTGTGGGTGCTTGAAACTTTTAAAGTATATCATGATTTTTTATTTACTCAATGACATTTTCAAATACAATGTTTTTTGCAAAAATTAATTTAACCTACTGTATTATTAATAGTAAATTTTTGTAGTGAATTCTTTTAATAGCAATAATATTATAGTAATCATAGTTAATTCACTAAGTTATGTAGGCTTTGCTTAGAATCATTTTTCGTATATAATAATTTATATCATTGAATTCAAATTTAACACATCCATGGAAATGACCCACTTGACACATATTGTACAGCGGAGCAACCCATTTTTTGATCTTTTTTTCATTGTATATAAAATATGATTCTGAGCTATGACAGCCTGTCGGTCTATATTATCAAGTATACATTTTGATAAGTATTATTGCTATTAAAGTAATTTATTTTACTTTTAGTAATACGGTAGGTTAAATTAATTTCTTCATGAAAATATTGCATTTAAAAATGTTATGTGTATAAAATACAATAATATGTTTCAAAAGTTTCAAGTAGATACCCATGAATAATATTTTTAAATTACAACAAAATAACTGGATTTCTTCTTTTAAACATTTAATTTTATCCAAATTTGAATTTAAAGTATTTATAAAAATGATATTGTTTATAATTTTTTAGATTTTTCAGTACAGTATGAGAAAGTTTGTTTTATATTTTTAATTCTAAGCTATACAAATTGGTCATTTTATAAACGTTTAACTATTTAAATATTTTCTTGGTTTTGATAAATTTTGTCAAAATTTGAAATTTTATGAACTTTTCAATGCTAATATAAAAAATCTTGTTCATGTATATTTAATATTTTTGAACTGTAATTAAAACAACTTATGAGGGGTTCTTCATAAGTTGTTTTAATATTAAATTTTAAAACTTTGATTTCGCAAAAACATGTATCGATATTTATAGAAAAAATAAATTTAAAAAAAGAGTCAAAATATTTTAATGAAAATTTTATCATATAATTAAAATTTAATGTATTCCACAACTAATAGTATTTGAGTTACATCATATAAACTAAATTGACTTTTTCAAAATCTGATTTTGTATAGAAATTCCTGTTTTTCCTTAATTTTTTTTTAGTTTTTCCTATCATTTTTAAAATATGAGAATTTTTTATTTCTGACCCCCCTCCAAGTACTAACTGGATTAAATCATTTTTAATGCCCTAAAATAGAACGACAAATATGAAAAAACACATTGTAAATTTAATACATTCATTGCTTGGAATTTAAAAACAAAAATAATTTGTAGGATGTAGGTACTAGGTAGATAGTTTTCTTAGCTTTTTGTGATCTATGATTATAATATATACTCTTTAGATTTTAGATCATTTACTACCATTTTATATGACCTAAGCAGTGTTCTGCAATAATATATAAAGTTTAGTAAGCGCCAAAAAAAAAAACTTTTATTTTGTAACATGCTATTAAGTATTTTACCTAATTGTAATTTATTGAACGGATCTGATTGTACGATGTAAAAATCAAAATTATGAGTTGCATCAGAAAATTAATTAAGAATATTTTTTCAATCAGTCCATATAGAAAATTTGAATGTGTGTCTCCCAAAACTATTAAATTTAATTGAAAAATTAATTTTTGATTCAAAACTTATTTAAAATAAAAAATTTATGTGCATTTTAAATTGTTATAGGCGAATTATTTAAAATTTTTAAGCCATAAAAATATATTTTTTTTAATATTATTATTAATAACATTATTATATTTTATATTTGTGTTTAAAAAAAACTTGATATCAGAAAATGTATTTCTTAAAGTATTTATAATCGATCAATATAGCGCTTTCAACTGCTGCGTTAAAACGTGATCAACTCAAGCCTTGTCACACCCAGCCAGCTTACTGTATTGATGCAATTTAGGTAATCGAGATCCTAAGCACCTTTGTCGAAATATAGTACACCTAAATAATTAAATAATTAAATTTCATAATTTATTTTTGCTAATTTTTAATATAATATAATACAAATAATGGTGATTATGAGTATATTATATACCAAATAAAAAAAACTAAACAACAACATTAAATATTGCTAATTTACATTATAAATATCTTTTTTTTTCTTTTTAAGTGGGCATGCAATGCTTACCTTGCTTTCTCTGACTGCATTCATGCCACTGAATTATAAACCAATATCAGCATTATTTTTGTAACATATAGCTCTATATTTAAAAAAAAAATTATACATAATTGTAAAATCAATACATTTTTTGCACAGCTTAAAATTTAAAATGTTATCAAAAAATTAACAAATAACATAAATTTATTTTAAGATTATTGGATATTAAATACTTAAAAATAAATGTTTTAATCAATTAATTCACAGCTTAAAAGATTGCCAAAATAAATATTTGCAGAATTTTTATTTGTAATTTAAATTGACATCAATAATGCTTGAGCGAGTATAAAATAAATCTTTAAAATATGCTAGTCTTGTACTCAGGATTGAATGTCCTCCACATATTTTATTACCAGTACTCGGAACATCTCAAACTTGATTTACTGACAGATCGTAGACGTTCTGCTAATCTTAAATTTATTTCTAAATTATTAAATAGGCAGATTGACTCACCACATTTACTTTGTCTAATTCCTTTAAATGTCTCTCCTCACTTCACTCGTCAACATACCACTTTTAAGTTACTAACCACCTCCACTAATTATGGTTTAAATAAACCACTTTGACGCTGTATGTTTATTGCCAATTCTGACCCCTCCTTTTCCTCCTATCGCTTAAACCTAATCAAGTATTATACTTATTGTTATATTACACTTGTAATTTTAATTGTATTATAATATATTCATTGTAAATTAGACACATACCCAAACTGTATGCTAAATAAATGCATTTTTATACATTTAATTCATAATACTCATAATTATAATATATTAGAGTATATAAAATTAAAATTATTTTCATTTATGACACATACCTAACTTAGTTATAATAGTATATTAAGATTTGATATTAAAGGTAATAAAAGTATGATATTTTTTGTATAATATTATTTAACACAAATGGAAATAATTGCTAAAATTTAAAACCGACTTTACTTTCAAGTTTTATAAATTAATTGTTTTTAAATTTGAATTTTATAGAATGAATTATTACATGCAAGAGCTCAAGTGTTATCAAGAAGTGTTTGGGATATTTTGACTATACTTCCAACTAGTCCCTCAATGTTAGAATGTTTTAAACACTTTCCAACCCAGGAATCAAAAGACAAATGTCATGTTTGGTTAAAAAAAGATTTAGATCCATCAAATTTACAAAAATTAATGTATTCATTATACATTGTTGAATCATTAGTTCAGGTGGGTGTTGAAAAAAATTCCGATGAAGATGAAGTTATGCTAGAAGTATGTTTAAATCATAAAAGATATTCTTCACCTTTTAAGAAATCATGCTTTTATAAAAAATCTTCAAACTTAATTCATAGGTACCAACTAATGGATTATCTAGTTCATGGGGAGAATATTTCATTGAAAAAGGAGGTTTAGAACATCTCTTTACTATTTTGTTGTCTGGTAAGTTATATTATAGATTTCTAATAAAAAAATAAACTAAAAAATTGTATCAATATACAATCTATAACTAAAAAATAATTATGAAAAAACCATAGGTACACTTCAGGGTAACAGCGAATGGCATCAAGATTGCTTGGCTCATTTACTTAAATTACTCTGTCAACTTGGTGTGTCGCCAAATGATAGACGACAATTAGATCAATTTGAAGGACTAGGTTTTGATCCTTATTTTCGACCAAGAAAATCACACATTAAAAAGCAAGCAAATCTTGTTGTACCAAAACTTAACAAAGTAATTTTTTTAATATAATAATAATAATTATTTTAATTTGTTAATAAAATAGTAAAAACATAAAAAAAATAAATTTAATATATATATACAGAGTGATTCATAATTTATGTTACGGCCATTTTACTACATAAATATTCAAAATACAGAAAAATGTACAATACAAAAGTTTTTAGATTTAGAAACATCTAAAATGATTTGTATATTTTATAATTTTTTACAATATATTATGGGGGGGGTTTTAGAAAGTCAACTTTAAAAACTCAAATGGGAACCTATACTTTTTTTGCAAACAATATGAAATATACATAATATACATTTTTTAAATTCATTTTGGTGTTTGAACAGTATTAATTAATACAAAACTCTATATTTAAAAGATATTTAAAGTTTTTATAAATTTCTAAAGTTGACCACTAAAAACCCTCTAAAATGTAAAAACTTATAAAATGTACAAATCATTTTAGATGTTTCTAAATCAAAAAAACTTTTGTATCATAAATTTTTCTTTATTTTGAATTAATAAAGTTGTAACATAAATTCTGAATGATCCTGTATATTTATTTTTAATATATTTTGTAAAATAATTTTTAATTTTGCTATTTATTTTTTATTTTATTTTAAGGAAATGTTAGAACTTATGAAGATAGATTTGGTTATACCTAGATTGATGAGTATTTTAAATGAGTTATCTTATCCTGGACACCCAAAAGATATAAAAACCGGTTTTTGGGGTCGAGCTCAAGTTATTCATTTCTTAATGACTCTGGTTTTGTCATGGTCTCACAGCGTAAATGGTATTTGCGAAGCACTTTTAGAATCTAATCAGTTCTCCATGTGGCTTTGTAATCTCGTTCTTGAAGATCCAGATCCATTAGTTAGACATGAAATATGTGTTGCATTATATCGACTTTGTGCTGTACCCCCAGCAAATCGTACTGCTGCTACATTACTTTTATCTCAGTTAATCAAGTTCCTAGATAAGGCTGAATGCATGCAACCACAAAATATAAGACATGAAGTTAGTAAATTTAATTTAAATTGAAAATTTTACCATGGTAAATTATATTGTATTTTAGAACTCAATGAGGATAACTGATGAAGATAAACTAAATTATGGACCAGCTTGTCGAGACTATTTTTGGCTTATGTGTCGACTTGTTAATTGTTTACCAAATGACATCATTCAAGGTAAATTTATGAAAATGTTTATATTTAAATAAATACGTAATCTATATTTTTATTATTTTAGAAAGTATTAAATTTCCACCAAAATGTATTATTGATATTGAAGTATTGGCTATACGGGTTTGGGAATCAATTGCATCTAGAGATTTTATTGAGACACATTATAGTGGCCTTCAAGATGATGGTTTGATTGGACTCTTAAATTTAATGTCAAATATTCTAGGGCATAAACCCCCTTTTAAATTTAGTAAACATAGTCATAAAGTTTTAGACACTGTACGTTTTAAAAAAAAAAAAAAAAAAAAAAATCAAAATTAATTGTTTTTTACTTTACAATTCTAGGTTTTTGAGTTTTTGTTTGCTTTACCCGATCCTCAGAATCGACAGTTACCCAAGTGTAAATCTGAAAGTGCTAGATCTTCAGCTTATGATTTATTAGTTGAATTAGTAAAAGAAACTCCCAAAAACTATGAATATTTATATAAAAAATTATTAGAGCAACATAGTAATGGTAAATATTTTAAGAGTAATTTTATACACAATTTGTTTATTTTTACTAATATTTTGTAGATTTAAATCGGCTTCCATATTTATGGGATTATTGGCCTCACGATGATGGTCGATCTAATTGTGGGTATGTTGGCTTAACAAATCTTGGTGCCACTTGTTATATGGCCTCCTGTATGCAGCATTTATTTATGATGCCACAAGCAAGGCGATCAATACTTGAAGCAAAATGTGATGAGTCTAATAAACATGCATCCATATTGGTCGAGCTTAAGCGAATGTTTGCTTATTTATTGGTATGATTGATTTAATAATAAAGATATTCAATTTTAAAGACCATATTATAATTTTATACATCATTGAGCTAAAATAGATGATCTTCTATCTTAAATTTGTAAAAATGTTCATTTCATTCAATGACATACTTTTCTTAAAATAATATTTATGTTTTATTTTTGGTCATATGTATATTTTTGTGCTGATGATAACAGGGAATCAAAATGTTAGTACTGTGTTAAGTTTTTTTTTAATATTTCATTTGGAAGACGACAATTTATTGTTTTTTAACGATTTTTGAAATATCCTTAATTTGCTCTTGTGTCTTAGGTTTTAGGACAGTCATCTTAACCCCTTTTATTATCCTTTCACAATTTTTTTAAATGTGTTTACTTTACCAAAGTACTTTTATTTACTGATAACATATAAATATAGTAAAACTTGTTTAAAATAATCTTTGAAGGACCAACTCAAATGAGCATCTTAAGTGGGAAAGTTGTTGAAGTTGTCTGGCATCTTTACTTTGCATGTAACCAATTGCTCATTGAGCAAGCATAAAATTGCTATCTTTCATTTGCAACCCTTTTATTATAAATTTACTATCTACCACATGACTTCACTCTTATCTAAATAAACCTTTATATTTCTTTTTTAAATTTTGCTGTGTTAAATTTGATTTCGCATTAATCTTTTCCCATCTTAATGGTACCTACATGCCTCCGGTTTGTTAGCTTTTTAGCTTATTCTATATTTTATAAATAAAAATTATGAAAACCAATCAGTTTGTTGGGAAAACTTTTTATAGGAAATAAAATATAAATAAATACTTAATGTTTAACTATTATATTATTTTATCACAGGAAAGCGAAAGAAAAACTTATAATCCTCGTAGCTTCTGCAAAGTTTATACAATGGATCAACAACTTTTAAATACTGGTGAGCAGAAGGATATGGCTGAATTTTTTATTGATCTTGTATCTAAGCTAGAAGAAATGACACCTGAACTAAAAACACTTGTTAAAACTCTATTTGGAGGTGTAATTAGCAATAATGTTGTTTCATTGGTTAGTATGATACATTTTTATATTATTGACAATAAATTAACATAAGTTACATAGTTATTAATAGAATATAAATAGAGTTATTTATTTATAGGCATATCAATTTTGTATTTATTTAAAAAAATACATATTTTTCTCTTTATTAAATTATAAAATATATTATTTTTTTTTTTGTTGACTGAATTATTAAAAAATAACAATTGTTATATGTTATTAATTTGTTAATATTAGTATATTTAAAATTTAATTTTTATTTATTTTTTTAAATATTATTTTATATTAAATTTCAAATATAATAACAGACATTAAAAACTGTTCATTACATTAAATATATTTCTTTATTGTTTTTATATTTATTATTTTCTTGAAAAATTACAGTCTATATACAATTAGCTGATAATAAATGTATAAATATTAACTAATCTTAAAAAAATCTTACATTTTGATATTCAATTAACATTTAGGATTGTGATCATGTAAGCAGAACTTTAGAAGAGTTTTATACTGTAAGATGTCAAGTAGCTGATATGAGAAATTTGTATGAGTCTCTAGATGAAGTTACATTAAAAGACACTTTAGATGGAGATAATATGTATACATGTTCTCAATGCGAGAAGAAAGTTCGTGCAGAAAAAAGGTAATTAAAGTTCAAATGTCAATATTTATTAATTTTATTGAATATTAATTCATTTAAAATTTCAGAGCTTGTTTCAAAAAATTACCACAAATTCTTTGTTTTAATACAATGAGATATACATTTAATATGGTGACTATGATGAAAGAAAAAGTGAATACTCACTTTTCATTTCCTATGATACTTGACATGTCTGGGTATGTTGAAAAACATTTGATGCCTCAGCATTATCTTGAAGAAAAAGAAATGAATGAAAATAAAGGGACAGAAGGATTAGAAGAGAACTATCAATATGAACTTATTGGTGTCACAGTTCATACAGGGACAGCAGATGGAGGTCATTATTATAGCTTTATACGAAACCGAGAACGTACAAATAAGTCTCAAACTCCAAGTACTGATCAATGGTATTTATTTAATGATGCAGAAGTAAAATTATTTGATGCTAGCCAATTAGCAGCTGAATGCTTTGGTGGAGAAATGACAGTAATATATATTGTAACTTCTATACTTTGCCATTTAAATGTTAAATACATTTTTCATTACAGAGTAAAACCTATGATTCAGTAACAGATAAATACATGGACTTGAGTTTTGAAAAAACAAACAGTGCTTATATGTTGTTTTATGAACTTGTTAAGCCAACTGATCCAGAAATAGAAGAACATAATATTTCTAATGATATAGAAATATGTCCACCAATAAAATTGAATAGTGAATTAGAAGGATGGATTTGGAGGGATAATAGACAATTTTTACAGGATAAAAATATATTTGAAAGTGCTTATTTCCAGTAAGTTATTAAATATTTTACTAAGCAGACTATGATTATGTTTAATATTTGTTACAATTTTTTTTTAGATTTATGTGGCAAATATGTGCGTTTATTCCTCAATCTTTAGATGACACGGAAGAACTAGCTGAATTTGCTACAAAATTAACTTCAGCTTTTTTTTTAGAAACTTATATTCATGCTAAAGAACGAGTAAGTATTTTTTATTTATCATAATTTTTTTTTTATTATTTTTTGTTGAATTTTAAATTTTTAGTCAACTTTAATGCAATGGACAGAATTGTTAACTAAGCAGTTTAGTGCTTCACAATCTGGTTCTGAATGGTTTTTGCAACAAATGAGTGTTGATGGATGGTGGCCACTTAAAATTTTTATTAAATGTCCAAATCAAATAATACGACAGACATTTCTTAAGTTGTGTATACATGTCATACAGCAAACTAGGTAATTGACATCAATAAAAATATTTATAGTATTTTAAAATATATTATTAACTCATAACTAGAGTACCAATTTGTATGCAATTACAAATAATTGTTATGAATAATAATATCAAAATAATATCATTATTAGAATTCATTAACCTAATGTTATTTAATATATTTTTGTATATTTGACTATAATTACTTATTTATTACATATTATTTTAATGAAAATTATGCAAAAAATATTAGTCAGTTATTGAGTTGAAAAATAATACACTAGCTATCACGATTCACATTTAGGATATAGAGGTTAAAAATGTTTAGAAAATATTAAAATGTCAAACTAATTAGAAGAAAAAATAAATATTTGTGGTCCTAAACTCAGAGGTGGCAACTCTATAAGCAATATAGCATTAGGCAGAGATGTTCAACTTGATGGCATTTTCAAAGACTTATTAAATATAGTATACTACTACCATCAGACACTAAAGTAAACATTTTGAAAAATTGCTGAGTAATCTAAAGTACAAACATTATTTTTTATTATTTTTATTTCAATTAATTTAAAAAATATTCTTACATTAGAATTATTAACATTTTTTTCATATTTATTTGGCTGATACTTTGATAAGTAAAATCAATATTTTGCAGTGAATCATTCTAGCATAGAAAAAATATAAGATTTATAGTCATATGTAAATCTGTATTAACTTAAACTTGTTGAATTTTAAATGGAGACCTCTAAAAATACTAAGCACATTTAAGTATGGTCTTACAAATTCAGTTAATGTTGAATGATAATTTTTAATTTACAAATATTTACCTGTTAATAGACAGACATCATAATTGCACAAAATATATATTAAACACCACTTAATAAATTTTAACAATAAAGAATAAAAAGTCATTTTTATCAGTGTCTACTTAAACTATCATTTATACTTATTTAATTTTAAAAAAAAATTTTAAATGATTTTAAACAATGTTAAAATGTGTTTATATATTGGGTTTTTGCTCTTTAGTTATGTACTTTTTTTGGTGCAAGTTAAAATTAAAATTTTTACTGTATTTTATTATATGGATTATTTCAATATTTTTTGTGCATATAGTGATTGTTAGTTATAGATAGTAACTTCAATTCATGTTAAAAATATATTATAAGAAATATTAATTTTAAATAATACTGTATTTATTTTAGGCCATATGTTTGTTTTTTCAATACTTTTATGAATGATGATAAAAGTGAATATATGAAACCATGTGTATCATGTCTAACTTCATTTATCCGTACAGTAGTATCTTTGGTGAGTATTTTTTATTAAAACTGAATCCAAAATTAAAATAATTGTTATACTTAATTACATTTTCAAATTATAGATGGAACAAAATATCAAAAATTGTATTCGTAATATGACTGAATACTTTGCAATGTTACATGAATTTAGTAAATTAGGTGATGAAGAAAGTAAATTTCTTATAGCTATTCAATGTATTACAACAGTTGTAAACTTTTATTTGGGCTTGAAAGGACATGAATTTGTAAGTTAAACATCTATATTTATAAGGAATATTAAAATAAGTTTATAATTTTTAGAGTGACAATCCTAATAATATTAATGGAGCTGATTGTGAAGAAGAAGATGAAGATGCAATCCCAATGTCAACTGCAGATCGAAACAAGCCACCTTTATCTCTTGAGAAATTAATTGCTCTTGTAGTTTCATTGGTAGAAAAATCAAGAAATATTGGTGGTCAGTTAGAGTTATCAGATAATGATTTGTATGTTTTACAAGGAATGAAGGTAACTTTTAGTATTTAATTATTTATATAATATACAATATCTTCCAAATATTAGGAATTACATAAAAACTTATATAATATCCACCATTTTTGTTAAACTACTTTTAAAAGACTCTGAATATTTAAAACCACAGACCAAGAACTAAGGTATAGAAAGCTAGATACCGACAGGTTGACAAAGGTATGAGACAGCGAGTCAGTGAAATTTCAAACAGTATATAATTATATAAATTAAATCATAATTGAACAAATTATGTATTAACTTTTTGGCCATTTGAATTTTTTATAGGACTCAAAAGAAATTTAAAGTAATACTTGTAAATAAATGAATATCAATTTTATAATGCAACCACAGTATATTATTTTTTTGTTACACCAATTAAGGTACTGCTGTTCCCCTCTATTAATTTTTCATTGACATGTCCTGACCACACAAATGACAGACTATCTATTTCCATACATCTTTATTTTAGTCTGTGTTAAAAAATATTATGTTTATCTAATAATTTAATTATATTTTTAGGGGTTCCCATTTATAATTCAACAAATTAAAGATAATACAAATTTACATATGACTAAAAATCTTATATTTTCTCTATGCCGGAATGATTCATCACAAAAGAATGCTTTACTTGCCAATGAAATTATCAGCCAAATTTTAAATATTATACAAAAAAATGTTAATAATTCTGAAGTAAGAGTATTTATTTAAATTAATTGTAATATGAATATTGATTAAATAAATAATGTTTATATTTTAGATTACTCAGCCATTTTTCAAAATGTTAACTTTACTATCTGAAGGTAGTGTCAGTGGTAATGGTGGATTACCATCTTTTACTGAATTCATATTAAGACTTTTGTGGCAGTCTACTGAAAATGGGCCCCAAGTAGCATTAGAATGGCTTGGTCTCCAAGTGCCTCGTAATAAACAGGTATCTGCTTGGGTACTTAATGGTATGGACACATGGGTTGAACGATTTTTATTATCACATGGAAATGCTCGAGTTCGCTCAGGTAAACATAATGTTTTTTAGTATTTAAATTATTAATTATGATGAAAATATTTTGTTTTTCAATATTATGTACAGAGAGTATTGTACATTTTGCAAAAAAATTATATTTAAAAATATTTATTGTAACTTGATAGGATTAATTAAATTTGATTAACATGATATTTCATTAAAAAAAAAAAAAAATGATATATTTAGATTTAATGTGAGAAAAATAAGCTTATTAATTTAAAAAATGACTCTTTATTACTTTTTATAATCATATTCATTGTATAGAAGTACTTCAAAAATTTAATCACTGTGCCATTTAAAAATATGAAATTTTTTACTACAGTAGATTCTCAATATGTCGAACGTCGCTATCTCGAATTTTTCTTTATCTCGAACTACTTTGAATTCCCCTTGAAACTATGATTACACTTAATAGTGTCTTGCTCTCGATAACTCGATATAAAATTAATCGTTTTTCGTTATCTCGAGTTCACAAATAATATTTTAATTACGGTTAAAACAGGAATTGAGCAGTACATTCAGTATAGCGATTGTGATTTAGCGCGTTGATAGTCACGTTTGTAGTCTTTCGTAGTTCTTTTGTCGTTTGTAGTGAAATGGAAAAGAAACGTAAATTAAATATTCTTTCAATTTCGGACAAAGTTCGTTTAATACAATTAGTTGAAAAAGGTGACCGTAAAAAATGTGAAATCGCCAATGAATTCAATATTCTACCAAATACATTATCGTCAATTATTAAACAGAAAGAGAAAATAATGAAGTTCAACTGTGGAAATATGAAAAAAATGAGGATGACTCCTTATTTGGACATTGATAAATGTTTGCTAAAATGGTTTTCTCAGTGTCGAGATAAAAACATACCATTAAATGGAACAATTTTACTTGAAAAAGCAAACGAATATGCACAACAACTAGGAAACACTAATTTTAAAGCTAGTAGTGAATTGCTTACAAATTGGAAAAAAATATATGATATAGTTTTTCGAACTGTTTGTGGAGAAAAAGCTTCAGTAGACACACATTGTTGTTCAAATTGGATTAAAAATCTTCCTGGTGTCTTAGCAGGTTATCCTTCTAATAATATTTTTAATGTCGATGAAATGGGCTTATTTTTCAAATGCTTACCAGATAAAATATTAATGTTAAAAAGTAAAGAATGTTCGAGTGGAAAATACGGTATTACAATTAATTACATTACAATTATGGTAGGAGCAAATATGTCTGGAACTGAAAAACTAAAATTAGATGTCATTGGTAAAGCAAAGAAGCCTAGGTGTTTTAAAGGAATTAAATCTTTACCAGTTGACTATAGGTCAAATAAAAAGGCTTGGATGACTTATTCGTCATTATTTAGTGAGTGACTTTTAAATTTTGATAGAAAAATGAAACTAGAAAATCGAAAAGTTTTATTATTCATAGATAATTGTACAACTCATAATCACGATATTGAATTAAGTTCCATTAAAGTACATTTTTTACCACCTAATACAACATCTATACTTCAGCCCATGAACCAAGGCGTTATACAGAATTTCAAAATGTTTTATAGAAAAGAAATAATCGGACGGTTAGTCGATAATATCGATAACAACGAATCATTTTCTATAAACATACTCGAAGCTATAAGAATGTCTGATATGGCTTGGAGAAGTGTAACACCACAGACTATATTAAATTGCTTCATAAAAGCCGGTTTTAAAGACGATGATATAATTGCATTAGATAACTCAACTACTATTTTCTGATAATAAATGGAATTTTGTTGCTGATCATCTTAATTTAGACAACAGAAGTTTTTCACATTATGTGGAAATGGACAATAATGTATACGTATGTGGAACATGGACAGATAACGAAATTTTATCAGAAACCATCGAAAATACCAGCGAGAGTGAAGACGAAAATGAGAAGGAAATCATTTTTGATGTTACAATTCAACAAGCTAAACATGCTTTAAAAACACTAAGAAATTTTGTTGAGACTACTATAAGTATGGAAGATAAGACTTTTTCTGCATTATCTAATTTAGAAGACGTCGTGGCAGAAAGAAGTATTATTAAACAAACTTTAATGACAGATTTTTTTTTAAAAAAATAATTTATTCGGGCATTTCAGTATTTTAAGTATTCAAATTATATATTTTGGGCATTTGTATTATTTATTATTCATATACATTATACAACATACATATTTTATATTATTTTTTTTATTTTTTAATAAAACTCGATATCTCGAACTTTTTTCTGTTCCCCTTAAGATTCGACATAACAAGAATCTACTGTATTATGAAACCATAACAAGAATAATTAGAAAGATAAAAGTTTTTAAGTAATCCCCCTAATTTTTTATGTTTTGTATACATATAATCATTTAAAGCAATATTTTTTCATTATGTTTATAAGATTTTAGTATTTCTATGATGCACTTCGAACACAGACTAATAACTATAACATTATTTTGTAGATATAAAAACAGTTAAAAGTTTAAATTATCTCATATCTTATAATCTTAACATTTATTGATTCACAAACGTTAAATTATAATTTGTAGATGAGTAATGGTTTTTATTCTTCTTTAGGTCTAAAGGTTCCTTATAGATATAAATTAATATTATATATTTCATCAAACATTGAAACAAACATAACCTAACCTAACTCCCGATATAAATGTACTTATATATAAAATTTATAAATAGAGGATTCTTTTTCCTGTTTACCATGGTTTCAAGCCATTAGCATGTACGAACTTGAATAATATGAATTAAAAAATGTGCATATTGTATGAGGGGCTGTAAATAGGCCATAAAGTAGTAATTATTGACTAGTCTCTTGTAAGCTATTATTTGCACTTGTCAGTTACTTTGCAACTATTGTAATAATAAAACAAGTTTCTCAATATAAATAAAAATTTTATAGCACATAATCATTACAAATTTAATATATGAAAAAATGTCAAATTTGTTGGTTTTATGCATTGAATCTGTTTTGGTTAAAGATTTATTATGAAGTAGGAAAAACTAATAACATACATTTGCTACCATGAAATCTAGAAAAAATATATTTAAATATAGAATAATTTAATTAATTTTTTAACCATAAATCACAACACATTACAAACTATTTTATAAACCTATTATTATAATTATTTAACCTATTAAATTTAACTTATATTATGTTTTCAATTTTATTTAAGTATTATTTTAAAAAATTGATTAAGGGGTGGAGGAATGGCAAAAAATTTTTGTTCCATGGCGGCATTCACTCTTAAACTGGCTGTGCTTAAGAATGTTCACAGCGATTAATACAAAATCCAACAGAAATTATCGACTTTTTAACTAAATATTGATTAAAATATTTAGCTAATAACTTCCTGAAAAAATTACTAAACACACATAAAACTAAATTTACAATTATTAATTAAAATATATTACTTTTTAGCTGCCAGTATGTTATTAGTATCATTGGTTCCAAATACTCAATTTCGACAAGCATATAGATCAGCTAGGGGCATGTGTACATTACAAAAAGAAGTTTTATTGGCTTCAGATGCAAAGGAAACACTGCATGAAATATTCAAATTTCTTTTAAACCTCTTAAAAATGGCTAAAGAGTATACAGATACAACTCAACATGGAGCATCTAAATTAACTGCCTACTTTGTTTTGCTCAATTATTTTTTGATATCAAGAACAGAAAAATTAATGGTAAACATTTTAATATATTTTTTATTTATTGAGATTATGCAAATTGTTCTAAGACTATATACAATAACATAATAGGAAAAATGGGAATACAGTCCAATCTACTGTTTCAAAACTTGAGAGAGTTAGTAATATAATAGGGATTTTTGGTTTTACAATGTGGTGTTTTGTTTGTGACTCATTACATTTTGGAGTGCTGGTTTACTCTTCAATATTAATGTTGGTTTCTGGTAGAACTTTTTTTATCTAATTTAAACTTTGGCGTTAAAAAATAGGAACTTTCAAAGATTTTGCTCAATAATTTATAAAGTGAAAAACATAAATATTTTTATAACACCAGTTTTCAACACAATCTTCAGAAAGTAATGATTGTAAAGACTTAATACACCTTTGGGCATAAATGCATTATTGTTCTATGTGTACACTTATTATCATTGAATTAAAATGTAATATATCCATTTAGTCATCATTGTGACTTAATAGGTGTATTACTAAATTAAGAGATACATTCAACATTTACTAAGAAACAATGTTGTTTTTTATACAGAAAATTTTAAAATTATTATTTTTAATATTAATAAATAAATATTAAAAACTAATATTGATCCACAGTTAAAGTAAAATTATAAATGTTGATGCATTAAATATTTTCAGTTTGGACCACATTTAGTTGAACTTTGGCAATTATTTCATCCTAAACTTTCTGAACCAGCCATAGCAGTACATCATAACAAACAAAGTTTATTGATGTTATTCTATAATGTTTTGTCTGACTGTATAGAAAATGTGCAAATACTTGTTCAAGATCCATATTTTGTAAAAAATATAGCGTTCAATTATATTTTGTAAGTTATCTGAATAAGAATGTATAACGTAATAATAATCAAGTTAATTATATCATGAGGACTTTTTTTAGAGCTGATCATGATGACCAAGAAGTGGTAATTTTCAATCGGACTATGTTACCAGCATATTATGGCCTTTTAAGAATATGTTGTCAACATTCTAGAATATTTTCTAGACAATTAGCTGGACATCAAAATATAAGTTGGGCTTTTAAAAACATTTCTCCTCATCCTACTCAATATGCAGCTGTAATATTAATTAATTATGGTAGTTTTTTATACTAATTTTAATTATTTTTTTATTCATACAATTATTTAGGCTGTTGATGAGTTATTTAAATTATTACAACTATTTATAAAAAAATTTCCGGATTCAACTGATCAAGAAATAGTTGAAATAAACCAATACAGAAGAGAAACAATACAATTATATGTATCAAATTTAGATGGAAAAGCTGGCTGGGGCACTTTAATTCCAGTTGCTAAAATTCTTTTGGAAAATGATGAGGATAAATTATATTTTATTCATAATCGTGGCTTAGAAATGTGTTTTGAAGTAATAATTAAAATGTTCATTTAATATTTAAATACTTTTATTTATAACTAATTTGAAATAATTGGTATTTTAGGGTTTTCAAACATTACACAATATGTATCATGAAGCTACTGCTTGCCATGTAACTGGTGACTTAATTGATATGCTTGCTTTAATCGTTGATATCACAAAGTGTTTACAAAAAAATCACGAACAAAACAAAGTGGCTGAAAAAGAAACGCCACGTACAATTATATTGACATATAAAGAATGGCCAGATTTGTTAAGAAAATTGGTTACATTACTTAATACATATAACCCTAAAGAAATGAGACAATCAGTATTAGGTAACATTAATTAGTTAATATGTATTTTATTTATTTGCTTTTATTAAATTAAATAAAAAATCTTGAAAAACATAAATTAATTAATTTAATCAAAGAAAAAAAATGTTTCTCCTTGTAAAAAATTTCATTCTAATATAGTATTATATATAGTTTTATTTCTGTCAGTAATATCTTTTTCAATGTAATGGTTTTTAGTGACTAGCCAGGTACAATTTTCATATTCACGCAGATATGTTTTAGTTCCATTAAGCAAAATATTATATAACAGTAAAATCTACTTTATTTTCTTAGTAATAAGTGAGATTCTTTTAAAAGTAATAAAGGTTAACTTTCAAACATTAATTTTAAAAATTAACTGTAATTAATAAAGATATAATAGAAAAATAATTTTGTTAAATTCCATAATTATTTTTTTAGATCTACTAAAAGTACTTGTTGTATTAATGCCAATTGAAGTTATTAATGTACTTCAACCAATATTGACACATTGTCATGCTGTTTGTATGGACAGTAATAATAGTATGCCTATTGGTCCATATTTTCCTCGTCGCGGACATAAAGTGCCCATGCTTAGTTTGAAATCAAATACTAGGCCTATTAGACCCATGGTTCAAATGGCTTTAACACATAACCAATTAGATTTGACTAAAGTAAGAATAATTTTAAAAATATATTTATTTTTCAATAAGTATACTAATTGTTTTAATTATCTTAGGGCTGTGATCCTCATTATGATACAGAGTTATCTGCATTTTATGCACCATATCACGATTTCATTGATGTGATGTGCCGTACTGCTGTTAATAATGACTGCTTGACTGAACCTCTAGTAGCACTTAATGCAATGATTGGATATGAATCTATTCCATTACATCATACTTATTTTCCAAAGTTTTGGCTTGATGTGCATAATATGAATGTAAGTAAACACTAATTAATTTTACTAAAATAATTTTAATGATTTGTAATACAGCATATTTGTTTTTTAAAGGCATCTAACTTACCATATTTAAGATTGTTATCTAAAAATAATTACTTTGTGGATTACTTGGAATCTACACTTATTGAGGAACGTCTCAGTTTGAATAATGATGTTATATATGATTTTGTTAGAACTTTTTTTCCTGAGGTAATTTTAATGCATAGTTATAATTACAGTGCCATATAACTATTTATTATTATTTTGAGATTAATACAAGATTTTAAGAATGACCTGACAAATAAAATAACTTTTGTTCTAATCAATATTTTAACTTTATATATATATATATATATATATATATATATATATATATATATATGATTTATAGACACTTCCGCTACAAGTACAGTATATAATTTTTATTTTTTATCACTGAAAATAATAATATTTAATTTGATTTTATTTTTTTTTGAAAAAATTTATAATAGAAAATTTGTAAAACTAATTCTAGAAAAGTTTTGGTGATAAAACTGTTTATTTAAGGCATATAGTTTTAAATTTTCATATTTTTTTTTTCAAAATTTACTAGTATTAATTTTAATTTTTCATTTGTCAGGTCTTTTTGTTATACCCTATATATCTATATTCATATATTTTTATTACAACAGATGGCTGCTAGTGTACTATCACATCACACTTTTGAATTATTGGAAAATGTTATATTTAATTTGCCCAATGACTTGGAAAAATTGGGTGAATTAGAAACTGAAAAAAGGATGTTATCTAATCTAAGGGCTTTGAGAGTTTGCTCCTTAGTCAAACCTCCTGTACAAGAACTTAAGGTAGTCTTAAGCAATATTAAAACAGCAGCTCAAAAATTATTAGACCAAGTCTGTTCTTCGTCTTCAGGTAATACATTTACATTTATTTATACATTTTATTGTTATTTATAAAATTATATTTTATTTTTTTTTAAGGTATAAAATATTAAATTAATTGTATTAATACTTATAATTCAATAACAATGTTGTCCATTATGTAGTATTATAATGATTTTTTCATAATAAAATTGTATGTTTGTTTAGTCAACTTAAGAGTTCAAAATTCAAAATAATATTTTCTGTAAAGTGGCCTTACATATAATTAGCACAGCATGTTTTAAATTATATTTTAAGACATTTGGAAATTAGTTTAAGCTAAATATATATATATAGGAAATTTTCCCAAAGCCTTTATATAAATTATTAAATTTACACTTTTAAAAAATATTATTAATTTTTTTTATTATACATAAAACAATATATTACAATTTTCGTTTTATGCATATGTAACAATCCTAAAATGTATTTCTCTAAAGCATTGACAAATTTACTAATTATTTTTAACCAACTTTTTTAAGTATATAAAAAATTTAATTAATTAGATATGCAATATAAAAAATAGTTAATGTTTATTATGTTATACTTTATCTGTCCACCGAGAGAATGCAACTTATTCGCGCATTTAAATAGAATATATCTGATCTATTGTCTTGTAATCAAATTTTCCCTCCAGCAGCGGCGGTGGTAATGACAACAACAAAACTGGTATAGTGGTAGGAATGCGCGAAAAAAAGAAAAATTTTTGATCACTACCCAGTTCTCTCAGTGGACGTAGTATGATACCTTTCGTAATGACTTCAGCAGGGTTATACAATTTATTTTTTCTCACCAAACAATGCATATTTATGTTTTTTATAAAATATAGTACATAGTTATTTTATTTTCATAACCACAAATTTGTTGTTTAGATTAATATACTATTTTTTTTTATGATCAGGTGAAAATGATTTAGATGAAACTGATGAGAAAGATGAAGACGAACAGTTGTTATTATTACGTAGTATTGAAACTACTGCTGCTGAATTTATAGATGCCATTCCCCTACCAAAACATGAAAATTTGCCTAGCGACTTGGAAGATAAAGACATTGCTGGGCCACCAGATAAGACTTAATACAGGTTTTTTCTGTAGGTTTAAAAAACGCTGCTAGTCTTTCAAAACAAAACTGGATTATAAATTTTTTTTAATGAATTCATGTTTTTTTTTTTAATAAAAAAAAACATTTATTTGTGATCTCTGAAAATGTTGCAAAGTTTTGTTTTTTTTTTTTTTATTCAATCGACTATTTTGTAAAGCCAATAACTGTTGGGATTCGTTATTTTTATCAATTACTCTTGGAATTTATGTGGATCAATTCCATAATTTCCCTATTTTAATTCTATTCTATAATTGTTTAAAAAATAATAATTTTAGTAAATTTTAAATAAAAAGTAATATGTTTTTATTATGTAATTATTAATTAATATTATTTATATCAATGAAAGAACTTTCTATAGACTTTCTAATCATAATTTTTAGACTAGTTTTTTTTACAGGGAAATATTGTTTTTCTATTATCATATTGTAAATATTATAAAAATAAAATTGAGTCTTAATGAGTTGTAATTGTATATATTGAAAATTTATACAACTGTAAACAGAATGAAAATGTCTTTATAAATGTACAAAAAAAAAAAAAAAATAATAATAATAATAAAAGTAAAAAAAGACTTCATTTTAACTACTTAAGCTCTATGAACTAACAAATTGTAAAAGTTTTTTGATCCTATGAACCATGACTTGTACAAAACTGTCTTCTGACTTATCCTGTAACAAATTATAAGTATTCATTAAAATTAATTTTTTTTTTTTAACTAACAAGTTTAATCATATTAAATTTTTAAAAAAAAATCTTAAGTATGTCAGGCAGTGATAACCCATACTTTATATACGGTACAAGTTGGAATCTTGTACCAATCACAAAAAAATATTTCATAAAATATGAACAGAACCATACAACTCTGAATTGTATACATCATGATTCACAATCATTTTTTTTCTCATTTTAGATTGTGGGTAGACTGATGACTTATGTTGGTTTAACAATATTTTTTTGTTTCATCACTCATCAGTCATTAGTTATTTTCAACATCACCTTTTAGAGCAGTTTTTTATGCTAAAATGTTTTAATCTTTTACTTTAAAAAAGGTTTCTGATTGAAAATTGGATTTAGTTGGTTGAGTAAACAATTTCCAGTACTTTTAAAAAAATTAGGAAAAATAATACAAAAAAGCTGAAATATTTACACAAAACCAATTTTTGACTTAAATGGAAACTAATATTTCAAAAGCTATTCTATTAATAGCACAGTATTTAAAAAGGGTTTTTAAATTGTTGTGGTCCAGGAAAGTCCAATTACATAATTATGTAGCATACAATATTGTTGAATGTGCTAGAAAAAGTATACAGTTTGAAAAGTCGTTTACTTTTTTTTCTTAATTCGCATCCAATAGATGTGGATTTAAGGGCACCTAGCCACAAATATATATATATATATATATATTGTTTAAATTAATTAGTACCACATTTATAAAAATAAGAATGTGCCATTACCAGAGAGAATATAATTTGAGAGAAGTATTGAATAATAAATCTTCAAAAGAAACTATCAAAAATAATTTTATTCAAAAATTTGTAAATAGTTTTTAGATAACCTATTGTGTATATTTATATATATTAACTAGCTGACATGACAGACATTGTCTTAAATAATAGTACAAAAGGAAATACTCATTAACATTTTTATGACTGACAGTTATTAACTGTTTATTGTACATTCCCTGTATGTTGACCAATATTTCCTCCAGACTATTATATGCTATTTTATGTTAGATTAGAATGTTCATTAATGTTTGTTTATTTATTCATTTATTAATCATGAGCAACCATTTATAAACAAAAATTTCCATCATAAATCTCAAGATTTTTGCTTGAGCAGCTCTCCGAAGGAATTTAATGACATATACCCGCACAAAAGAAATATATAATATATAAATATAATTATTTTGTACTTTTGTATAAATAATAAATATATACTGTTATAAAATATGTGTGTTATCTTTTTCTTTTTAAATTATAATTTATCTATTGGTTTATAAGGTAATGACTAATTATTATTACATTCAATTTGTTAAAGAATTAAGAAAATAATTGAAATAAATTAGAAATTTCGAACGATAATAGTTTTAACTATATGTCCATTTATGTAAAAATGAAATGTTTTGCTCTTTTATAGTGGGAGAAGCAGGAAGTGGAATTCGAGAAGGCTCGTTTTTTTATCATTACGAGAATGGTGAGTTCGCGCTCCAGTATATATTATCTATCTCAGTGGCTATAGACTTGGCTGTACACAATGTCTTTTAATAATATAGATTATCATTTTATATAATCTTTTTTTTCATTCACTTAAAACATTTTTATTAGTAACTAAAGAAGCTTAAATGCAAACTTTAATGCAAGACACTTATTATTTTAAAATGTATTATCATTTTTGAAAATATTTTTATTATACGGTATCAAGTCATTACAAAACATTTTTTAAAAATAATTATATTTTTAATATTTTTACTTTTTTAATGACAACATACAGTTTTAATTTCATGTTTCAAAGCAGGATTCTTTTCTGAGTATTTTTATACATAAAAATCAGACAATTAGTTTATGAGTTATAAGTAATGTTTAGATGAGTGGAGTGATACGTGGAATTAATTAAATAAATAATATTTAATCATTGTATATGGGTACCTGCAAAATGTTGGTTCGCTCATCTAAACTTTAAATTCTAATTATAACTTAAAAACTACTTGTCCAAAATTTGATTTATATCAATCAAAAAATTCAAAAAAGTATTCTGCTTTGGAACATAAAATTAAAACTGTATGTTGTAATTCAAAAAAGCAAAAATATTTTGTTTTGTAAAGACTTAAAACCATAGAATAATAATTTTTCAAAAACATTAATCATTTTTTAAACAATGAATGTAAAATTACATTAAATGAATCACCTCTCATAAGTTTTATTTTATAAAAATGAAAATGAAGTTTAGCGTGACGCTACAAGTTTATAAATAATTTTAACCAAATTTTCCACAGTGCGCATGGTTCAACTCGCGGCTTGGTATCATAGACGTCCCATGTAAATGATAAAAATCGTCAGATTGGTACATCATAGTACAGTTTGCTTCAGAGACGATCTTTTAGGCACGAGTCAAAGTTACCGCCATGTAACATTGTCACAAACATACCCAAAGCGCGGAGTGCTACTACAGTTAAAATATTAATGATAACTACACAAAACTTGAACTATTAAAAACAAATTTGTTATGTTATATGCTCTTGTGGTGTTCATTTAATATACTTTGAAACTTAATTCTAATAATATAATTATTTCATAAATATTTACTTCATTTGTTGCATAAAGTTTTTCAAGAAATGCTTCATTAAACACCTTTACCAATCCCTGTCTTAATTCTTTTAATTCATCAGGTGTTACACAATCTTCATCATCTTGGGTAGAACTTCCTGATCCTAATTGATTAATTAATAAGGATTACTCAATTTTTAATAAATTTTATTTTATAATAAAATACACTTGCTATTTAATCCTTTAGGACGATGAACATGTTGAACAGGACTTTGCATAAAATAATAATCTGTATGAGCCCACAAAATATACAGACACACTTCCACTATTTGTTTACAAAGTATACGCTGAGTTTGGTCACCAATATCCTTATTTTCTATTTCAGTTTCATTGTTACTTTCACCAAATAACTAAAGTAGAATAATAAAAAAAAATAAAACTAAACACGATAATGATAAACAATTGCATAGTAATTACGATAAGTACAATAATAGTGCATCAATGATCCGCACTTATTGGGACTGAAGAGGTGCAAATAACCAAACAATGATTAATAATATCTAGAGGGTTAGGATTTGAAGACAAAAGTCTTTTTTTTAATAATAATAATAGAAAAATAATTTTTATATAAAAATGTGTTTCATTTAATACCTAAGACGATAAATGAATTTTTTTTTGTTTTTTTTTTTTACCTTTTTTACTTATAAATGCATTTTTTGTATTTAATTTTCAATTGATCTAATAGTTTTATACATAGCTTTATGTGAAGACGGTGCATTGTCGATGTTATGTTTAAAATTATTTTGAATTGGTTTTATTTTTCACAATATTTATTGATATTGCTAAATACTCTATTCGTTATCATCTTATTGAGTATTTGATATGGCCAGTTAACTTAACATCTATAAAAGTAACTATACTTCCTATATAAAGATTAAAATATCTTCATAATGTGTAAATTCAAGATTATTCGTCAACCATAATTGTCGTTTAATAATTTTTCTACATTTATTTTATTCTATTTTTTTTTTTTTTAAATATGCTGAATGTTAAACAAAATGTTAATTCTAAATTGAAAAAGTATGTTACAGAATTAAGTGAAAATATTTTTTCAACCAATGGATTAATTTTATACTGTCAAATTTGTGATGTCAAAGTATCAAGTGAAAAAAAATTCCATATATAGCAACATATTGGAAGAGATAAACACAAAAATACACTTACAAAAATTCAAAATAATAAAAAAATTTATCCTTTCATTCATAAAAATACCATTAAGTCAGATTTCAATTACGATTTGATTAACGCATTGATTGCGGCAAATATCCCTATGAATAAATTTAATAATGACGTTTTTAGATGTTTTTTATCGAAACATTGCAACAAAAATATTCCATGCGAATCAACATTATAGAGAGGATACTTTGATAAATGCTATGAAGAGGTTTTGTTAAAAATTCATGATGCTGAAGACGAACATAAAATATGGATGTATATTAACGAAACCACAGATTCAGAACGCCGAAATTTGGCTAGCGTAATAGTTGGAATTCTTCAAGCAGAAAGTCCTGGAAATTTGTATCTTCTTCACACAGACTATTTAGATAAGGTAAATAGTAGTATAATTACATAGCTATTTGACAAAGCTATGCATATATTGTGGCCAACTAATGTAAAAACCGACAATATTTTGCTTTTTATATCCGGCTCCTTATATGAAAAAAACGGGTTGTTCATAATTCAAACCTTGTACCTGAATATTATTCATTTAACTTAATTGGTTTGTGCATGTCATAACGTCTATAAAGAAGTATGAGCATATTATAAAAATGTTAACCAGTCAATTTCTAAAATGAAAAAAAAACATTTTTAAAATGTTCTAAAGAATTGCAATTTTGAAAGAAAAATATCCAGAATTACCTTATCCGCAAAGACCGGTAATTACACGTTGGAGTACATGGATTAAAGCAGTAAAATACTATTGTACAAATTTCAATAAACTGAAATCTACAATTGAAGAATTCGAAGAAGATTCTGAATGTGTAAGAGTGGTTAAAAGACTTTTTAAAATTCCATCGATACAAAGTAATCTGGTGTATATTATATCCAATTTTGGATTTTTGTCTGACATAATTACAAAACTAGAAACATGAAGTAACAAATATTATTTACCTACATGTTTACCTAAATATTAAAATATACTATATATGTTTTAAGTGTATTATCATCAAAAAGTAAAGAAATTGTGAATAATATACAGATTAAACTTAAGAAATGTAATGGGGCGAAGTGACTAAATGTATTTTGGATAAATTCAACAAAGGATGGGAAAATATCAAGAAAATCAACCAAGTATTAATTGCAGAAATAATAAGCTTTGACGATTTAATGAGTAGTAATCTTAATTTAGATAATTATTTATGTATGAAATATGCCCCAATAACTTCGGTAGACATAGAAAGATAATTTTCATGTACAAAAATATTTTGAGTCTAAAACATCAACGTTTTACTGAAGACAGCTTATCTAAGTACATGATAATACAATTTTTTTAATACCAACTAGTGAGTATATTTAATTTTATAGTACATTTTGGAGTTGCTTTTTTATATAAATTAAATGCCATTTTTTACATTTTAAATGCTTTTTTTTATTAATTATATTGCCTTAAAATCCAAACCCTAATAATATCCAATGAACATGAATTTAAATGTTTTAATCAGAAATAAAAGAAATTTAATATATAACTATTTCTTATCGGGTTTTTCTAATACTTAGATTTTTAATTCAATATTTAACATGTTATATTTTATTTTTGAACCTATTTAAATTTAACATGAACTCGATTTTGTTTACCAACAATGATTTGAGATAATCTAAAATGAGTAGTAATAAATAATAAAATAATCTCAAATGTTATGATACAAACGATAAAACTAAAATCTTTAAATTAATTTGTACAAACAATTTTGTAGTGAAAATAATCAACACTATACTCTGTCTTACAAGAGAGCACATCCAAATGACGTTGATTTGTTGCCTTGAGGTCTAATCTCCCCACCATGTGGAGTACAAAGACATACAATGGATGGTGTTTGGGCTGGTAGTTGTGAGAATGCGCAAAAAAAGAGTTTTAGTTGCCGCCTAGATGCGCTCTCTCGCTACACAAAGTATAGTGTAATTTAGTTTTGTAATTTTTTACTATGTTAAAAAAACCAATTATTATGCCATATTTTATGTACAAATAATTGCATTCATTAAATTTTTAAAAAGTATTTTTTTTTTTTTTTAGAGCACTATTTATTGGAATGTTAATTAGAACAATTATTATTTTAAATGTATTTTCTATTTATTTCAATTAATTTTCAATTAGTTTTCAATTTCAATTTATTTTTTTCAACTTTCAAATAAAAAGTATTATACAATAAAGAATATTTTTTATTTAGGTTAGAAAAAAAATGGTGGGCTAAAAGTTTGAATATGATAGGTTAGGTTAGGTTATGATATGAAGGGCATGTTGATTTTTAATTTTTTTTTAAATAAAATTAAAATATGTATAGTTACTTGAATAGGTGATTTTCTATTTTCAGCCTTAGCTTTAGTATTAAATTGCATGAAATAATGTTCAACAGTTTGAATCATTATTGTGACAATTGTGCCCATTGATAAAATGTTACCAGGGTTCAAATCACCTAAAATAAATAGTTGTAATATATTAATAAAATAAATAACAATAAGCCCTAATTGTATACCATGAGAAGTAATGGTAAATGGATCAGTATATACAGAAACATCCAAAATCCGTCTTTTAAATTTCTGACCACTAGTAGCCCAACCGCCATCCATTAAATTTGATACATAATTTAATAAGTTTAATGTTATCTAATAGAAATAATCATAAAACATTTTCAATTAATAAGACTATCAAAATAAATTTAAACATAAAAATATAGATTTACTAACTCTCAAATATAAAGTAACATTTGTTTCACCATCATTTGGACTAGGTTCTTCAGAACACTTTTTACGTATTGCTCGTATTATAGATAAATTAACAGAAAATCGTATTAAAGTTCTTTGCATTAACACACTATAATGATAAAATAATCCAGCAATATCTTTGTCACCGCTTGAATTTATTTCTGAACTTGTATCTATTTACATTTTACAATTAATTAGATATCATATTATTTAAAAAATATCATAATATATTAAGGGCTCTTCATTTTTTTTTTTGTGTCAAATGCCAAACATTGTAATGATACATTATTATGTAATACCTACAGATTTTGTCACATATATTAAAATTGTAGTGAACTAAAAACTTTTCACTAGCAAATAAAAATTGTACCTAATATGCATTAACATTTTATTTATACCAAGATTAAGGAATGTGAATATCTATATAAGGACTTACCATCATTAGTAATATTAACAAACAAAGATGTTAATTGATAAAGTTCTTTAAGATACCATTGTTCACATAATGGTGCTGAATTAGTAAGAGCAATTGTCACAGTATCGCGATGACTAATCAAATAATAGACAACCTAAAAAAGTTTAAATAAAATTTAAATTTAAATTTTTTAATTTACAATTAATACATTACTTGAAGAATGGAAGTCATATTTTGATTTCCTAGTGTACTTATAACTGTTTGACATAAACACATTGCTGGTGAACATATCATCATATATCGATCACCTTCGTCAGGCATAAATTCTTTCATAGAACGTTTGAAACTATACACATGCAAAATAATATTAATGTAAAAACAAAATGTTAACAATATTTTTCAATTAAAATTAAGTATTAAATAAGAATGGATATAAATAATATAAATTCTAGATTAGTTTGACTTAATGATTTACATTAATTAATATACATTAATGAAATTAGGATATTCGTGGATAAAAAATAACAATATTTATAATGAAAAAACTTTCTATAGACTTTTTAATCATAATTTTTTAAGTTTTTTTTTACAGTGAAATATTGTTTTCTTTTATAATATTGTACATATTATAAAAATAAAATTGAGTCTTAAAGAATTGTAATTATATATATTAAAAATTTATAGAACTGTAAACGGAATAAAAATTTCTATATAAATAAATAAAACTGTTATAACAATTAACTATTAATGTCTAATAAAATAAATGCAAATATGAAAAAAAAACTTTTTCTTTAGACTCTGTGTGGAACGAATAATCCACAGTTTTTACTCTTGAAGACTGCATAAAATTAGTAACAATATATAAAAATATATACATCCCGACTATAAAAATAACATATTTGGTAAAAACTATCTACAATCATACTTTTCTAAATTAAAAAAAAAAAACCAATATTGTCACAAACTTATTTGGGATAATATTCTGGTTTTTTTTAGTTACTTAGAAAAATATTAAGAATTTCTTGCTTCCTTATAGTATATGATATTAAAAATCACACTCGATGTTGAAGACTGAAGCAAATTTTTTTCTCCAAGATTTTATAAAATTTTTTTACAGATCATTTTTTAAAAAAATTGAATTAAAGTCACCAAGTGAAGGCTTTAAAAAATGATTTATCACTTTATTAGAATTCAATACATTTAATATCTTATATTGATTAAATAATGATAGTTTTATTTAATTACCTTGTTTCAAAATTTGGATGAGCATCAATTGCCTTCATTGATGACAAACATGCAATAGATTGATGATTAAGTAATGCATCCGCACCAGTTGTGTAAGTAGCAATTTTATTCAAAAGACTCTAAAGTATAAAACATTATTGAAAAATTAAGTTCAAAAGTTGTTCAAAAAACTAAATATACCATTTTATTTTCATATATATAAATTGGTTTCAGAGTTTTATTTTTTGCTGAAATTAAATCTTTAAGTTCTAAATCTGATTCTAAAAGGCTAGATATAATACATTTAAGATAACCTTGATTAGATATATAACTGATAAGTTTTGGATTGATATCTATTAGAAGTTCACATAATGTATATGATAGTACCTAAAACAATTAAAAACATAAATTATACTTTATACAGCATTAGAATTTACTATTAAATATACATAAAATTATAAATACTTTGCATATATCATGACCAGATTTTAAGTCAACACAAATTACTTCCAAGATTCTTTCACTTAAGTATTGGTCAAAATTTAAAGATTTAATAAATTTAATGGACTCAGAATCAAGAATTTGTTTGTTTGTAGAAGTAAATAAAATAGTTTTTTGTTTGAAGTTTCCATTAGTTAGTGTTCGACTGTTAGTAGCCAAAAGATTAATCAATGCTATTAACGATGAGTATAAGCTTGCTCGTAATTTTTGAGAATCTAAAAAATGTTTAATTAATAATAGATTATTATTAATTTATAACATGTAATATATACCTGATTGTTGTATACATTTAAGTATATTTTGAAGCATGCTTGAATAAATACTAGACTGTCCAGTAACAAATGAGCCTAAATTAAGGTCAGGATTTTCAATGCATAGCTCCAAATGTTGGTCAATGGTATTTTTTAAATTTATCAACAAAAGTAATTGAGAGTTGGTGATAAGTGTAGACAAGTCTGACATTTGTGGATAACGAATAACCTAAAATAGTAATACAGAATAGATTTAGATATTAATAATATTGTACTTATTATTATGAACTCCTGTTATATGTGTTTGATCATTGTTATTGGTAAAATAAAATAATTATTATTATATTTATATATACATTAAAAATATGATAAAAAAAAACTATTTTTATTTCATAAATATATTTAAACTATTAATTATCTAGTATAATAGCATAAAAGAAAAATTACAAATAGACATTAGAACAAATAATATACCATACTAAAAAAATTTCAACCATTCTTAGAATTATACTTTAAAACTTTTTTCTTATTTCAGATAAATAACACTGCTTCTAACCTTGATATAATAAGGTTTAATTTAATTTAAAAATAAAACTTAAGAAAAGAACATCATAATTAGATGTGTAGCTCTATAGTATGGTCTATAAATTTATTTATTTGTAATATTTAAAAATATTATTAAATTGTCACATTTAAAAAAAAAGGTTTATTTTGATACAGTTACATTCAAAGTACAATAATTTGATTAATTTTTAACTGTGGGTTTTATTTAGAATCTTTTTTATAAGTATACATGTAAATAAAGTTCTAGACTAAATGTTTGGGAACAAAAAGTCAGATATGAAAAAAGGTTACTGTCAAAAAAAATTTGAAAATCTAAATTATTCAATTGGTTCATTCGTGTTCAAGCAGTCGTAGCGTATAGTCCTGTCACTGTGCGTTCCGCTGATAAATAATTTCGGTCTTTAATTAATTCTACTCCTAATTAGTGTTTTCAAATGTCTTCGACCTCGGGCGGCAATAGCCGTACCGGTCAAACCCCAGCCACATCCAAAATCAAGCATTCAGTTACAACAAATCCTACTTCAACTCATGGATTCAGCACCA
>JACXSJ010000033.1:121446-174027 GCA_014851325.1 Pentalonia nigronervosa
AAAAAAAAAAAAAAAAAAAAAAAAAAAAAAAAAAAAAAAAAAAATTATTCAATTCACAAAATTAAAATTTAAAATAATAATTTAAATATATATTTAATTTTCTTATGCAATATTATATTTTTATTCCTTATACCAATACAATTACAATTGTTAAGTATAAAAAAATAAAATACAACAGAAATCTAATAGGTATGCATATCAATCTTAAATTTATTGTGCTAGTAACTGTCTTCCATAATTCATAAGATGACCCATATTCTATAACAGGGGTAGAAAATTGTTTTCGAATTACATGATGACATTTTGTAATCAGTTTTAAAAAATGAATGTGTCAGTAATACATATTCATACGGACCTAACTTATAAAAATATTTTACTGAGGATGATGGGGTCTTAAAAAAGTTTACCAAAATTTTTAATATCAATTGTGTATTTTGTTAGTCTTAAATGTTTTAATGAAACACAGGCAGCATTAGTTTCATTCAACAATGTATTGTTCCTATATGCTTTGATTTTAAAAAATTCATTGTGTATTCCAACTTTCATATATTATGTATGTTGACATAAATATTGAGTTTATTTGGAATGAACCACTTTTTTTAAAGTATAAAATATTATGTCTAGTATTTGCGAGTTCTAAACTTTTATTAAAATTGATGATTATTATTTAGAAATAATAAATAATTTTGTTTACTATTTTGTTTTTGCACTAATTTGACAAACTTTTGTAATGACTATTTTTTTTTTTTTTATGGAACAATATGTAATATATTTAAATTGTAGGTTTAAGAAATAACTATCAAATATAATCATTATATAAAAACATTTTATCAACATTAAAAACATTTTTTTTAATTTAAATTTTGTAAGTTGAATAATTTATAATTTAAACTTTTTGTCAAATAGTAAAAATATGAATGAACTTTTTTTCAAATCACACTTTTTAACCAGTTACTATGTGGTACTATGTGAATAGGACTGCTGATACATGATCTTAATAATAAATATATTAATACCAGTTAAAATCGTTTTTAAATTTAAGGAAATAATAAATTATGATTATAATTTACTCACCTTGTTTTGTAGAGATACTAAAAGATCAATTACAAAAGTAAACCGTTGCTGGAATTCCATAGATGGTAAGTTAGCCATGCTGAATATAACAGCAGTTAATTGATGCCAGGCATCAAAATACTTTACCATACAACTAACTTGAAGGCGCTTGTCATTAATTTTTACAGCATACGCTAACAACTCCTAAAATATAATATAAATTAAAAGTATTATTTGTTAAGCATAAACAAGTTGAATTACATGTAACTCACTTGAATTTCTTGGAGCAAACTAGCTCTAACAGTCGAAGAACTATCAATTGATTTTAATTCATTCATTAGTATTGAATGTAACTGCTTAACATCTATTAATGGAACTTTACCCGCAATTTTACACTCTCTTAATAACTGAAATAAAATTAGAATTACACACTATTAATATTAATAAATTTAATATGATTTGTATTACCTGGTTAATAAGTTTTGATTCAAGATATTTTAGTTCGGGCATATCATCAAATGTTGTTTCAAATTCAAGGTCTACAATTTCTAACAAGCTCAGTAACTTTTTACCATCATTTTTACTATCATCTTGATCTATTTGAACAAATTAGTATAAATTAATATATTTAACTAAATTATTACTTAAACTATTTTACCATGGTCTCTAGTCAATGTTGAATGATCAAATAAATTGTTGGATGATTGTGATTGCAATAGTTCTGATCCAGGAACACTAAAATTTTAATTATATTTTTAATTCATATTTTATAAACATAAAAATTTAAATCTTGTTTACTTGTTTTTTTTCTCAGCCGTTCCAATGAATAATAATACTAGCTTTGTCAATGTCATCAGTAAATTTTGATGCACATGCATTTTTATTTCGACAGCAATTATACGTAACAACCAATTCATTTGGATTAAATCACTACCTATTACAATTTAGTTAATAATTAATAATTTATGGATTTATAAAAAAGTAATTAGATTGAAAAATAATTTTTAATACTACTAACAATTCACTTTTTTGCTAGAACTGTCTGTGTAAAATGGCAATGCAGAAGCATGACGTAAAATAAAATCACTACGGGATTTCAAATAAACCAAAACTGGCCTAGATGTTCGATTACTTGATACTAATACATATATCAACTGATAGCATAACTCCAACAGTTTTGAATGATTTTTACTAACAGCTCCATTCTTACGACTTTTCAGTGAATCATCTAATATATCAATAATTGAGTGTAAACAGTTTCTAGGATTCCCTCCAACACCTAATAAGTCAAACTAAATTAATATCACAAAGGTCTGAATCATTGATATTTTAACATACCAGCATTTTCAAAACAAGTCTTTTGTACATTATCTAAATTAAAGCCGAGTAAATAATGTGATAAATTTGGTGGTGATGAATTTAAACATTGCAGTAAGAGTTTTAAAATGGACTCTTTACATTTTTTTACAGTAGACATATTGTTTGATTCTTCTAAAAACTAAAATTTAGAATTAAAATTATTATTATATAAATATTACTCACATTTTAAACTACAATTGAAAATATATTTTAATTATCCTCATACCAAAATATTTAAATAAATAAATTAAAATTTATAAAAAAAAAAATTGGACTTATGCTCTGTTCGTTATATATCAAACTATACAGGCATATTTTTAAATATAGCTCAAAGACATAAGTTAATTTCACAGTGATTCATGTTTCCGATTAAATTATAATATCTCAACTTTCAAACCAAAGAGGCAAAATTTAATTATTATCATAAATTACCTAATGATTTTATAAACTATAACTATAAAGTTGATTGTGTAGCTTGGCGCAGCGCGTTGGCTGCTACAACTAAAAGTGAGCCGTGGCCACTACTACTAGTTCCAGGATGGTCACCCATCCAGGCTTTATAGTAGTAATATTCCTTGCCACATACACATATGTATTAAAAACTCTACAATACATTCCTCTCCACAGTTCTACAGGCTAATGGCTTTGGTTGTCGAAAGTTAACCCCCCCCCCCCCACCAAAAAAAAAAAGTTGATTGTAAGGTAAGTTTTTTCTTTTGAAAAATGCTTAACTTTAATGGTGGTTTTTAGATGCAAATTGGATCTAATTATTACTTTGGGTTATTTTCTATACATTATATACTATATAGTATACTACCTTTGTTGATTCTTCTTCTTCTAAACATTCCACAAATCCATGTCTAATACCAATTGTAAGTTGAGGATTGGAAGTAAAATATGATACCATATGAGACTGAGGTATCGGATAAGAAGTTATAGTCATTAGAATTCTAATAGCATGATATGCATGCTCTGGTAAATGTGTATAAGTTACAAACCTTCAAACAAAAAATAAAACATATACAAAAAAAAAACATAAATTAAAATGTTTATACTAACTTGGATAAATCAATTATATAATCTGGTTCATTTGTTGCTACATTAATACTAACAAGAGTTTTATGTAAGCCAGTATATATAAGAGGTGACCCAGAAGAAATTGATGCATTTAAAAAAATTTGCTGTAAATGTAAAGCCTGTTCTAAAACGCGCAATACAACTAATGTAGTTTTTTCCATTGCTTCTTTACCACTAAATGAGGTATAAAGATCAAACATTTGACAACCCGTATGCATTATATTTAAAATCTAAAAATTAATTATTCAATTAAGAGAAATATTTATATAATTTTTATTATAGACAAGCCTTACAGTTCTTAAAAAGTCGGAATTTGTACACAAGTATGTCATGATATGAAAACCAGGTGGTGGATTAATATTAATAGTAGTATTATCAGGTAGCATAACACTACTACCCACAAAATCTGTTTGCTGAGGTTCATACTGGTTCAAAAACTTTAATGCAAGTTCCAGGCATAGGCCACTTACTTCCCACTTTAAAATGATAGATTAATTTAAAATGTGTTATAAAATATAAAAAAATTATTTTCACTTACTTTTTCATTTTGTTTTTTATAACCTCTAGAGAGACATTTCAAAAAAATATTATGTAAAACAAAATTTAAATATGGATCAAAACCAGGTGTTCTGGTATTTGAACCCAAAAGGTTTGGTACTGGCTGTTCTGTAAGAGTAGACAATAATTTCAATAAAGCAATTGTCAATGGGTATTCTTCATTGCGAGGTTCTAAATCATCTAACTCTGCCTATAAAAAAAGTATATAATAAGAAATAAAGTAAATTACATTAACCAAAATGTTTTTCATTTAAATGTGATTTACCATGATACCACGACTTTGATAGCTACTTATAGTTGGTACAGTTACAATGACTTGAGATGCTTCAAGAGTTTGCCAAAAATTGATAGCTATTATTGATGGTGGAGGTTTAACTAATGTAGACAATGTCAAGATTAAATCTGCTTTGAGAGAAATTCTTACTGGACATGATACAAGACCCAATAACACTGGAAGTGCCTCCCATTCAGAACGGTCCACAAAAGTTACTTTAGACTTAACACTTTGTTCTAAAAATATATATCCATGACTACTAATAATATAAAATATTAAGTAAATCTATAGTATACGTATTATACGGAAAGGGTAGGAAATGAGCTATTTCAGTTATAGGCTATATTTGCAGCATAAACCACATTTGAGGGTTGTAATGCGCCGAAGACTGAAATTACCTTTCCACGCGAGTCACACATACTATTTTTGTCACGCCTCTGCCACCCCTACTGATATTAAGGTAATCTATAATGAACTGTTTTTACTACTCTTGGCATCTAGATTGGCCAAACTATGTCATGTATGCACAAGAATAACTACCAAGAATACTTGTTAAATTAGATAAATTATATTATTATGTTTGTGCATAAGTTAGACATTAGCATTTCCTTCAACACAATTGACATTTCCATCAATTGACATTTAAAATTAAACTTTCAGTATAGGCGTGACAAAAATTTAAATACTAATAAGATTTTAATACAAAATAATGGAACAAACCTGCCACATTTCTGATTAATTTTAATACAGCTTGAAGTCCTTGTATTTCAAGGGCAGTAATACCCTTTTGATGGCCTCTTTTATACACAGTGTCGGTCGGGGGAATATTTTCTTGTCTTAAATTTGTATAATACCTCAAAAAAGTTTTAAAAAAATGATCCCAAGTAAGATTTGAATTAGTTGCATTGGAATGAAAGTGATTAAACACATTTTCAGCTCCAGTTTCAGATGTAGC
Organism: Pentalonia nigronervosa; assembly: GCA_014851325.1. Lineage (NCBI taxonomy): Eukaryota > Metazoa > Arthropoda > Insecta > Hemiptera > Aphididae > Pentalonia > Pentalonia nigronervosa. Next base: position 126,723 of record JACXSJ010000033.1, read on the forward strand.
TAATGAGCTTAACATATTTAAATATGGGACAAATAACATATGAGGCAACATATCACCAGTTTGACAAATAAATCTATATAATGATGCTTGAAATTTTTGAGTCATTAAAAATGATGACATCTTGATTGTTTTTAATTGTTCACGAGATGGTGGCCAATAATCCAAATTTAAGTTCAATTCTAATGGATCTTTTGCATACAATGCTGCCATTAACATTAATAATTGTTCAAAATGATTTTCTTCACTTGTTGGAGGTTCTAATCCTTCCTAAAAATTCAATTTATAGATTAAAATAAGATCATTTAAAACATTTTTATAATAAATTACTTGGTAATAAATTAAAATTGTATGTGCTATTTCATCTGATTTGTTTCTGATTTCTTTGACAGTATATGGCATCATAACAATAAATTCAGTGATCAATTGATGAAATTTTTTTATCATGAATTCCTAAAAAAATTAATTGTATTTATAAATTATATAATTAATACAGATTTATCTATTTAATGTATTATAGTTGAATCAGTTTTCTAGACATTCTTTATTATGTTAACTGTGTTAAACAGTTTTCAGAATAATTATGATATTTTTGGATATATAGGTATTATATAATAGTGTATTTATGTTTAATTTAATGAGATTAACACATATGGTTATAAATATCTATAAATGCATTAACTGATTTTGTTTTTAATTTCTGTTGATATGATTCATAAAACAAATATATTATTTTATTAAAACTATACAATATACAAAATGTATAATACTTACCACATAATGAAGGAATTCTGAAGGAGCAACATTTTGGTTTAAAAATCTAAATACTTTAGTTTCCATAGCATTGCTGATTAAAGTTTCATCAATTTTGAATAAATTTTTATCCTTAAACACATGTTGTGAAGAACGTAATTTTGAGAATGCTACAGCTAATCCAAAAGTAGCTATACTTTTCAGTTCTGGCCATTTCCAATCGTGTTTAGTTAGTTCAGTGTATGTCGAAGATAAAAATTGTTCCTTGGTATCTAAAAGTTTAATTTTTAAAAATAAGAAATTTAAGAAATAGATACATTTTATTATTTGTTAAATTACCACTACTAATTTCTTGAGTATTATTCATACAATCCAAATCAATAGCATATAAAAATGATGTTACCATAAGTAAAGGTACTTTACTAACAATTCCATGTGATTCTACATCTGGCTTAATCTTTTGCAAATGTTGTAATAAACTAAATATATGAAATTTCATTATTACATATAAAGAATAAATAATACTTTAACAGTAAATTAAAGTATTTAATTTAAAATTCAAAATTAAAATATTGTAACTTACCCGATTAGTTGGTGTTTTGATAATCCAAATTGAATAGAATAATAAAATACACATTCTGCTAACATTGTACGAATTTCGGTAAATAAGCTCACAACAAGTTGGTGATGTTTTGGACCACCAATTGCCTTATTTTTTTGAAGCAATTCAATTTCTTTAGTCAAATCTTTGTTCTCCAAAACAACTTAATAAAAAATTACAATTTTAAGTAAGAATGCATATAAACTTAAAATGAAGTATTATAATTACTTAAAATGTTAATAAATAATCCATCATTCATTAGCTGATCAACAAATTGCCCAAGATGTTGAGCACATGCTGGATCTACACGTGGCATCCATGTACGACCTGTGCTTCCTTCAATGAGAAGTCTTAAAGAAGATGCTAGCATGCGATGTGCATTATAATACAATAATACTGCTACTAAACCTCGGCAAAGTTCTGGATATTTTGGATTTTGGTATCGAGCTATTTTTTTTTTTAAATTTTTATTATTTTAATATAATATAATACATATTTTTCCAAAAAAAAACAAAAACGAGTTGATAAAATAATTTATTGTTACCTACCTGCATTACATTAATTTATAGTTTAAAATAAATCAAACTTACTCTTATATTTAAAATTTATGAAATATCTATAAGCAGATTATATATTCAGTTACCGGTATTTAAAAGTTCCAAAGACATAAGTTCATCTAAATCATACATATCTGAGAGGATAAGCACTTCTTCGGCCATATCTTTAGGTAATGCCAACATTTCAAATTTCTGAATTGGTTTACCATCTGCCAAGACTTTCATTATTTGTTCTCGACTTTTGACATTTTTTGGCTAAAATTATTTGTTTTTATTCAAAAATGTACAATTAAAATGTTTTAATAATAACTTACTGGATTCTTAAATACATTCAAAAAATGTGGCTTAGTAGCACGTAAAATACGTTTTAAAAATGCTACATTGGGTCTTTCATTTGTAAAAATATTTTCCAATACAGGTAACAGCTCTGTATATGGTGACCACGAACTTTGCAACAATTCGGCTAAGTAAAATTAGATAAATGATATTATACGTAATATATAAAAGCTTTACATTCAATATATAATACTTAATAGTATTTATCGCAATTAATAACAAAAGAAAATAAAGATTAAACGGTAATCTAAATTAGAACCATTAAATTTAATACAGAAGTCCAAGTTCCAGAATAAAATGTTTTTAAAAAAGTTCGATTTTACTCACTCTCCATGCTTAAAGTAGGTAAAATAAAAAAAATTGGCAGTTTTTACAATTAATTAATCAAACAGCTTATTTCTAAAAAATACTGAAAAGAGAACACACAGAACGACAGAACACCCAATACTCATTTCATATTAGGGTAATAAAGTATACAATATTATATTATTATAGTTCTTATACTATAAAACTCAAAGTATTCAACATAAAACAACAAAAAAAATAAATACGGCAAAACATTATACAATAATTTTTTAGGTTATGGCGGTTAACTTTCTGTTAATAATGTTATCAGCATAGTATCACTTATTATCTACGCTTTTAATCATACTATGACATATTATTTAAAACAAATATATAAATAAAATATATATTTTTATATATCTGTAGTTTAAATATATTATCTAGGTGACTGGCAGTTGTCCGAAAAATGATAAAGACCCGAAAATCGAAAATCAGAAAAGTACTACCAACAATTGTAATTGAAATGTTGTAATATAAATTATTATTATATTCCTATTGATAAAAGTTATATAATTCTCGCGTATTTTGTAGTTTACGATTTCAGTATTTCGATCTATTGACTATTAAGTTTTTAACTATAAAAGTTTGTCATACATATTGTTGTCATATATAATAAAAATAGATTTTAATAATTAATTTCTTTTTTTATGATTGTAGAAGAAATAGTCAGTGATAGATTTAAAAAAATATAAAAGTATCAATTATATATAATATAATAATAATTATTTAATTGAACAGTGTCACTACACAAATAAAAAAATAATTTTATAGTATAATTTTTGAAAATTTAATGTTGGCAACAAATTAAATACCACCGTCTTTCGGCCCGGATCCTTATCAATTTTCGGACAACTGCCCCCGATCCATATTATCTTCTCTACATCAAAATTCCTGATTAAATAAAATATAAATATTGTGTATACGTGCGGTTTTTGGCATAATACTAATGAATATAAATTATTGGTTATTTTTATAAATTATTTACTACGTTTTTATGTTAAAATATTTTGAATTAAGATTAACATGTCATCCGATTATTGTCGTATTTGTACATCCATTTTGCGTGATTATTTTGGTCAAGATGTTTCTGAAATTGCAAAACCTTTACAATGGGGTCAGAAATCCCTAACGACTTTGAGTACCATGTTGGATGGAAAATATCCTCGTCACTTGATACAAGAAACTATAATTGTTTTATTGCAATTCAATTTTGTATCAGCAATTTGTAATGTCCACTCAGTACAAATAGAATACAAATTAAATATGGAAAATATTCTAATGATTCTAAGGTATCCAAAATATTTATCAATTATTAAGAGAAAATTTGGTAATCAATACCAGGAACTTGTTGAAACTTTACTTTGTCTTGGTCGAGCTTCTTTATCAAAAATTGTTAGTGAATGTATTAAATTACAAAATAAAACTGATGATTTGTATAATACTTATTGGGAAAAAGCTATTGAATTAATAAGAAATGAATATTTTAAAAGAACACCCACTTATGTTGTTTGGACTGAAGTTAAACAAAATAAAATTTTTACACCACCAACAAAAAATCAAAATGATGAGAAAAACATTTTGTTCACTCTCAATTTCAATAAGTTTCATCAAGACTTAAGAAATAAAATCATTGTAGATGCTGTTGTTAGAATATTTGATGATACAATTGTAGGAGAAGTAATGTCTACAATATTAAGTCAATGTGCTGACAGTAATGCACCAGTTTCAAACCCTATATCATTACAATTAATTAGAAGTAATTTATCTGTTGGTCATAATTATTTATTAGAATATATAACAATGATAGAAGAAGACCCTACTAAATTTTTATGTAAATCTTATGGTACAATGTGTAACATTACTGTTAATTTTAAACAGATAATAAATTGTTTAAATGATTCAATAATGGACCAAGTAGTAAGCTATAAGTTTGGTGAGAGTTCTGCAAGGCTATTCAGAGCGACTAGGAGCAACAAACTTTTAGAACTTGAACGTCTACAACAAACTGCTTTAATTCCAGACCGTGAAACAAAAACATTAACATCTGAACTATTTATGAATAATTACCTCCAAGTTCAAGAATTAAGAAAACCAAATACTCGTTTGGGCCGAAATGATGGGAAATCTTTTTATTTGTACCATTTAAATGAGCGTCAACTACATCAAGAATTAACAGAAGAAATATTAAAAATGATTGGGAACTGCATGATGTGGAAGTTTAAAACTTGTGAAGATAATAAGAGATTACTAAAAAATAAAGCTCGATTTGATGGTATGGTTCAAGGATTACAAGATAAACAAGAAGCAGACAAAGATTTTTTCGAAGAAGCTATGGACAATTTATTTTCACCTAGTGAACGAATATTGCTTGACTCAATAAATAGACTGTTACGCAAGTGCCAACTAAACATTATGAGATTAGATGTGTGTTTATTTTTATTCCATTCTTATAAGCGATATAATGAAACTATTAAATAAATATTTTTGGTTTTATAACTATTATTTATATTTTAGATTATTTTTTAAAATTAATTTTATGTATAAATTTTTTCTTACTTAAACCTTAATTCTTCACTTAATTGTTTCATTCCTAAATCAAAAGTTATATTCCTACTAGTAATTTATAAGATTAATAATGTTGTTTTGATTCATGCTGACCGCTAACTTTTTCAACTTTCTGGACATTTAAACATACTTGCTTTACTGCAACGCCATGTAATTCAATTTTTTACAGGTATGTTTTAAAAACATGTAACTCAAAACTACAGATATAAATTTATATATCTTATTTTTAATTTACATATATATTTTGCAGTTGTATTCAAGAGTTATTTTTATTTGAATATTATTATTTTCATGATACATAAATTGACACTATAGCTGAAAATCTAACAATATAAACACTATCACAGGAGATAAATGTGTGAGTCTATGAGATTCAAAGTAGTTTTAAAATATTTTATACAACCCAGCAAAAAAATATTATCAATGTTCGTAGAAAAAATTAAAAAAAATTAATTTAATAAAATGTCTATAAATAGCTTAAAAAGAGTCAAAATATTATCATACATAGAAAATTATAAAATAAACATTTTATGAAAATATTAAGTATTTAAAGTTATTGAATTTTGAATTACAATAAAATAAAAAAATCGATTTTGTCAAAAACTAGTTTTGCGTAAAAATTCCATCATTGGATCATGTTGAAAAATTTAAACTTCAAATGCTCATAAAAATGTGACTTTCAATTTTTTTTTTCCTGTTAAATGTAAAAAATCTTAAAAGGAGTCTTGAATTAAATTTTAGGCATGAAAAAAATTTTGATTAATTTCTAACGCAAATCAATTAGTAAATTTTCGTCATTTTAACGATTTTGTCTTAATTCTAATTTAAGTTGCTCGTAAAAAACTATTGTGAATTTACGCTAAACTTTTTATTTTAATTACACTAATAACAACTTTTGAGGAACCTTGTAATTTTCATGGTTTTTAACCCATTAAAAAAATTTTTATCAATGATAATTGAAATAAAAATTATTTTTAAATATTTCTTGTGCTGATAAATAGTTCATAAAGACTCAAAATATTTTAAACATTTTATGACTATAATTAAATGATTATAATCGATATTGTCAAAAATTAGTTTTTCGTCAAAATCTTTTTGTTTTTTAAGACGTGTTTGAAAATTACTGGAAATTTTTTCCTCCCCCGACTAAATATCAACTAGAATCATTTTCCTAGTTTATTACCGAATAAGATGCGGCAATAAAAAATCGAAACACGTTGTGAAATCAATACATTATTCATCGCTCAAAATATAAAATTACTATATACCTAATTATTATTTTTTTAACAGAATCACAAAACAATATCCATAGAGTAGCATAGACATAATTGTATTATTAGAATTATCTTCATGATTCTATTATGTATGACAATAGTTATTATGTCTAAAAACTAAAACTTTATATTATGTCATGTACATAATCAAAATCTAAAATACGATTATAAAGAACTTTTTAATAAGTAATAATCTTTATTATAATCATTCTTTATAATCATGGTCAGATGATCTAATCACAGAATACATAAAATCAGAATGGAAACTGATGAGGAAATACACGGTTCTTACGACTATAGATAATATTTTAGATCATATACAATGGATAAAGCCACTGCCTGTAGCCCGTCACACGAGACAATTTTATTCACCTCGACTAGATTGTCACACACGGGTTGTACGAGATAGCGACTAATAGTCGCAAAATGTCAATAGTATCACGTACCATTTTAAGACGAGGATAAAGACTAAAGAGTATAGTTGGTATTGAGGCATGTAAGAGTATTAATGAAATTAACAAATTCCATTAGGCATTAACTATATTATAATAATTAATTATAAATGTGGCAATGTCCAAAATATCTGAATCTGTTCCTTATTTAATGTTAGTATTTAGCGTACTATATACTGTGGTATAATGTATAGTTATTGTATATTTTGTAATATTGTTGCGCCTTATTTCTTTAGGTATAAATTAGCATCAAATTAGCAATTTTTATTATTACATAAAACATGTTGTACACTGTGTACAGGATTCAATGAAGGATTTTTTTTTTACAAATGTGTCATGAACTTATTTATTAAATTTTTAACTTGTTTAAAACCTACGTAAACTAATTCATTTTTTATATCTCAATTTGTGTTGTTTTTTTTTATAAAATGGTTTAACTACTATTCCAATGTGCCTTGCAATTTAAATGATTATTTTATAGTTCTATCAATATAATTTTATGTAACAATAACTAAAAAATTATTTTACAGCTCATCTACTTTTGCTTATTTTAATTACATTTAACTATTTTATTTATTTATAGGAAATAAATTTTAGGCGAGAACTCAATCAACATTATACTTTATTATGTATTGTTTATGCATACAATTTGCATTTATTTTTTGTTTAGTTAAATATGTTATAAATTTTAATATAAATTTGTATTATTAAATTATTATTGAGTTTTATTTAATTAATATTTTTGAAATATGCCTCTTGTGTTCCGTCAAAGATTGTAAAAGTAGTAGTTGCAGTAGAGCGTTCCAAAAAACTATTCCTACACCACATCTCTTTAGTTTTCCTAAAGATAAGGAGTTACAAAATATATAGATTGATTTATGTGTGAAAAGATTAGATAAACGTTAAAGGGTGTAAAAAAACATGTAAATAATGTAATATAAATAAAATAATAATATAATAATTCTTAATGATTCTAATGCTAATAATATAAAAATAATAATTTAAATACTTAGTGATAAATACTTAGATAAATAATAATAATGTGTGAATAGGTCTTTCTACACTAAGAATTTGGGCTTTAAAATTTAATTTAAATTAAGGTCTCTTATGCAGTGTATTAAACATCATGAAACATAAGGGTACTTATTACAATTTTTTTAATAAACAAAAATTATATGTTTTTCACACATACTTACATAAAAAATAGAAAAATATATTTCAATACAGGTAAATCTATGATTGTAAATGAAAGACTAACTGTAGTTTCTTTTGACGAAACATATTTGTCTCAAAAAGTGTGTTATGGTAGAAAAAAGTTTATTGGCACTTATAAAACAGTCCAAGCTGTAATTGTAAAAGATAATATCAAGCAAAAAAGAAACATATTATATTAAATTAAATAATAATTCTTATAAAAATAATATTATTTTAGGGCTTATAGGTAAATGGAGGCAATCTATATTTTACCAATATGACACCACATTTATTGAAAAGTATCATTGAAGAATTACGTAAAATAGAATTTAACATGGTAGCTATGGTTAGTGATATGGGACCGACCAATCGTACCCTTTGGAATGTATTAAGAATTTCTTTAGATCAAACATTTTAGAAAATCCACGTATTTACTCCACATTTGATTAAAGCACCTGGTACCATTACCATTTTGTCTTCAAAAACACACTTTACGGTAATAATGATCCTGATTCTTAGAATCAATTAAATTTGACATTTTTTTTTTTTAACCGAGGAAAATATTCTACAGCCGTATCCATCTTAGTTTAATAATACTTAAATCTCAAATTTTTAAATAAGTCTTTAAAAAAAAGACAATTTTAAGCTTTTTTTACAAATTATTTTATATTATTATTTAAAATAAAATAAAAAAATCTGAGTTCAATTTGAGCTGTAGAATATTATTGTTTATCAATTTAAAAAAAATTATTTGAAAATATTCAATTGACAATAAGTTATCCATATTCCCATGAAGTTATTTACGTCTGTCGAAATGGGCAACTAATAATTCATTATTTGTTAGTACTATGAGTCATAGTACTATAGTCATCGTACTCGCAGGTACTACCTGCGAGTGCGTTCGCGTCGTTCATGTACTAGTAGTAGAGGGTTCTCTCACACTAATAGCCATTTTCCTTCCAACACATTTGAAGATCGTTCGACTCTGAAACAATATTTGAATAAGGTTGCTAATAATTTGCTTCTTAATAAATAGCCGATACCAGAGGTCTTAAGTTGGCAAGGAATCATTTTATAAATAAGTACAAAATAATTAGCCATCAATATTACACAATTAAAATATCATCAATAATTTGCTTCATGATTTCATTATATATTTAAATGCTTATAAAAAAAATTGTGCTCATGTATTTTTAATATTTTTGATCTGCTAATAAAACAAATTATGAAGAAAGTTGTATTCAATTTTCAAGCATTTTAACACAACAAAATTTTTTTATCGATATTTATAAACAAAAAATTAATAAAAAAAAGGAAAATTTCTTAGGAAATCTTCTGTTGAATTTTCAAATCTTAGATGTAAACAGAAAATTTTTTATGAATTTCCTAATTGAAAAAAAAAATCCAAAATGTTGTGATTTTTACGTATTTTGTCGAAATTTTAACTTTGATGCTTATAAAAAACTATTATAGACTTACACTCAATTTTTTTAATTTTCTTTTACATATTATGAAGTACCTTGTATTAAATTTTCAAGTGTTTTGAACGCATGAAAAAATGTTCATCAACACTAATAAAAAACCTCAAAATTTATTATGCCTATAAATAGCTCAAAAAGAATCAAAACATATTGAAAAATTTATTGTGTACAAAAAAATGATTATATAAATATTTGGTGAAAATTTCATGCACCTATAGTTATTTTTTTTTTAATTTACGCCAAAAAAATAAAATCGATTTTCTCAAAAACCAATGTTGCATAAAAATTCCTGTTTTTCCATAATTTTTGTTTTGTTTTTCTTGACGTTTTTCAAAACTATTAGGAATTTTCAAAAATGACTTCCCTAAATTATCAACTAGATTAATTTTCCTACCAGAAAAAATACTTATGAAGAAAATCAAAGTATTATTTCAACAATTTATTCTGTATACAGAAAAAACACATTATTATAAAATCAATACATTTGTCGCTCCGCTCAGAATCTAAAAAAACTAACATGACCAACAAAAATGTAGTATATATTATGTTTCTAAAGTATAACGACCAATTATTTAATAAATAAATATTATAGGTATACTATGTTATGTTAATTACAAACCTACAAAATAAAACCAAAAGTATTTTTTAGTACCTAGTATTTAAAATACTTTACAGTAAAAGTATTTGAGTAATATTTTAAATAATTGAAAATAATATGTATGAGTGTTTACAATATCAAAACATAAAATAAGTAAGAACTATGAAGATAAACAGATATTTCAACATATCAAAAGAAAAAAAATTACCTAAATATACAATCTATTTTTTCATGCTGGCATGTATACTTGACTATTTAATATACATACATAATTTAAATAGTTAAAGTTAACTACACTGAAAAGAGTTTTTTCCCTTAGAAAATATTTTAGTATCATTAATAAAACCAATGATCGAAGATATTTTATTTATGTAATTTAATGTCATATGGATGGCAGTAAGTTTGGCACAATTTTAATTTATAAATTATATGACGAAAATATCGTCTGATTTACGTGGGATTAGTATATATAAATGTGAAACTTGTAAAAAATACGTTTTTGATAGTTAAAATGTTTAGAAATTAACCCGAGTATAAAAAAAACTAGTTTAAAAAAATAATTATTGTACGTTCATGTACTTTTAATTGGGTGAACCACGGTACAGTTTGTTTTGAACTGTCGGTCTTATCAATCGTTAACGTGACGTCACACTGTTTGTGTTTATTATGGAATAATATCAGTTATCATCATAGACAAATATTTTTAGGCCTATGATTATCATATTATAGTATATATGTATATGTATTTTCATCCCACGTATACGTAATTCTATGATACCAATTATGAGTTATCACATTTTCGATTACTGTGTTGATTTTAATAGTTTTTTAGTTACATCAATTATTCATTTGTTACTTTGAAAAGTTATAATCATACAGAGATCGGGAGATGTGAGAAAAATTGAAAATAGTCTATGATGGACGACGACACAATTGATAAATTCACCAGTCAATGTATGGGTTTATTTAGTCTATTGTCATTAATTATCTCTATTACACCATTGGAAATTATTAATTGAATAAAAAAATGTATTTGGTTCTTATTTCTTTTAGCTTACATACAACTTAGTCTAAACTGCAGATAGTCCAATAGTAAAAAATTTAAAAATTATTTTTAATTAATTTAAATAGGTACCATACCAACTTGTTTGTAATCAATACCTAAAATACCTTATTCCTTATTTATGCGGTGAAGATAAGTTATATTGCAGCTTTAAAGTAATAAATAAAGAGATTGGTACATTTAGATTTATAGTCTATATGTATTATTAGAATACTTTTAAGTATTTAGCAATAAAATTCATGCTGTTAAAAAGAGTAAAATAAGATTTTTTTATATTTAATTATTTATTCTTTGGTATTTAAATACTAAATTTTGCAAGTTTGGCTTGGAAATTGTCTGTCTACACCTAAATTTAAAAAAAAATCTTTTATTTCAAATTATATAATTTTATGCATAATGCTAGCAATACCTACTAATTTCTATGAAATTATGAACTGTTTCTTTAATTATATTTATGTTTATTCTTAAATTGTTTTGAAAAATTACTAAATTTTTTTGTGCAATAATTGGTTCTATAGTTTTTATTATTAACTTCAATCCATGATTAATTTTAAGTCAATTTATATTATGATTTACTTATTTATATTTGAACTTTATATAATTTCAGCTGTATATGATCACGATGGTAGTGAAAAGACACCACTTTATGCTAAAAATAACAATGATAAAGTTCTACTTAAATTAATTGTGGGTTTTTGTATGGTATTTTGCATTGGATTATTATTTATTTTATTAATTCACATTCATTATGGATCAAATCAGGTATGATAAATTTGAATTAATGTAATAAAAAATTTTAAATAAACAATTTTAATTTTTTAACTTGAAAGTTAGTACCTCATGGAAATGTAGCAAGTGATAATGATCAATGTTCTCAATATGGGATTGATATGCTCAAAATAGGGGGTAATGCAGTTGATGCAGCAATTACTGCTGCATTATGCAACTCTGTAGCACTTCTTCATCTTTCGGGATTAGGAGGGCAAGTAACATAATATATAACTTAAACACTATATTAACTATATTTAGTTAATTAAATTAACTTAAATATTATAATTTAAAAATTATTTAATTCTCCTTTTAGAAGTGGTGTTATGGTGGTATACGATCATCGAACTGGTATAGGAAATACAATTGATTTTAGAGCTACACATAGTTCAAATAATATTATTGGAGTGCCAGGTTTTTTAGCAGGATTGTTTTATGCTAATGTAAAATATGGCATTCTTCCTTGGAAAACATTAGTTGAACCTTCCATAAATCTAGCAAAGTAAGAAAGGCACAATTTATTAAATGTGTGTATAAATAATTATTGAACTTATTTTTAGGATAGGCATAACTGTTACAAAAAGTTTACTTGAAGCAATTAATCAGAATACCACTAAGTTAGTTGAAGACGTAAACCTTAAAAGTTGGTTATCCACAGTATCAACTAGTTTACCTGGTCAAAAAGTTAAAGCACCAAATGGTCTTGTAAAAACTCTTACCTCAATATCTTTACATGGACCTATTGGTATGATATTAAAAAATAGGGCACTACATCAAAAATATTGTTACTTTTGTGTCATATATTAGTAAAACTTGTGTATTTTATATGTTCCTGCGGATGAATGGTAAATAAGTGAAATAGGTTATTTTAAATATGGTGCTGCAATTCTTTTATGATAAAATAGATATGATAATATGTAATTACACATTCATACAATTATTTATAAATAATTTACTTGCTAAGGTAAACTTAGCTGGTAACTTAAACTTAACTTTTGCTGTAATATATGAATGTGAAACAAAAGTAATATTAATATGGTACCTACCATTCAAACATCTTTAAAACAAACATTTAATTTAAATATTATATAATTATATATATATTTTTAAGAATTTTATAAAGAAATGTCTGAAGAATTGAAGTTAATTTTAAAGCCAGATGATGTAATTAGCTACAAACCACTTATTTTACCAGTGTTAAAACAAAATTTTATGAACTATTGCATTATAACTTCAAATAAAGGTACTGGAGGACCAATTTTACTAGAAGTATTAAGTAAAATGAATAATACTAATACATATCTTAAAGATATATCATTATTGAATAGTTTTAAAGGTATGCAATTAGGAAGCTTATAATATATTATTTATTTAATAAAATTCATGATAATTTTCACAGGTTTAGAAGATAATTGGAATCAAAATTCAGGATTACAAGTTTCAACTACAGATGTTTTCGATCTTTATGTAACTATTATAAGGTATGAAACTTATTATTTATTACTTAAAAGCTTATAAAATAATTATTCAGATTCATATATTAATTTTTTTCTTAGTGGTCTTGGTTCTGTTTTTGGGTCCCGTATTTTAACGAACTCTGGTTATATATTGAACAATGTTTTGGATTCAAATTTTAAAGATCATTTTCTAAATCAAACAGAACGAGTAACATCATTGCATTTACCAGTTATTGCTGTAGAAACAGGAAATATATGTGGAAGAAGATTAATCTCAGGTGCTGCTGATGTACGTGATGGTACTCAATTACTTTTATCAATGTTAAAAACAGACTCGCAAGACATATTAAGTGTTAATACTATTCCTCGTTTTCGTTTAAAAAATAATGATGTTGCGATTGAATATCCAAATAATATAACTAAACAATTTTTAGAATTGTTAAATTTTGATTTTAATTTGTCTGAAGCAACTTTGCCCTATCCTACTTCTAATATAGTACAAAAAGAGGGAGACAGATCTGTTGCCTTCTCAGATTCTCGTGGATCTGGAAAGTCTTATACTTTATAATATATAAAAATAAATTGTCTAAGTAAATGTTAGACATTTTGTATATTACATATATTTTTTTAAACAATAAAATGTAATTTGTGTTACATATTTTATATAAAATATATTTTTTACTAACATAATTTCAGAGTATTTTTTTTTTAATTAATCTATTTGACATCAATGGCTAATAGCTATTATAATATATTAGTGTTTAAACTTCATCTAACTAAAAAAAAACTAACAAATTGATTTAGCTAATTAGTACTGCATTCATTTTTTTTTAATTTAAGTACACGACGCACAGTAACTAAGTGTGTTGAAGGAATTCTATATTTCTGTTATTTTATTTTTAATTACAGAATCTGGACTGTGGTTTTCTTTGCAATGGTGAAGTATTTTGTGTTGTGTCCTGTTTTTTTCATAATTTTTGCAATCATTATAAAATGTGTTTTATATTATAAAAATGTATACTAGTTATACATGGGTCATTGGTGAGAGGAGATCACTTCATGAGATTATTAATTATTTGGTATAATATCAGTTCTAATTAAATAATTTTATTTTGTTGCAACAGCTCAATTTTTAAATTTTTCTTGACAATGCTATCAGTAGTGAAATAGGTAATTTGCCCAAGCTTCCCCCCACCACTATAAATAATATATGCTATATGCTATACAAATACTAAATTATTTAAATTGCTAAATCAGAATCTATACTAGAGATCAAGTGTTATGTAAATTTTTATTTTTTGAAGGAGTTATTTTGTAATTTATTTCTGTTTAAATTATACTTTATATTGAATAAAATTACAAATATTATGATGAAAAAAACTCTATTTAATATTATTACAATTAAAAATGAGAATTTTTTATAAAATTGGTTTAAAAATCTGTTCCAAAACTTTTTAACACAACTTATATTTATTTTGATATCAAAACCATGTTTTTATGAATGGCAAGGTCTAAGTACTATTGAACAAAAAAAATATGGTTTTACCATAGGCCTATAAACTAAAAAACTAATTAGTTTATTGGTCTATGATTTTTACAGTCAATTTTTTGCTACTGTAATGGCTTCTTAAGAACTTATGCAGGGTCACATAACAATCACTATTTATTTGATGTATCAATAGTATTAGCTAATGGTCGTATAAATATAATTTAATAACTCATTGATCCATTACATTTTAGTGAACCATTAAATGACAATCAATTTTTTTATGCAACTCAGCTATAATAGTGAACTAACAGCTAATAGGAGTGATGTATTTGTAATTTTAGTATATACTTAAATGGGCTTAATAGCTTAATGTAAAGAGGGACTTCATCTTATAAATAATACGTTAAATAAAACTACGTTTTTGAACATCAGCTTAGTATTTTGTATATTTAAAGCTTCTAATATGAACTTTCCGTGATTTGTTTTGAGAAAATCAACAAGTTCTTTTGATCAACTCTTTATTATACGTAACAGTATGTACTAAGTCTTATCATTTATAAAATATACATATGCACATATGTATAACATAGAAGTTTAAAAATGAGAGTAAAGATTCTACTGTCATTATTATGAAAAATTATCATTTTGAATTTATTTACTTATATCATAAGTCTTATGATAAAATTATAAAAATTTAATGCCTACGTATACGTATATATATATAGATATATATATATATACCTACGTATGTACTAATATACAGACATACACAGTGCTCGAATTGAAAAAAAAAAGCAAAAATATCAAAAAAATTGGCGTACCTAAACATTTAAATTTCAAATTTACTATATAGGATATAATAATTAGAAGGGGAAAATAAAATATTTTAAAAGAAGGGGTACTTTATCTCTTCGTGTCTCCATCCAATTCCAGCACTGCAGATATAAGCAATAAGCATTAAACAGTGGCGTAAATGCTTTATTGCAAATGAGGTGGGTAGTTAGAGGATTAAATCCCTTCCCAGAACGAAAAAAAAAATAGTCACGATAGTGAATATTTAAAAAGGTATGATAGCATTTAGTTTAACAAGCCAAAAACCATGAATATCAAATTATTGAAAATCTAGAAATGATCTGTTATTTTAAATATAAAAATGCATTTTCAAATATTTATGAGTTATTAATTAAATGTGAATTGACCTCCCCCCACCCCGGAAAAACCATTTTTACGCCACTAGTATTAAGTATGTCAAATTTAAATTTAAAATTTTAAACTTGTAACAGATTATTTTGCATTTCCAAATTCCATTGTATATTTTTTACAACTTACGTTTTTTTGCAAAATTATAAATGACTTTTACCATTACGTTATGTCTGATAATAAAAAATTATAAATTTTTAATACTCAGGGTTAGAGCACGGTTGTAGTAGAATCTATGCAACCGTGTATTAGAGAAAGAAATTATAGATGAAATTAATAACATTTAAAATTCCATCCATTATTCTACTCAGTGATTAGGATAAAAAATACAAAAATACATACCTATTTATTATTTATTTATAATTATTGAAATTAGACATAAATTCCAATTACAAAGAATATTATGACAATTTATGTACATTATAGAATAAAGATAGAGAAAAATAATAATAAAAAATTGCTTATATTATAAAATGACTAATATTTTATATAGTATAATGAATATAGTAAGGACTATAGGTACATTGTACTATGAATGTAGTAATGTTGTGTTGATAGACGATTACAGTCTATTAAAGTGATTAAATTGAAAAATAATTATTTCATAACAACTGTTGAAACGCTTTTATAACAACGTCAAAAACTTATAAGTTCAGACATAATAGTAAATTATAATAATTGTAATTCGTATTATATTATCTGATTATCATATAATTATTTATTACTTTATTTATTTATTATTCTTTGACAAGAGTACAAGACAACAGACATCTACTACAGTCTACTGAAGACAAATAGGTACAATTGTACTTCACTTGATGTCTCAAACTCATTAAGTTATAACCACGATTTATGATAAAAATTTAACAATATATAGTATATCTTAATTATTAATCTTAAATATTGTGTTTATTAACTTATTATCTGTACTCTACGCTTAATTATTGCTCAAATAGTCAATACGCAATTTACGCATATTATGCCTATCAAAAATGGATTGATGTTATATACGTTTGTTAAACAGATAACCGAAAGGTTTCCTTCTCCACTTAACAAACTGTTACGCAGTTCATTGTATTGACAATAAAAAAACCAAAAAGTACCGAGTTTCGTGGGAAAGTTTAATACGTTTTGAGTTTTAAGTTTATAAATTTCTTAAAATATCCGTAAATATAATTTTATTGTGTTTCAGAACGTATATGACATTGTGAGCAAATTGAAAATGCCAAATAGGATATTACTGAAAAAAGACAAGGTAAACGATTGCTCAACTTATATTTGTTTTGGCCTATCGCCTATACATTAAGCTATGCTAATGATTTTTTACTGCAAGATTTTTATACATATTTTCCCTCAATTTCTGCTCAATTATATCATTTCATAGGTTTGATTGTTAATCTTAAGTAAAAAAATGAAATTAGTAAAAATATTAGATTTTATTACCTAATAATACATATGTAGGTGTATTTTATAAAATGGTATATTTTTTAAACTGATTTTTTACTTCATATTTTTAAATAATTTTTTTAACATATTTTGATATCACAACATTTAAATCTGAAGACTGGTGTAATATACTTACTATAATATATTCCCTGTACAATTCATGTAATTAACTATGTATGACATGGAAGTTTATACAATTATGTTTATGAGAATAATAAATTGATAAATTCTAGTAGGTACATCTGACTAAATTTATATTATTTATATAATAGGCATATATGTGTATTTAAGAAAGTAAAATAGATAAAACAATTGTTTTATATTTTTAGTTGAATTTGTATAATTTAGAAAGATAGCAAAATTTAGATGATATAATCATCAAACCATCATTTTAAAGAATATATCAAGGAATACATGAATAAAAATAAAATATATGACTGTTTTTATGAAGTTATTTATGTCAAATATAATTTTATTCATCTTCAATTTATATATTTTTGGTAGATATGTTGTTTATGTGATGGTACATTATTTATTTCGATGATGAGCAAAAATACATTTTATTACATATTTTAATAATTTGTTATATTCTAGGACATTTCCAAGTCCAAAAATGTTGATGTAAAAAATGGATCGGGAGTAGAAATGTCTGGAGATGATGTAAGTTGTATTAATTACTTTTTTCTTTAATAAAATATAACAAATAGGTATTAAAAAATATTTCACCTCCAGTGTCTCCAATAAAATGATTATGGTTATGACAATTTTTCTATGAATTTATGATAAATAATAAAATAAAGAGTTCTGATTGGTATACTAAATTTTACTAGGTATTCTTAATAATCTATATGGAATCAGAGAGTCATTATCTAGATTCTTATTTCTTATATAGAATATAAAATAGGTTTGAAACAAATTATAAAATGTTAATGTTATCATTAGTTTTTGTTTTATAATTTATCAATATTTAATAATGTTAAATACTATGGTATGTGGTATGTGTATAAATTGAATTGGCCTATGCCTTATTGCATATTATTCTAAGAATTTATTTTAATATTTTAAGTGTGTTTAAATAGCCTTAAGTCCTGTATAATCTATAAACAATAATTGATAAGTCAGTAAGAATTAAAAAATTTAATTTATGAAAATGCAAGTTAATTTACACTTGTATAATACAAGTATTTTTTTAAAATTATAAACAATTTAATATTGATACTATTAATTAGTATAACTAAGAAATGATAATCACAATTAAAATATGAGTGCCTTATTAAAATTAATCACCCTGCAAAAGATTTGGTACTAATATATTATACAATCCATTTGTAAATTATACTACTTAATTGTTAAAAAAAAAATAGATTTGAACTTAGCAAAGAATATATTGATTTTACTTTTTTATTTATTTTTATAAACACTTGTTTTGTAGCTTCAGTTATAACTTTATATTTTAGAAATCTTTTCTAGATGGTGGTTTTCATGCATGTATTTTTAAATTTTCTCAGAAGTTTTGCATTATGCTTAGTTATTTGATTGACAAAGTATTAAATATAGATATTTTTAAAAATCTTATGTATTTTATGCATGCAAAATTAATCAAAAATTTTATTAAATTAACATTAATCAGAAATGTTGTAGAATACCAAGCATAAATTAAGTATTTTAAGTCCAAAATTAAATAATAATTATTATCATTAAATATATTAAATAGTATCAGCATTGGTCAAAGTGGCTCAAAGTAAGTGGGGGATGACTAAAAGTCTAATCAACAGATTGTAGTATATGCGTGCGTGCGTGCGTGCGTGCGTGTGTGTGTGTGTGTGTGTGTGTGTGTGTGTGTGTGTGTGCGCGCGCGCGTGTGTGTGTCTTTGAATTTGTTTTGACAGTTAAAAAGAAATATAAATATATACAGTAAACTCTCGATTATCTGCAGAATAGGGGTACTGCAACCATGGATAAGTGAATTCCGCAGTTAATTCACCTACAGATAATCTAGAGTTTACTGTTATTGACATTCATTATAATAAATTATAATATTATATTAACAATTTAAGTTTGAAATCAAGTTATAATTACTAATATTATTAGTTGCTTTGAAAAAAATGTTTCTCTAATTAACAGAAACAAATAAATTGGTTTAATAATTTTAAATAATGTTTAGAGATAGTTATATTAAAAACTCAATTTTTCAACTCGTAGGTATTTTCAAAAAAATGATAAAATAAATTATAGTAATATTCTGCTGCAAAATATTAAAACTAAAATCAAAAATATTAAATTGTTAATAACATAATAATTAAGGTAACAAAATAAGATACTTTTTGGTTATTGCGGTTACTGCCGGTTGTCACAATTCTATCACATGTAAGGAGCACCATATTTTATTTGAATTTTGTTACAAAGTTATATGACTATTTATTTACTAAACTTTAAATTAAAAGTTACTAAACATGATTATATTACAATATGATATTATATCAATAATTATTAATAAAATATAAGTAAACATTTACAAGCCATTTTTGGGTAGTTGCGATAACTGAATTGTTATTACCAAAAAATCATAGAAAATTGTAATAACTGTGAAGAACCATTAATTTAATATTAATCAATTTTGTGTTCAATAAAAAATTTATTTATTTAATTTAATTTTTTTTAAAATAAATCAACTAATAAAATACTATCTATAGTTACCTTTTATATGCAACATTGTATAGGTAAAATATTATACTATTAATATCATGGTTATGTCAAAAGTTGACTAAACTAAAATTTTAATTTCAAATTTTTATTTACAGTAAATTAATACTTTTTTTATTTAGATTTAAACA
Source organism: Pentalonia nigronervosa (assembly GCA_014851325.1). Classification (NCBI taxonomy): domain Eukaryota; kingdom Metazoa; phylum Arthropoda; class Insecta; order Hemiptera; family Aphididae; genus Pentalonia; species Pentalonia nigronervosa. Next base: position 147,133 of record JACXSJ010000033.1, read on the forward strand.
TTAGATACATAAGTTTCTTAATTTGTGTAACATAATATGCTAGTCTTTAATAAGTATAATTATAAATATACATTGAGTGATGTCTGTATTTAGCAGAATAGTATATATTGCATGCTTTATAAATATTGTGTTCGGTTATAAACTTTATACTTTTTGCTCAATATAATTAACAATATTATTAATAATGTTATCAACAATAACAATAATTAAATATTGTATAAGTAAGGTATCAAATAGTAACAAAAATATTATAAGACAGATGATAAGATATTAATTGTTTAAAGTACAAATGTAAGTGTAGTATCAAGTTCAAATATGTCATTTATCATAATGTTTTATTACTGTTTAATTATAATTGATATGAGGTATTAAAGTAGATTATTTCTCTTAAATTTATTTATTTTGAAATTTAATATTATGTTTCTACTTTTATGCGTTCTGATTAAAATACAAATTTTATTTTTAGAATATAAATAAAACCTATATTATTTAATAATTACTTTTTTTAAATAAACAATACAATTTTTTTTTATTTGAAGGGCATAAGCTCTGACCTTCATTATTTAAGTATACTAAAAAAGTTTAAATATTTAAATTTTAAATAAGTAATTTTATCAAATAATAGACAGTAGATATATTTGATAGATTTTTACAAAACCTAACTTATTTTATGTAAACTATTAAAAATACTTTTTTTTATACAATATTTTGGTACAAAAATTAATATTCTATATTCTAATAATACAATATACTGTTTTATAATTATCATTTTATAAAACTGATTATTATACTAAAAGTTTTAATTATGTATTGTGTATTGGTTTTACACTTTTACAATGATGGTTTTTTTTTATGTGTTCACCATAAGGTTTTAGAGACATTAAGTTTGTATTTATTTTAAACTTCATTGGTGATTTTTGGATAAATATTTAATCTAGTTTGTTCTTTGAGCAAGAAAAGAAATGTCAAAAGAAAAAAATATCCAGTATTAATTAGGAAAAACAAAAATAAATTGCTAAAGAATATTAAAACCATCAATTTTTGATAAATAACATTTTTCTTTTATAATTCAAAAATGAATAACCATAGAGACTTGAAATTTTCTCCAAATTTTTTATTATCATTTTCTAGATATGATACAATTTTAAAAATATCATTTTTGAGCTATTTATAAACATTTGAAATGTTCAGCCTTTCTTTTTTAATTTTTTTTTTATTCCAAAAGCTTAAAAATATACAAAGTTCCTTATAAGTTATTCTTACAGTTGTTTAAAAATATCTAAAATATATAAGCATTTGTGACAATGATATAACTGTTACTAGATGCTATTAATTTCTTAATCTCCTTGTACATGTTTTTTCTATTGTTTCTGATAACATCTAGGTAGGTATCTAAACATATTCACTTTTCAAATCTTCAATTATTTACAGTTATGTAATCAACATTTGGGAAATGTTCTTTGTTAGCACTAAATATTTAGTTTTTTCCTCATTTATATGCAAACCTATACATTTATTTACTCTTAGAACTTCATCTCTCACCATTCTCATTATCACAATATTATCAGTGTAAGTCAATATTACCCATTTTCTACATTTTTCAATTTTTCAACCATTATATACATTTTTTACTATTCTAAAGCTTTAAATTACATAGTGAAGGAGACAAGGCATCTCTTTCTCCAAGATCTGATTTAACTTCAAAAATCTTTAACATATCTTGAAGAAAACAGATTCTCAAATTGTTTTACTGTTACATATTTTTATCAGGTTAACATACATTCTGATTTGTCTAATACTTTTTTTTTAAACTTCTGTATTGCTAATAGAATAATATATTACTATATTATTAGTATATTATCTAATATCTTTAAAAATAGAAGTTGACAAACAATTTCTGTTCACATTTAACTTATCCATTATAGTGATCTACTTAATGATATGACAAAGAAGTCTCAAAATCTCCCATTTAGCAGAACAAATTCCCCGGTTATTTTAATGTTGGTTCATGTGACTATTTTTATAGAAAATTAGGTTGATAATTGAGTTCATAATAACTAAGTATTAGTTGATGGGCATAGGATTAATGAGAAGGTTGAAAAATGGATTGTAAATACCAAATAAATGATTTAGTATGAACTTTTTGTTAACATACAAAATATAATATTATTTTTTGGTAACAAAATGTATTAGCTGATTTCCATTCATTATTCTTTATTTGATTTAGTAGTAAACATATTTTAATTAAGTACTAGAAAGTTTTAGTTTTATTTATAAAAAATGTATTAATAATTAAATGTTTACAAGTATTCATATTTTTACCTTTGTTTAAATACCACTAGTTATTATGAATTTTTATAAGTTAAACTTTCTTGTTACTATATATATTTTTAAAATTATTATTATAGGTACAAGATGGAACTTCCACTGGACATTCAAGTACTGCTCCTAGTCCTCCACCAACACAAATAAACAAACTTAAGTTAGGACCAATCACAATTAAAAGAGAGAAAAGACAAAACTCTTCACGTTTTAATGTTGTAGCTACCAATCGTGAACTTCAAGTTCTACAATCACTTAACGGTAAGCATATGTTCTAAATATTAGAATTATAATATAAGAAATTGAAAATGACACATAAAGGTAATTTTTTCTGGGAGACTTTAAATATTTTATAAGTCACTTAGAATATATTCAATATAATGATAGTACCATAAAATAACAATTTATTTTTTTTAAATATTTAGCACATGGTTTTTATATAATTTTTACGTTTTTAAATTAATTGTTAATAATGGGAATTCTCTCACTCATTAATGCACAAAAGCATTTATTTTAAATTCAATAATAAAAAAAAATTTGACTTTTCAAGTTCAACATTGTTTGTTGCAAAATCCTATTGAATATTATTTTCAATACATTTTAATTATTACTTTAAAATAATTATTTCAAAATAAAAAAAGGGATTACCTATATAATTAGCAGATACTAGATTTAAATTATATCATGTATTAATTATATTGGATTAAACATTGACAGAATTTATCTATATTTAATGATAATTTGGTACAATAAAAATATAAAAATGTTTTAAGGGTACCATTGAAGGAGTGCTTAATTGTAACATAACTATCCTACATCACACAAATTACACAATTGAGCATACAAGCATTTTTAATTTTATATTATCTTTTAAGCTGTATTCAAAAATTCTTGTTGATAATAAAGTTTTAATTATGAATCATCCAACCAAAATTTTAACCATCTAGACTTATATAGTCACTAATGATTTATATACAATTAAATTAGCTTCTAAATAATGGATATAATGTGATTTATTGATGGATATTTGGTCAGTATTTGTTTTTTATTTTAAAACATGATGATTAAGTAGTTTGTTTTAAAAGTCTATCTTTTAATTTAATTATATTTATATATGCTTGTATGTAATTAGGGTTGCCTAAGGGTTTATCTTCTCCAAAAAATTCATATCTTAGACAATAAAACAATTTTTGTTAAATAATAGATGAATATAAATAAATAATAAATTTACATTTTTGCTATAGAACTAAAAATAAAAGTGGGTAAATTTTTCAAAAATATTTACTTTATTAATTTAATCAAGTGTCGTGGCTATGAATATAATTGTGTTGGCATTGGTGTTCAAACAATTATTATATTTTCAAAAATGTATGATATATTATCTATAGGTGGATCATTGCATAAAAAAGTTGTATCCACATATTTGAAATTAAAAATTCTTTGTAAACGGTTTTTTAACTTATAATACTGATAACTATTATTACATTATAAATATATCCAAAATAAATAAAAATTACATTGTTATATTGACGAAATTCATTTTTTCATAGCCCATTACTTAGGATCACAAAACAGAATGATATTTATTGATAGATGTAATTAATAGTTACTAATTAAAATAGGTAATATAATATGATAAGAAATATTATATTGACATTTTAAATTGTTGAGATTTAAAATGTGAATAGTTAAGGTAACTTAGGTCTTAAAATAAAGATGTCGGCGCACTATTTATTTTCTTTCCGAACCATGTGCAACATAGCAAATTTGCGTTCTATCTACCTTGTGTCATTACCTTTAGTATTCGAATTAATTGACTTACTTTAAGACTTAAAGTTAAAAACATTAACTGTGTTTTTATATTGAATTTTTTACGATATTTCATTTTAATGCAAGATATTAGCATTTTTGAATTGTAACATTTTACTTACTCATAACTTTAAAAAATTGAAATATCGTGAAAAAATCTACCGTAAAAAATGCAGAAAATGTTTTCAATTTAAGTTTTATGATTGGTCAATTTACTCTTAAACTAAAGCCAACAATACAAGAACGGGTCTGCTGAACGCAAATTTATTATGTTGCGCGTGGATGAAGGAGAGAAAAAACAAATGGTGCACAGGCATCCTCTTAATTAAAAAGCAGTTCAAGTTTTATGTCGCTGTAGGATTATTATAATTTAACATTGCATTAAAAGCTTAAGTATAATTTAAGCTTTTAATGTTTAATCGAAACTGTGAAAACAATTGTAGAGTGTTTTGTATATATAGGTATTGTATTGATTTCCGTGCATCGTGCGTAGGTATACTTATTAATATCGCGTATTACTTTCCTGAAATAATTACGTATATACACTATGGTCTAAGACGAATATCATCGACCACCCTCCAATCATAAAATTTATCCGATCTACTCAGCTAGAAAATGATATATAAATGCATCGTCCATACATATAATATATTTATATTGTCGGATTCGTCGTAATGGTATTCGTTTAGTATGTGACCTACCGTATAGGGTGATCGTTTTGTATGGCGTGACCTACCGGTCCGATAAATTTATTTTTTTTTGTTTTATTATTTAAATATACACAATCTGTAAATTTTTGTTTTACAATAAGTGTATGTGATGGAGGTGGGTGACAAGGCTTGAGTGGCAAGAGATAAGAAGCCGCCCATTGGAGATACTTAAGGTTTGGATGTTAGGCTATTGGACTAGGATGTTATGTGTTAACAAGAGAGAGTGGGGTTACAAAATTAAGGGTAAAGGCATATGTAAACAATTTTAGATAAGTAGGTCACGACACCAGGTACGTTTAAGACGCCTTCTGGGGTCACCAGGAATAGTGTTGGTGGACAGCTCGGAGATCAGAGGATTACGATGGCTGAGGAACTTGGAGTGTGTGCGTTTGTAGAAAGTTTTTGCGACATTTTGGACTGTTGGAATGGCTAGATCTCTATGTAGAGTGTCGTTTGATACTTAGTAGTGTGCTTTAGTTATTTGGCAGAGGCATTTTGACTGGAAGATCTGGATTTTGTTTAAGTTGGACTTTTTGGCTGCACCCCATAGTTGGATACCGTATGTCCAGACCGGCTTGAGTAGGAGTTTGTATAATAGTAGCTTGTTTTTTAAGTTGATGTGTTGTGAAGTGAGGAGATAACGTAATTGGCGAGAACGATTGTTTAAAGCAAGTCTTATGTTGTGGGTGTGAGTTGCCCAAGTTAGCCTACGGTCTAAATGTAGACCTAGGTATCAAACATTTTGGGTGGTTGATAGAGGTACATTGTTGAGGTAGATGGGAGGGCAGAGGTCCGATAATTAATTTAAAAATATTCATATTAAAAATTATATAATTAGGCATTATTTTATTATTACATATTACGGATTATATTCAATATCAGTCAAAATTAATTTAAAAACAGTTATTATTAAAAATTATATAATTAGGTTATTTTATTATTACAGAATATCAGTATAAAATGCATAAAATTAAATTACACTTTTTGTACATCGCATAAAAATTTAAAAAAAAATTGTATCTTGCCTGTTGATAGATCGATACCATGCCTCAATTAAATGACGTGGCAACATTTCAACTGATGTTCCATGCATTTTTCGTAGGATTTTAGTTTTTAATACTCCCTATGAACATTCAATTGCTTGTGTGTGAGCTCCAGTAGTTGGATCAACAAAATTTTTTGAATGGTTTACTGTTCTATGATCATAGCCTATATTTTTTAAACAAGAATATGCTCTCCATTCATCTGATATTATAATAGAACCATGTAATATTTCTTTTTCGATAATGGGAATTAAAGTTTCTCTATCATGTTTTTCTACAACGAAAAATCTTCGTTCCAAATTATCTCCGATTTTGCTACATAATCCGAATACCCAGGGTCCTTCTGATCTACGACCATAATTTCTGTTTAATGGAGGTGAATTAGCTAGATTTATTTGATTTTCTTGATCACTGTCAGAATTGAAGTCTGTTAAGTTATCTTGTACTTGACGTTCATGACGCAGATCACCTAGCAGTAATCTTCCTCGGTTATACTTTCTTCTCCCTCTCAATAACGATTCATCAATTTGTACCACTATATTTTGTCCTCCTATCTTTTCACGTTTTTCAGATAATGAACAACACACGTCTCTACACAAATTAAACCAGTCAACAATGATTGCATTTGAACGACCCGTCAAATTAGAAACAGTTTTTATGGGTAAATCTTGTAACCAATAATAAATAAGTTCTAGTATTTGGCCCAAACTGAGATTCGAATTGCATCGTGCATTAAGATCAGTATATGTAAAAAATCCATTTGTTGATCGAATTGATTTATATGTCTGACATCCTTTTGTGATACATCGTATAGTGCTGATTTCTCTAATTTCACCCGTAGCCAATCTTTTTTTCCTCATGTACATCTTTGTTTCACCATGACATTTATGGCATAAATTAGTTTCGTTTTTTTGTGGTAATAGTTTATTCTTTTGTAAAAATTCTAATACTGTTTTTTCAGAAGAAATAATCGCATACAATTTGACTGCCAACATTTTAAAGTTTTAAATACGCGATATCGGATTGACGACAGAACACGTACTGACAATATTGTCGATGTTAAAATGACAAAATATCTATTAGTAAAAACCAGTAATATATATAATATAAAATAATTATAAAGATAAGCAAGCATAGATTGTCTATACCTATAATATAGATAATCGTTTTGGTAGGTCACACACTAAACCCAGTAATACAGGTATATAGGTTACATACTAAATTCGATTTTCAACCGGTAGGTCACATACTAAACGAATATCGTCGTAATTTTTATTTATAATCTCACACGAGAAGCGACATTGGACCTTCATTCGTGTGTTATGTATTATACGGTCTATACGCAATATTGTCGTCATATTATTATTATTATCCCTTAATTTGTCGTAAATTACAATTTGCACTCTCGACGGTCGCTAACGGGCTGGCCCGACGCCGGTCGGACATACGACCAACACTTGTTACGCCGATGGCTCACACGTGCCTCTCGTGGGACGGTAGCGACATCTGGCCACCCGATCACTGTGCTTGTCACTACACACGGCGATCTAGGTGCCGCTAGCGTTCGGCACAGCCGTCTAGCACTTCGGCCGGCCGCGGCTGCGGCTGGTGTTCGACGTGTTTCCTTGGTTACCCCGTGGCAGCGCTTATCCCGGCCACCACTTTCTCGTCCATCCAGCGCCACTTCTACCCCGTCACACCGCCTACGCACCCATTTGCCGCCACCATCGATCCACCACAAAGTGCGAACCCAAAGCTCACAGACGCCGCGCTAGTTCGCAAAACACCGTCGCCGAAACGCTATGCACGTGCGCACGCGTCCGTTTCGACAACATTTAATGTTTTGAGTTTTGGTCGTTGTCGTCGATTCGCGTACGCCGTCCGCGATTAATTGTCACCCGTGTAAAGCGAATTAATAGTGTAGTAATTCGTCAACAAACAAAATTGTAATAAATTCAATAAAATTGCATTTGACCAAGGCGCGCGCGCGCGTATTCGTGTCGTCTTCGCACTAGCGAGGTTTCTGTGCATAATTCTGACATTGGCACATCGTACACACTATATAATAATAATAATAATAATATTTTGCTGTTCGCCGTTTGAGAAACCTTAACGCTGTAGTTGTTGGAACGTACGTCAGAATGGTTTTGATTTCGTCCTAGATTATCGTAAATAATTATAATTTAATACATTATGAAATAGGTATTGTCTGGTTGTCACCTGTCGATTGTAGAGTGTAATAATAATGATCATAAATTATAATGATACTATCGCGTTTATTTCCCTCCGTAATCGTGTAAAAATGTAAACGAATTCTATGTATATTATAATAAAATAATATACGCGTTGTATCTATAGTCGTCATATTACAACGATATATCATGTCATACTTTATATGGTGACGACTTATCGTGTAACACACACGGAAATCGCGTAGATGGTGATTTTCGCCGATAACTCAAACGTTCGTGGTTAATTTCGTTTCGAGTTCGGCAAATGCCAAAAGGTCGATCGAGGGTGGAGTCTCCTCATCACAGACGGTTTAATTTAAAATATAATATAAATACCTACAATAATAACCATAATCTTTTACCGCGATTTTCCTACAGTTTACGTCTGTATCTATATTTTCTTTTATCATTGGAATTCATTCATGATTTAGACTTTATATTATAATATATTATTTCTTCTTTGTTAATACATACACATAAGTTTTAAATAATAGTAATGAGATTTTCTTCGGAATGTTGTTGTATTAAAAAATTAGTTAGTTTCAATTTTTAAATTTTTTTTCAGTATTTTATAACTAACATATGTTATGTTTAGAAAACAATTACGAAATCTTAGTGAAAAGAAAAAACACATTAAATACACTATATAATATAATATGTTTAACTTGTTTATTAAATAAACATATTACACTATTCGTTTGCTAATTTAAATATTGTTGTTAAAAATAGAATATTCATAAATCATAATGGGATATTATTCAAATGCTAATCATCTATATTTGAATTATTATTGAGTTATTGCAATTGAAACTGACAATAGTGTAAGTTAACATCCATATTTGTTCACAACGACTTATTACGACAATTGGGTAGTTAGTGTTTTCTTAACACGTGAGATGTCGGATTATTAGTATACAACATAATATTTAGGCTATTTGATCATTTACATTCTACAATCGAACAGTGGACCGTTCACTCGTTCAAACTATAGGTAATAAATTTCTTGTTCATTTCATATCGAATTTAGCGAGGAAATTAAACTTCATTATATGAAATTTTCGTTTTGGACGTCCAAGTAATATTATCCACCCCGATTCGAACGACGTGGTGGCATGCCGTTGTCTTCTGCGAGTAGCTGTTGTGGTGCTCATGTTTGTGTTATTATATTATGGTAACGAGAACTAGATGATCTTAAATGGGTGTTACGGTTAAGAGCCTGTGGCGCGGTGATTATGGTAGTGAACAAATCAGCGGGCGGTCGTATGCTCTCGCTGAGCACAACTGCCAACGGCACTGCTACAGCGGTGACGGGTAACCTGCAGTCCGGTGTACCGTTTCTGCCCAAAAGCCCAAGCTTCCATAGTGGTTTAGATCTGCTTGCTGGCCGTGAAAAATCTCCAATCATCATGTTTTGCGATTCAGCAATGCACTTGCCCAGGCTTCACGGTGAGTCGTTTATGACAAGGCCAGTTCATTATTTAATATGCAATAAACTAATAACGCATGCACTGAAATTTTATATTGAACATGCGCGAATACGAACATTTGATAAAAAAATTTTTATTATAATTTATAATAATGGTGTAATATATGGCACTTACGTATATAGTACATTTTGAGAATTAATAACACTTCAATACGTTTAATCATATGACAAGTGACGAATTAATATTGATTCTAAAAATGCATATTGTTTTGATATTTAATAATATACCTATTATAGTATTATTTATATATTACGTAAAAATCAAACCTATGAATTCAATGATTTTGATTGGACTTTTGTTATACTTGTATACACCTCTGTATGCTATTTCAATGGAAAACTGTGGGCATTGAAACCTCTTAATTTTTTTAGTTAGTCTTGTGATCATGGGTTTCACGATGAGAAACTTCACCCCTACACCAGTGGTAAATTCAATAATTATATGGGGGGGGGTATAAAGGGTGTAACTATGGGTCTCTTTTTGAAACCTGTCATCTCCCCATGAAACGCATATAGGGAAGGGCTTAACCCCCTATGAGTGTTATTATTTTTTTTAATCTTCAGTTAGTACTCAGAATGTAAAATTTACTAAACTTGAACACATGATCTTTTTTTTTAATGTATTATATATACAGAGTGATCCATTTAAGTGTCTATATACCAGAGGTCGTGGTTGTGAACGGTTATTAGAATACACGGGTACACGGAGCTGGGATACGCGAGCAAAAAATATATTAAAGCCCATGTATTTATTTATAATTATCCGTGTATTTGAAGTATGACAAGCGGAGTAGAGTGGTATAGGGGTTAGGGTTACCCTGCAAAATGTCCAGTGTCCACTACACCACTAATCTAAACTTAAAATACTTATAAAGTTATAACCAATGAACTACTCGTCTAAAATTTAATTTTTATAAATTGAAATACTCTGAATAATATTCTGCTTCAGAATATGAAATTTATGGTGTCATCCAAAAAAGTAAAAACTTTAGAAATGGTAATGATAAAAATAGTATAAATATTAATTTTTTTTCAGAAATGTTGTTTTGAAATGAAATGACATCTAAAAATTACATAAAAATTTGAATGTTTTCAAAAAACTTAAAACTTTTAGAAATAATCAGTGTAGACACTTAAATGGATCTTATAATATATATATATATAATTTTTTTTCATTTTTGAACTGACGCCACTGCATTTAATTATTTACTGTATATAAATATAGGATGTTTATATAAAGTTGGTTGGTGAGCACGAATATTATATAGCATTATGCATTACTAGGGTTTGTAATTTGTATTAAATTTGTTTTTAAAAAAAAAAAAACTGTTAACAAAAACAGTAGACAGTTAGTAATGAATTATAAGCACTTTTTTGGTTTTAAAACTTATAACTTATATCCCAAATTACAATAATTTTTATTTTATTTACAAAATTTACACTGTGAAGCATTACAACATAAGATTATGTATAGTAAAATAGAATTAGGTAAATATTTAATACACAACAAATACAAATATAATAAAAAGTGCTTTAATAGTGGAAAGATCAAAGCATGCAGTGGATAGTGTTGTATGGCTGTATGATGTAGAGTGTGCAGGTATACAGAACTGCTCTTGGCTGCGAGTATTCTGAAGGAGATTTTAGATTGTATTTCGGGTGTGTCTAGTAATCAATTGAGTAGTCATGATAAAGTTTTGGTTGGCAAGGGAACGGCGAGAATGGAGTGATGGAAGATTTAAGACTTCACATAAATAAGTATAGTCATGACATGGATCAGGTAATTTATGAACAAAAGTAGCATATGCTAGGAATGTATTTTGCACACGCTCTAGCCATAGTTGATCTTTTGCTAGATATGGGTGCTAGATAACAACACCATACTCGAGCAAAAATTGAACCAAAGCAATATATAAGGATCAGAGACAATAAGCAGTGAAGAAATGTTTTGTATTGCGCTTTTTAAAGCAGATGACTTTTAGAGCTCTACCCACAATTGTCTCAATATGGTGACTAAAACAGAGTATGGTGGAATAATGAATTCCAAGATCTTTTATGGAAGAGACACATTGAAGCAGAGCACCATTTATATTGTATTTATCAAGGTTAGGTATTCGGAATCTAGAAGAGGTAATGACATAGCTCTTGCTGAGATTCAGACATAAGTTAAGACGAGTAACTCAATTAGTAAATTTATTGAGCTCACCTTATAACAAGGAGCAATCGTCGGGGGCCTTGATTTTATGAAAACATTTTTTTATAGCAAAATTTTCACTCTGGAAATATAATTAGAGATAAAGTTAACAAACAAATTAAACAACATAGAGGCTTAAGTGACTGCCTTGGGGTACATTTGATGTTACATTTGTTAGACTAGAGTATAATGAATAATGAATTATAAATATTGAATAGTTAATAAAAATCACCATTTTTTTTTCATCAATAAGTTTTTTTCTTTTTTTGGAGACATACTGTTGATAATTTAAAATATTGTTTTTATACTTGAAAACACTAAATCTTTTGATAGCCATAAAAAAAAATAAATACATCTGTATTTACCTACAATATACTTAATATTTATTACTTAAGGTACTTTATATCATAAATGTATTGTCTATATTACTATTAGTTAAACATTTTATTTTTGCTTATATTTTTTTTTAACAAAAACACATTGGGATAATTTTTTTTGTTATTTTAATTACAGAAAAGTATAGAAAAAACATATTGAATTGAATGATCTTTCTTTCATATTTTTTCCCAAAAATATACATTATATGAATAAAGAGATTTTTGAACTTGATAATGATAACTTGTAACTTTATAAGTTATAACTTTAAGTTGGTTGCAAATCTTAATTTATCGTAGAACATATTTATTTAATTAATTTTTTGTGAAACATTTTTGTATAAACTTATTTTAATATACAAAATACAAATAATGTCATGGCATACATTGTATCTCTATAGACTATTATTTAACTTACCTCTTATGTCCTTCAATTTTAAATAACTATTTTATTGTAATAAAGCCCCTATGATATATCAGTATAACCATAAATAACATAACAACTGTTTGTATTGCTGAGCAACCTTGTGCACTTTAGCCCTTCATAATTTTAACCTATTAGGTATGTTCAAAAAAACTATGTTTTTCATTAACAATTACAATATTTACATGTCATAATTTTTTTCAAGATTTCTTAAATAATATGTTTAGATATTATACTGCTTACTATTATGTTTTCAAAGACCAAATACTATTGCCCATTACTATAGGGACACTTATAAATTTTAATGCTTATATAATAAATGTTAAATGATTTAAATTTAATATTTTACAGACAAAAACATTGACCCAAACATAATTAAAAAAATTACTCAAGAATGACTTGTGTTCAGTTTAATAAATATATTAGTTTTTCAAGGTTATACTTTAAGTTATAATTTTTCACTCATGATGGTATTCATGGTATGATGTGAATAGTGGATTTATATTTTTAATAAAATATTTATGCTACAGTAAAAGTACAAATACCAGTAAAACCTAGAATATACAAAATAGTTTGGCAAACTCCGAATGATTTCTGTAGTTCTGACTTTTACAAACAAGATTTGGTAAATCTTAGGATAAACAATTAGTGTTGGTAAAAGTACAAAATTTTTTACTATTTATGTGTTATTAATAATAGTAACTATTATTTAAGTATACTAAGCACTATATTAGCTACTTCCTACTAGTATATTATTATTATTTTTTTTTTGTATTTTATACTTGTATATTTATAATATATAATATATTCAAATTTAAAACAAATTTATTATTAAATATTACAATTATTACATTCATAAATTCAAATTTTTTTAGAATCGACAATAATTCTAAACAATATAATTGGTATTTGTCAAGCAGTATCACAAATACTGGTGGACAAGGGTTGATAAGGTGCGACTGCTTAAAAAAAACTATATAACTAATAGATGTAAATGCCAATCAAAAAATGTTTTGTGTAACCCAAGATGCCAGAGTAACCAAGCCTGCACAAATAAATAAATTATGAATGTAATAATTGTAATATTTAATAATAAATTTCTTCTAAATTCGAATATATTAGGTATTATAAATATACAAGTATAAAATACAAAATCTAATAATTATTAATTAATAATAACATACATGTCTAACCTATTTAATATATTAGTAGGAAGTAGCTAATTTAGTGCTTAATATACTTAAATAATAGTTACTATTATTAATAACACATAATTGGTAAAAAAATTCGGACTTTTACCAACGTTAGTTGTTTATCCTAAGATTTATCAAATCTTATTTGTAAAAATCTGAACTACAGAAATCATTTGGGGTTTGACTAAACTATTTTGTGTATTCTAGGTTTTACTATTATTTGTACTTTTATCGTAACATACATGACACATACGCTATAACTTACAATTTACAAGTTCTAAGTTATTTGTAAATTCACAAAGGTTTGATCACCAATTAACGTCAAATATTAATTGTAAACATTTAAAATTTTCTAATTTCGTATTTTAATATTATCAATATTCAATTTATAGTTTACATTTTTCTAAAAAATTCTTTTAATGTATTTAGATACAATTTTTTTTTTTACTCGACATTCTACGTGTTATTCAAATATTGGACATTTGAACTTAAAAAGCAATTTTCGTAATCTCGTATCAAATAATGTGTAGTATAAAATAACTCATCTGTTGTGTAAATCTAAATTGATTATGAGATTTATATAATTTGAACTTACTATTATTAAATATTATTTTATTGTGTAGCTTTTCCATTATTGCAAGTAAGAAATTCAATATTTTATTGCTTGTTATAGCTTTCAAGTTTATATTTACAATATTCATTTTACTTAAGCTATTTTTTAAAAATGCATTGAGTTTATATTTCAGAGCCGCGGTTCACACTTCACAGAATAAGAAAAATATTTAAAACTATAATACTAAATTCCTTCTTTGTTCTTCTCATTATAATTGTTGTAATAAGAATACAAAATATTTTGCACAAATAAGGCTCGCGCTTTTAGTGATTATAATTATAACTAACGTTAATCTATTTTTAGTACACTTCAATATTTTGCCAGTAGTTGAACAGAAATAGTTCTAATATTTATAAATTACACATAATATTGTCATAACTTCACAAGACTTTTTGACTGTATTACATTAACGTATTCAGTATTCACTATTTAATAAATATTCAAAAGGGGAGGTAATTTTATTCAACTGTACATTTATAAAAATTAAAATTGTATTATTAAAATTATTTATAATTATAAATATATCTAAATGCCTATATACGTACATTATATGTAAATATGTGTAACAGATAATAATATACGTAGGTATATATTTAAATTGTAATACTAACTCAGGTCAAGGAGGGGATCAATTCCTATTTTCTCATTATATATAGGTACACGATTACCTCACTACTATAAAACATTGATAATTTCAAGTTCCATAACAATTATAAGATATTTTATAATGATAATCATTTTGTTGTATAATACGGGACTCGTATATTATTAAGTAATGTAATCTTAATCATATTAAATTTTCAAGATATACTAAGACATAAAGTAGTAAGAACCAGTTCAATAATATTTTTATAGTCAAATCGTTGTGTCTATTTTTATTGATCAGACTAAGGTAATTATTATATTTTAATAGAATGATTATGTTAATTAATATTCTGTTAAAACTATGTGGAGTTAATTCTTAAATACTATAAACAATATAATATTATGAAGTTTTAGTGCCTATTTATATTTTTCTTTAAATATTCGATTAGTAAGAAAGGTTTTTTAAATTCTGAGCTGAGCGAAGAATGTATTTATTTTACAATGTTGTGTTTTTGTTTTAGATATTCAGCTGTAAACTACCAAATTTTCAGTGAATGATTTTCTTATTTTGTTGTAATTCAAAAAGGAATAACCGTGGATAAACTTTATTCTCACCAAATGTTTAGATTATCATTTTTTATACACCAAAAAATTTAAAAAATATGTTGACACTTTTTAAGCTAATTGTAGGCAAAATAATTTGTTTTCTATAAATATCAATTAAAAAAATGTTGGGTCAAAAAGCTTGATAATTTAATACAAAGTGCTTTAATAAGTGGTTTTAATAGCAGTTCAAAATTTTTAAAAATATATAGACAATTTTTTTTATAGGCGCTTTTTACCAAAAATCATCAAAATATCCAATATTTGCAAATTATTTTGTAGTTAAAAATTTATATAATGTTCAGTTTTTATAGCTAAGGATTGCAAATTGAAAACAAGATTTCTCGGAAATAGTTAATATTATAACCAAAAAATCTAAAAAATATATTTACATAATTGTTTTTATAGACATTTTAAGTTAAAATTAGATATTTAAATGAAGATTGATATTGATTATTTCGTTATAATTTAAAAAATATTTTTCATGGGTCTTGAACTTTTAAATTTTAATGTATATTATTATATTTTATACTCTCAAAGATATTTTCAAATGCAATGTTTTTGGTAAAAATGAATTTAACCTACTGTAATATTAATAGTAAAATTAATTACTTTAATAGCAATAATATCATAAAATATATTTGGTAATATAAGCTGACAAACCGCCTTCGCTCAGAGTCGTTTTTCATGTGCAATTATTTTATATCATTGAATTCAAATTTAACACATCCATTACAGTGATTCGCTTGACATCTACTGTACAGCAGGGCGGTACCCATTTACTGACTTTTTTCTATATGATTCGTTCTATTCCTAGTATAAGATTTTCTCATTCCTTACTGCAATTTAAATTATTATGGAGGTGGTATGAAAGTAAGTATAATAATTCTCATTTGTTAATTGTTATAGGTAACATTTTATTTTATTTCACCGTATTGTGGAATTCGCGTAGATAGTTTTAAGGATGTTAAAAGAATTTTATAATATATATTACCTATTTTTTATATTTATAATTTTGTAATTGTAAATTTGATAATTGTTTATCACTCACGTAGTGAAATTATTTTTTATAATCTTTAAGTAGTTGAGTTAATGATTTGAAGTTTTGTAATGTACTATCTAATTATTTAAATCTAATCGACATACCTAGATATTTAGTGGCAACCTCTGGTTCAAGTATTGCTCAGGCATGCCTGTCAATACATCAGTTAAAGTGTGCACACTTTAATTGGTGTGTTGACGTATTTATATAAGTGGGTATTGACTATTGATAAAAGGATAATATAGGACATTTTATAGGTAGGGATAGCAATATTATGAGGGGTAGGTCACCTCCAATAATTTGAGTGACACCAATTTTTTTTATATACGCCGCTGATACGGTTGTATATATATATATGTATATTATAAAAACATTTTCATGTTTTTATGTAGCGAAAAAAACCAGGAGAGGGGTTAAAACCAAAAACAACATTACTAAAAATGACTAAGCCTTGGCTTACACATAAAAGTATACAATATAGGTGATTAAAAAATGACATTGACTATTTATTGATTAATAACAATGTTGAACAGTTTATAATCGATATGGCGTTAGTCACTTGTCTCAATACAGAAGTACAGAATAGTGGAGTGTCATTAGTCACATAAACAGAATACAATTTCGTAAAAGGGAGTTAATAAGAAAGTAAATTAAATATTTTTTATCGTTTTGATGGTTTTTATAAAAGTATTTGACATTGATCTTTATAAAAAAAAAATTATGAAGGTCTATGTGTTTAATAGGATATGAAACATTTGTTTTTAACATTTTAAGAGGGACGTACTCAAAAAACCCGAAAAGATATACCGTACACGTGACTGTATGCCATATATGTATTATTGTATTATCTATTATTTTTTATTCCATGCATTATTATTTTTGTAGATTTAATTGCAGTAATAATCGTATTTAAAATCGATTCTGAACAATATTAATTTTTTTAAAGTATTTAAACTTATTAGGAAGTATTTCAATTTGAAGTTCTTAGCTCGCAAAAATAATTGATGATAAAAGATTTTGAACATTTATTGAATATAGTAATGACAATGATATTAGGAAATATCATACCCTGCCATATTCGTGTTTAGAACAATTTTGTAAATCTGGTCGATTCATTTTTAGGAAAATCTCTTACGAAGTCAGCTCCCTCTTCTAAAAAGTAAAAATATTTTTAATTCTGATCTTGAATCTAGTTTAAATTTATAGGTCTGACCATTGCTAGAGTGGTAACACTTGTAAACACATCACATAGGCAATGTAGTGGTTATGTATAAGTACCCTGTGAAGACATAATATATAAAACTAAACATTATATCATACAATTTTAAAATAACTTAATTGTACTATTTTCTTGTTGAAATTTGCGGTATTTTATTCTCCAATTATTCCTATATGCAATAAATCTTCAAAATATGTTTATATTTAAAAGTTTAATTTAATTGTAATTGTTTTATTTTTATCACTTATTCATGTTTGCTTATAAATATTCCATATAATATTATCTCGGTTGAAAAAAAAATTTATTTATAAAACCCTGTTCTGTGGACACACTGAAAAAAGAATATTTTCTTGTTTTATCATTAGTGTATATTTAAATTAAGCATATTTTAATATGCTTGTTTTTTTTATAAACAAAAGTTATTTAAAAAAAATAATTTTAAAAATAGACATTAAAAAAGGTTTTTACTTGTTTTATGTACTTAACCAGTTTAAAATAAAATAGAATATAATCATTAATACAATTAATGGGAGTACTCCGTAAAACTATTATTATGTTATTTGGCAATGAAGCACAACATTTGTTTATATTCAAATCTATTAAATTATCTTAAGGAATGAACCATATAAACGTTGGTAAAAAAAATATGTTCACAGTATAGTTTCAATTCATTAAGATATGTAGTATATAATATTATTTTTAAATTTCTAAAATAATTTAGTTTTGAAATTAATAATAGGTATTGAATATGTGTTTAAAAAAGTATTTGTTTGAAAGCTGTTGATAATGCATTTACGAAGTAAAATATAATACATTTTAATATTTTATTATGAACATTTTACTACTGTAGGTTAATTAATTGAAAATTAAATTAATAAAGTATTTATTTTTCATTATATTTGGTTTATTTAATTGCATTATTCATTTTAATATTCATTAAAATATTTTATTGATATTATTTTCTAATTCAAGGTTTTTTGAATTACAGAAGCTAATGCATCTGAAAGAGAACAGTTGCTCATTCAGAAAATGCAACAGTGTTGTGTGTTATTTGACTTTATTTCGGATCCACAGTCTGATCTAAAATGGAAAGAAATCAAACGAGAAACCTTACATGAAATGGTAGATTATTTATCATCTAATCACGGTAATGTGCTTACTGAAGCTATATACCCTGAAGCTGTAAGAATGGTAAGAACTTTAAGTAACTTTTTTAAGCTTATAATAACAAGTATACAAATATAATATTAATGCAATAATAATATTCTTTTTTATTTTAGTTTGGAGTAAATTTATTTCGTAGTCTGCCTCCATCAAGTAATCCTAATGGCGCAGAGTTTGATCCAGAGGAGGACGAACCTCTCTTAGAAGCAGCCTGGCCTCATTTACAACTGGTATATGAGTTCTTTCTTAGGTTTTTAGAGTCTCAAGACTTTCAGCCCCATGTAGCAAAAAACTATATTGATCAGAAATTTGTTCTTCAGGTAATAAACATTATAATAAACATAATTATTTTGAATAGGCTCTAATTTTCAAAATATTTTTTTATTTACATGTAGTTGTTAGAGCTATTTGATTCAGAAGATCCACGAGAAAGAGACTTTTTGAAAACTATATTGCATCGGATTTATGGTAAATTTTTAAGTTTGCGAGCATATATACGAAAACAGATAAACAACATATTTTATAGGTAATAACATACAGTTAATATTTTTTGTGACCGTAATTAATTATACATTTTTATTTTTCATAGTTTTATATATGAAACAGAACATCATAATGGCATTGCAGAGCTTTTAGAAATTTTAGGAAGGTATATTCAATTTATATGTTTAATAAACTATATATTTAATACTTTTTTTTTTTAATAATTAGTATTGTCAATGGTTTTGCATTGCCTTTGAAAGAGGAGCACAAGGTATTCTTGCTAAAAGTTCTATTGCCGTTACACAAAGTGAAATCTCTATCTGTATATCATCCACAATTGGCTTATTGTATTGTACAGTTCCTTGAAAAAGATCCATCTCTTACAGAACCAGTTATTAGAAGTTTGTTAAAGTTTTGGCCAAAAACACATTCCCCAAAAGAAGTAACAATATATTGTTTATTCAGTTAAAAATATAAATAATTACCAATTGCTGTTTGTTTTTTATAGGTTATGTTTCTTAATGAATTAGAAGAAATCTTGGATATAATTGAACCATTAGAATTTCGAAAAGTGCTAAAACCATTAATACATCAATTAGCTAGATGTGTCTCCAGTCAACATTTTCAAGTATGTTGTAAATAAAAAAAATTATTTTTATTTTTACAAGTGAATTCATGTAACTTATTTATGAAATATTTAGTACAACATTTTAATAATACAGCATGTTATACAATTCTAATTAGTCAATTACTATTTGTACATGCATGTACATTTTAATGTGGATCAGTATATATATTTTTTATAAATAAATTGTAAAGCTATATGAATTAAAATCTTTAAACAAATTACTTATATACATCTTAACAAATCAATAAAATAGTAGAAATATGTTTTTTTTAATTTTAAAAATAAGCTGCAATATTTTGGTGTACAAGAACAAAAACTTAATAAAACTAGCAAAATAATTATGTAATATAATATTATACATAGATATAAATAATTTAAACAAAGATACTATAGTCACTAAGTCTACCACAGTAACAAAATTATATTTTAAGCGATAAAAACTAGTATAAACTATTATTATCTCATGCATATTTGTAAAAAACACCTAATATCAATTAATAACTGAATATAATTCAATAATTACAGGGTAATGTTATATACTGATTTGAACTACATTTTTTACAACTTCCATTTTCATTAATTTATAAACTTTAATCATATTGTTATTAAATATACATTTATAATTTAATAATTTTTCGTAATATAAACATTTTATAATTATTTTTTTTTTTTTAAGAATAATATAAATTAATATTAAAAATAAACTATGCATCTGTGGTTTGTTAGTTTATTTATTTTTATTTAACAAAAAAATTAAATTTAAATGCCAAGTAAATAAATAAAAAATAATCATTATTCAACAAATTATACATACTATTTAATGTAATATTAAATCAAGTTTTTAAAAGTTTAAAGAGTTATTAGAAATATTCATAATACAGGTTTAAAATCTAAATAAATACTTATAATTTTTTATACATAAAAAAACAAATTTTAATTATATCATTATTTTATTCATAAAGCACATAAATTGCTATTTAATTTTGTTATGAATAATAGTACCATGTTTGGGCTTATATTAATAATTGTGATTTATATTTTAGGTTGCAGAGAGAGCACTTTACTTTTGGAACAATGAGTACATAATGTCACTGATGTCTGAGAATGTTGATGAAATTTTGCCAATCATGTTTCCAGTGTTATACAAAAATTCTAAAACTCATTGGAATAAGTAATTTACTTTAAAAATTATATCTATTAGATTAAAATTACTTCAATGCAATTATGCACAATAATGGTTTACTTTAAAAAGCTCATAATTTTAGTATATGATATTTGTTTATATTTCCTTTTTTTTATGATGTCTGCAATTCATATAAGTATGTGTTGAAGTACAATTTGTATTAATTTTTTAACTAATATAGGTGTTTCTTGAAAGTTTTTGTTCTACTTCTAAAAGTGTTAATAAACTGTGTTCAACTCAAAATCGTATTTTAGGAAAAGTATTTTCTTTAATTATTTAAAGGTGTTATACAGTTTTAGGAAAACTATAAACCATATTCTGTGAATGGGGATTTTTAAAAAAATATAAATTATTAAGTGATTTGATTATTGATTAAAAAATAATTGCACAGCCCTATTTTGTATACATAAAAAAATTACTTTTCGTGTATATTCTCGATGGAAGTACTTAAAAGTTACATTGAGCATTTTTTATGACACAAATGTTTAGACTTTGTATTCTTTTATAATATTTATTTTAGTGTTTTTTTTTTTTTTTTTAATAGTTTATATACTAGTTCAACACTTTTTGTTTGTGTATCAAAATACTATCTATAATATTGAACATAAAATAATCATCTCCCCACCACTTTAGACCTTGACTATTAGATTATGTAATTTAGAAGAGCCATAGGTCTTGGATCTTTATTGACATAACTACTCAATTAATAAAATTAATTTGAGTATTTTGAATAATTATCATAAATTAAATTGTATAATTATTACATGTAATAATATATTTTACACATATTAAATAATTAAATTCTTAAATTATTTATTTTATTCCAGAAATATACATGGTCTAATGTACAATGCATTAAAAATATTTACTGAAACTAATCCTGTACTATTTCATTCGTGCACACAACAATTCAAAGAAGATAGGAAGACGTATGTATATTTAATTAATAATAACTTTGATAATAACTTTTTTATAATCTTTCTAAAACAATTTTTTTAAACTTAATGATATTGCTTATCTTTTTAGTGAAGTGGATAAGTTAAAGAAACGAGATGAAAAGTGGCATCGAGTTGAAGAGTTGGCTAAAAGGAATCCCAATTTTACAGTATCCATTGATAGTAGTTTGTCATTTTATACTGACTTTGCAAGATCGCCAATAAATGATTTAGACCCGACTATTGATTTGAAAAGTTTAGAAGAGGACACCAAGTATCATATTGATACAGATGTAATATTAACTTTATGTTTAATATTTTCGTAAGTTTAAGAATAAACATTTTTTTTTCTAGAACCGTAAAAATCGAAAAGAAAAACCTTTATTGAGGCGTAAATCTGAATTACCACATGACACATACACTTTGAGGGCATTAAATGATCATAAGAGAGCCGATGAATATCTAGCTACACCACCTGATGTTAATAAATGCTAGCCAATCGTTTCAACTGTGATGACCATTTTATTTCTATACACAGAGTCTAAACAACTAAGGTGAATTCATTATTTTAATTTAATGTTATTTTTATAAGTAATTTTTGTCAAACTCATATTATGTTATTTGTATATATATGATAGCTTAAACCTGTGGTGTGCAATCTGGAGGTCTCGACTTCTAAGGTTGTTGCAAAATTTTAATAGGGGTCGCCAATATTTTAATACCAAATGGAAAAGTTATAAACTATGTATTTGTCTCAACGAAATAAATTAATTTGGAGTTCGTAGATTTAAAAAGGTTGCACAACACTGGCTTAAATTAGTGACATTTATTTAAAAATAATTAATACTCATAATAAAATACATTAATGTGTATATATATATATATATATACATATATTACTTATGATTAAAAAAAAAAAATGTCTAGTTTATTAAAATGTTGGGCATATTTATATTATATGTATGAGAAAATAAATTACTGGAGGGTATCAATTTTTAAATATTTATTCTATTCTTTTTCATGTTTAAAATACTATTACTATAAAAAAAAGAAATAGCTTATTATTGTATTTATTTGTTTTGTTTATTTAATATCCAACAAAGTGTTAATGTACTTTGTAATTTGTTAAAAATAAGCCAAAGATAAATTTAATCAAAAGTTTTGTTATTGTTAATTGTGATACAAAGAATTAATCATTCATTTATTACTTGTGGAATGAACTCGTCTTTACTAAATCAAGATTTGGTCACTACATTCTTCGTCCTGGTCATGATGTAGCTTTATTAAATCAAATTTTATTCTATTATTAGTCAATTATAATAAATTAATGACTATTTATAAATAGATTTCATATTGATTGTAATGAGCACAAACCAGATAAAGAGTGTTATTGTCAAATTTTACCAAATATTCTGTTTTTCTTTTCACAGGATTACTCAAAAAAAAAGTTATAATGGTTATTCATCACATTAGGGGTCATTTAAATGTTGAGTTTATCTTTGTTAGGATTAACATGTTATAAGTAGTTCAACCACCAAATTTTTCAATATGTCAATGAAGAAAATCATGTGAAATGAACGCACTCTTATCTACTTCGGTTGTGTTATTTATTTTTAAAATAAACATAAAATGTGTCATTTATATTTTTATTTATTTTACCACAGTATATTAGTTTTAATTTTTGTTTCTATGAATGTATACATTTTTAAATGTTACGTAACAGAAGACACAAAAATTAAGAGAGATTGCATTCAAGAATAAGTTCGGCAATTTTTATTAATTCTCTTGTTGGTTTATTATTATTATTATGATTATTACTATTATTATTTTATTATTCCTTTTTTAACTTATATTTTTTTTCATACAGATGTAATAAAACATATTTTGTATATAAAAAAAAATGTGGCTACATTTTATTAGTATATTCATTTTTAGCATACGTGATACATTTAAACTAGTGTAAAAATCAACCAAAAATAAAAATATTAACTAATTAAAAAACATATTTTTGTCTGGAGTAGAATAAAAAGTATTGATATATATATATATGTTATATGCATACATAAAATAACATATTATATTTGATTTTTAAACATATATTTTTACTCAATATAATATACTCGTGTAATACAGTAATTAGTAATTTATGTATTTGCTAGAGTAATGCGTTTATTTTTCTGTTCTTATATCAAAAAAATGTTGATCATATTTAATGTAAACTCATTTTAAGGGTAGACCCGTCAACAGGGATGAATTATTGTTTTTAACCACTTGAAATGTTATTATATTTATGTTGTACATTTTAATAAGATATTTATGTAAAACAAAACTATAATTATCAAGTATAATAATATATAAATATAAAAATGATCGTTTATTGTAGGCGGTTAGGCCTGATATTATAATAATATATTTTTTTTTAACATAAATAATTGTCCAATGTCTATACAAATCAAATTTACAAAATATTATGTATAGTGTTGATAATAAGCTTATACTTAATACGGAAAATAAATTTATATATTATATATAATATAAAAAATATACATGTGTGTATTCAATAATATATTATATTATAATATAAAATATGTGTTAAACAATTATTGAATTTTGTTTTATTTCAATTTTATTACAAATTGAGGATTTCAAAAAATATATATGTTATAGTTTCATGTGTTTGTTATTATTTTATATCACCTATATAACTATTCTTAAGACTTTAAACACACTATCCTGAAAACAAAATAAAATATGTTAAATTAAATTGTTAAAAATTAAGATCACTTATGTTTTATGAGTTATGACTAAAGTAATAGTTAATAATAATGTAATATTGCCAATTATTTTTATACTGTTACTTAGTTAAAATGCTTGCAGTAAATTGTAAATCTAAACATGTTTTCTTTGTTAGAGAATAAAGACAAAGCCACAAAGACAATCCATTTATATTTGTGAGATTGTTTGATACAAGTTCTAGGGGTCAATAAAAATTATGTCTAGTAGAATTTCAGAACTTATTATTTGTATTGTATCCAAAGATCTTCTAAAGTTTATAATCCGTTTTTATTTTAACAATTTATGTTCAAATACGTATTATATGATTCAGTGGTATCTTGAACTTTTTTCTCACTGCACACCAAATTTTGACTGTCAGTATAATATATTTGTCTTATTTATTCCTTAAATTTTTGAGAAAGGTGCTGCACCAAATGATTAAATTGTGTTTTATTATGCTTGCATTCTGGGATACATTCACATAGTCACATAAATATATTGAAAAAACAGTAAAAAGTTTATATTTTGTAAGAAATATAGATTATTGGTTAAAAATATGACTTCATTAGACAATAAAAATGTTTTCTTAGTCAAAAATATTTTATACATTTTTGGTGTAGTGGACAGTGGTTCTGTACCTATCGCTATTTCACTGAAATATTCAAATACAGAATGTATTAAAGATTGAACAATAAATGAGTTTTGATGTAAGTATTTAACCCTTTTCAGTAGAGTCAACATCGTATGTACTGTCTGAAGCATAATCCCATGCGTCTTGCTATAAAATATACATAATAATATTGACATGTGGTCCTTATTAAAAAAAAATGACCTTAAATTGCCTATACAAAGCGCCGTCTCAAATATATGATGCAGTTAAAATGAAGATATTTATTACATTTAAAAATGACTAATAGGTATCACTTACACGTAATGTTTAGGAAGTTCGATACTGATAGCCAATAGTTAGATTAACTAATTAACATTAATTTCATACACCAATATCCTCCTGACGCCTGAATCGCTTTATTTATAAGTACCTAATGTCCATTAAAATGGATAAATATTTTTATCCCCAGGAACAACTGACCTGCTTTTAAAGTTTGTAATTACATGTGCCGGATGTCCATTCGAATACACATTTGTTTTTAGATATTGTTTTATTTTTCTTATTTTTATTGTTAAACTTATTTGTAGTAAACTTGTATTAATAATTTATATTCAACATTTTGTTTATTAATTAAGTAATTTTGTAATCATTGTTAAAATAATTATGTATTTATTCAACTCATTTATATACAAAGGAATTTTCTACTTTAAAAATCTTTAATTTTTATATTTATATACACATTGATGTGTATTATTGTTAAATTTGAAAGCATTAAATTATCTTTAAATAGTTTTTATATTGTTTCAAACAATGTCCATTAGAATAGACATCCAACTGTTTTTATTATAATAATTTCAATGTTTACTTATTTAATATTTATAATGGTGTTTATAAATTCAAATATCTTTACTTCAGGGAATACCTATTATGACTTATTTCATTTTAATAATAATACATGTCAACAACAAGTTATTTTTATATTAAGCATACTAGGTATTTATTATTTAATAAGTGTTTATCGTAAATAATTCTAATAGTATTTACTGTTTAAACATTAAGTTAGTGACAGGTCGTGATGGGCGCAACCGACTAGTTTTAACTATCGATTGTCTATCGATAGTTTCAAAAACTACCGAGTGATTTTTCAATTGAATAGATATTATTATTCATTGATTGTTTTTAAAAACTATCGAGTAATACATTCGATAGTTTTCTTTCGGTAGTTACATACGTATTACACCGACTAGTTTTTACTATCGAGTTAAAAAA
>JACXSJ010000034.1:0-22370 GCA_014851325.1 Pentalonia nigronervosa
CATTAATAAAAAACATGAAATTTACCTAGCGTGGTCAAAAGTATCAAACCATCCGTTATGATTCCACTTTTGTTTGGCCACATGAGCTGCGTCATTAGAAGCATGAATCGACTGTTCAAGTGCATAAATTAGGGAACTACCACCACCAGCTAACACACCAAAACTGGTTAAAAACTAAAAATAAATACATTTATGTATAGTAATTTAATGATATATTATAGAATAAATTTATATTTTAGAAATTAATTCAATTTTTAAACTAACTTAACAAAGATTTTGACATGGTTAAAACATTAAAAAAAATAATTGTTCAAAGAACAATAATGATTAAAGTATATTGTTTTTAAATAATTAGTTATATTATGTAGCATTTTTAAATATCAAAAATATTAATGATAAGTCATTAAAAATATACCAATATGTACGTACATGAAATATCAATCAAACGATCTACATACAATTATGTGTGTATACAATGTATTTAGTTATTTATTTTTTTTTTTTTTTTTTTGTAATAGTGAATTTACTGTATAAGAGTAAATTTTATCTATCCAATAAAAAAACAAATAAAAACATTTTATTCTTATTATTGAACAAAACATAAAACTGTAAAATTACTAGTTATAAAAAATATGTATATTATGATAAAGTTTAATTTGAATTTATTTAAATTAGGATAACTGTTAGGAATCTTAATAAAATTCTTCTTTATTAAGTATTTCCCTGATGCTTTAAGGTGTTTTAAATATAAAACAATTATTACATTTTTTAATAATAGTAATATCTTATCAACCAACTTTCATTTCATTATTTTAAAATAAAGTAATATTATGTTCTGTAACATAAACAGCTAAAATGTCATAATTTGTCAAAAACTAAAAAGAAATGAATTAATGTATGATCAATGAATGGCATACATACTAATTTTATTAGTACCTACTTTTATTTAGTAGTACTGATAAACAGTTAAGCATAATATAATAAATTAAAATTTTAGAAAAAAAAAAATTTTTTTTCAAATCACCCTGCAATGAATTGAACAAATTAAAACAATTAAAAACGTCTTAAGAACAATAATTACTTTTCGATGATTAAAATTAAATATATTAATTATAAACAAAAATCTTATGTGACTTGTTTAATTATCACTACGAATATCTGTAGAAGGTTGATTAAAAGCATAATATTAACACAGTGAGGTACATGAATTATCGAACAAGCAACCTTCATATTATGATTCAGATAAAAAGATCTGTTTAAAAAATAATGGAATCTGATAGATACCAAAGTCGAAAGATCACGGTTTTCAGATAAGGCCTCAATTGTTGAGCCTGCGCAAACTGTGTACGACCTGTCAACAGATCCAACGAATATCTATCACGTGCAATAGTCTGTTGACAAAGACGTCGAAATTCAAAACGATTCAAAAACCGAACGTACGAGGTTGACGGTGTGTGTCAGCAAGTGAGAGGGTAACGCGACGAAGGAACCAGAGACGTCACCGTGAATCGTTACGGTGTGATGCTCAGCGTACTTACAAACTTGTGGTTTTTCGACCACCTGGAGGCCGCCTGAAAAAATTTCATCTCTGCGACTGAGTGGCCGTCGTCGGTGAACTGAACGATTTGGAGTCTTTTTTTTTTTTTTATACTGCCAAACTGGACACTACTGACCAGTCCACTCTGTGAATCGTACGTAAGGCTGATAATGAGTTTCCGTGTGATAACGTGTGGGCCCGCTATCACGACATGGCTGTGCAGCCTGCAATCATCGCACACTCGCCGACGGCGTACTCGACCCAATTAACCCACTTACTGTCCGTGGGTCAACTGGCTTACACTTGTAATGGTCCGCGGCGTGAATGGCGGACGACAAATGTTTTTTTTAAAAAATTCGTCCACGACGATGAACGGGGGAATGGGATCGACCGATGGCTTGGCGTCGTGCAACACAGTGTCGTTACCTATTTCGATTCAGGACAAAAGGTATTCAGGTTTTTAGGTCGAACGTGGTAGACGTACTTGACGTGACCACTGTAAATTCGTATACAGTGAAACCTCTTATAACGGACACCACCCAAAAGCGGAACTTTTATTTTTTTTCGACGGCGACTATTTTTAAATAGGAAAACTTCCGATATCGAATGACAAAACGGGATTACCAGTGACTCCATTCCGCAGCGAACAGTGCTTGAAAATTGTAGGGAGACGGAGTCCTTTTTAGAAAATATTTATGCGTACCCTTTCTAATTATATTCTAAACAATAAGGCATTTGAGTGTTCAGGCACATACATTTTTTTTATACCTTTGCGTCCCCCCCCTTCTAATTTTTTTCCCAATTCGAGCACTGATTACGACGTATAACGACCATTATGACGAAAATATCAATGTCTTGACTACCGATGTTTCGTGCATTTTGTCAGTTAGTGACCGTTTTTGACGGTTGTATACTTAGGAGTTATACATTTTTTAAATTTATGTCATTATTAAATATATTACAATACATACTAAAATGTTTATATGTAGGTGTGTGTATCATTTTTATTGCTATAATATTAACGAGCTAAAAAGTTAAGTTGCTTTGAACTAAGTTACATAACGAGTTACTTTTATTTTCATAAGTAACTTCTAACTAACCGAGTTAATTTATTTTTTCCTAATATAAATTTCATAGATTTAAAATTATATTTTAATTTTTATATAAAAAAAAAAAAATAAAAATTGTCTGAAAAATCGAATACTTTTTATGTTATTTTATTCTGTATTCTAAATAAGTTCTAAATTATAAACCGTCGCAAGTGTTTTGCATTATTTTTATATTTGAGACTTGAGTAGGTATTAAAATAACGTAATAAGTATTTACATAATTAAGCGTAAATAAAGAAAAGGTTTAATATATATAATGTATACTGTGTAGTATTAAGTCGTTATAAATAATAAGTTATAATATTTTAATTCCTAATTCACAGAAAATATGTTTATATAATATTATTATTAAACATAAACGTTATAGGACTATAGAGGGAATCATAGGGATTCTGTTGAATTTTATAATTGATTGAAATACGTAATTAATGCAATTACAAATATTTTTAAAAAATAGCGAGACCTCCATTATATTATGTTATTTGTTAACCTTTAATAAAAAGGTATGATAATTAATTTTACATGAAAAAAAAGTAACTTATCTTTAACTAAAATAAATTACTTTTTTTCAAGTTAACTTTTAACTTTTAACGAGTTAAATAAAAAAAGTAACTTCTAACTTAAATTTAACTTAATTTTTTCTATATTAACTTAATGAATTAAAAAAAAATAGTTAACTTACCCAGCCTTGATTATAACATTAAAACATTATTATTATTATTATTATTATTAATTATTATTAACAACATTACATTAACCCTTAATGAATCTCCTAAATCTACCCCCTCTGAATCGCTATCCGAATAGCGAATGAAATTTCGATGACCAAGAGTGTCCACTTTCGGATGTTTCACTGTACATGACAAATATAGGTAACAATTAAAATATTGAATTTAATGTTAAGAAAAAAGAGGAATCAATAGCATGAAAAAATGCAACGAAAAAAAATGTTCGTATTTCCAATATGGCTTATTGAGCAATGAGCGGTTTTATAAAGTAAAAACTATTATAAGTATATCAATATTGTAAAAGAGAAATTTATCTGTGCCTGACGCTGTACAAGCTAATTTTCAATATTTTAATTACTAAACTCAAAAAGTAAAATATCGCCATGTAGGTAGTGCATTGATGCTATCTAAATTATAGGTGAACATTTAGTAAGATGAAATAATGATTCTTAAAAATTACAGACCACAGTTGTAAATACGAGTTACTAATTACAAATAAGTGATTAGCGTTTAAATAATGTAGTATGTACCATATACGATTATACCGTATCATATTAGTATGATTTTATAACTAATGATATTAAATGGTACAAAATTGTTAAATTTTATATAGACAATCTAAATTGTTTTTAGTTTTCTACTATAAATATCAACAGAATTTTTGCTCTATCAAACACCTTGACATTTTAATACAAGGTTCTTCATAAGTTTTTATAGTAGTTATAAAATATTAAATATACATAGACATGATTTTGTTTTATAAGCGTTTAAAATAGTATTTTGGCAAAAGTCATTAAAATCACAAAACTTACAAATTATTTTGTATAGTTAAAAATCTATAAAATGTTCAATTTATTGTAAAATTTAAAATTTAAAACAAGGTAGACGAGCATAATAAATAGTGTAACCAATCAATCTAAAAAAAGTATTACCCAACACAAATATTTTATAGACATTTTAAATTAAAATTAAATAATAAACAACGAATAATGATATTAGTTATTTCGTTGTAATTAAAAAAAAAATTATTCGTGGATACTTGGAACTTTCAAAGTATATTATTATATTTTATACATATAATGACATTTTCAAATGCAATGTTTTGGGCAAAAATTAATTCTAACTCACTGACCACTGTATCTATACACTTCTAATTAATAGAAAACTAAAATAACTTTAATAGCAATATTATCATAAAATAAATTTAATAATATAGGCTGACAGAACGCCTTCGCTCAAAATCGTTTTTCGCATACTTACAATGATTTTATATTATTGAATTCCAATTTAAGCAATCGCGTCATTTCAGTTTTAAATAAAAAGGGACAAAAGTTTTGATCAGCCCATAAAACTGCACCATTAAAAAAAAAAACAAATTGCTTCACTCGCAAACTAATTTCCACTTATATTTTTATCTCGATATAATTCCCATCTTGCATAACTTTATACGTGTCAAAGGGCAAAAATAGCTTCATTTTTAGTATAAAAACACGCGAAAGAGCTAAATAATTATGGAACTTACCTCAGTGACGTTATTTCATGTAATTAAATTGTAATATTAAACTGCTAAAACGTAATTGAAAATCGAAACCTTCTATTATAGATATATTTTCAAAATTATTGATAAATTTAATATCGTTTTGTTTTTATAATTTCTATACTATCACTGTATCAGCGTCCATATATTTGAACTAGAAAATTATAAATATTAGTTATTATCGTGAACAATATTATATTTTCTCAAAATTAGAAAATATATATTTAAGTTATTTCACTAACAATTGTGCCCAACAATTGGACTGAATTTACAATTTAGATAGTGGCAAATGGCCACTTTGTCTCCCCTCAAATGACGCCACTGAATTTAACACATACATATTACAGAGACCCCTCTAGACACCTAATTTACACCACTTGCCAACCTTTTTTTTTATTTCTTGTAGTTTAAGATTCCCTATTTCCTATGCATTACAACGAATTAATATTGAAAATAATAGAACATTATATTAATCAACACGTAAAAATATAATATGATAATATCAATTATTATTATAATGCATAATTATAAAAATGAAACATAAATAAGCGCAGTAGGTATATAAAATTCAGCAAATGCGCCACGAAGGATAGTTACTGTACTGCCCATTAGTGTTGTATACTATATTAAAATTCAATCCTCCATATAGGCAGTCATCGGGAAAACTTTTTGTGGCTCCAAAAATGTTGATAGCCACCCCCTCACATCTACCAAAAGGAATTTTGTGTAACTATAATAATACGATCAGTTCACTTGATAAAATAATGAGATTAAGATTAGATAAAATAATATATTCTAAATAATTGAATGATATTACAAATCATTTACTTAACAATTCATTTTGATTTGCAAATCATTTTAGAATCGAAAATACTGAAAAAATGTATGGAATTGCAATTAAAAAATTATATTGAGCGTGGCGATAAAAATTGTCTTCAGTTGGCATATTTTATCATGTTTAAGTTGTTAATTCTACTAATCATGACTTTTCACAAATTTTTACCGAACTTTTGTATATTCGGGTAATGACTATGATTATTAAAATGTAATGCCACTTCCTTCCTTACTTTAGCTAATATGTGTACTGTATAGTACATTATATAAAAAAGAAATATGATTAAATAGCGAATAATATTTTATCGTAAGAATAGTCACTGATTATTATGGTTTAGTGTCAGGAGTATCAGTTAGTGCGGTACACCGTATAATATGTTTAGAATATATGTATAGTATATATGTATTTATTTTTAGAGTAGTTACATTACGTACGCCTATTGTTTATTTGTATATTATTATTATAAGTTAGTTAACTTATTTTGTATTGACTTTATGTTAATATTCTTTAATATATGAATTATGAAACTCATTTTTTTTGTAGTTTTTATATTATTATACAGTCTTATGGTCATTACACCGTACGGGTTTATTATTGTTTGTGGTTTACCTTACAAATACACTGGTTAATAAATTAATACCTACTTGCATTGATTTACATTTTAATAGGTACCTACGCAACAACAAATAAGGTCCTCAATTAGTACGGACTCCAATTGAGCAAGAAAATTTGATTGTTCCACACGGCCATCAGGTCCAGTGGCGCATTTAAGGTGGGGCAATTGGGACAAATGCCTCAGGCGCAAAATTTTAGGGTCTGGACAAATTTTATATCAATATATTATATTAGTAGTGGTTATGTAGATACCTATGTTTTTAGTAGAGAAACTTATTGATTCTGATTATGCCTCGTCATTGAGAATGTCTCTGTAATGACAGTGTTCAATTTGAATTCACTGATAGTTATTGTAATAATTAAAAAACAACAATTTTTAAGAATATTTTATAATAGTTATTAATGTTTTTTATTTGTAATATTATGGTAGGTTGAATTTGAATTAATATTTAACAAAGTTACAGGTATCTATATATCATATTTAGAGTTAGAATGTTAATGACCCGAAAAATACAAAAATGCCATAAAAAAAAATGTTAAAATATCTTAAAAACTCCATAAAATGAATTTAAAAAATGACCCAAAAATCTACTTAAATAAGTGAAAAAAATGTATTTAAAAATAATAATTTTCATTAGAGATATGGGTGTGATAATGGATATTAGAGAAATTTAAAATATGAATTGTAATATTAATAGACAATAGTATACATTTAACTTTTAAGCATTATATAAAATTATTAAAAATAAATTAAAAAGTAAAATAGAAATAAAAAAAATAAATAAATAAAAATATTATCATTGATATTCATATTCCGTACAATTTATAAATATAATACTCAATAAACGTGTATGATTAACTTGTGTCTAAAAGAGCACTTGTTTTATAAATGTATAACACTCAAACGGTAAATCTTATCGTTACGTAATAAATTTAATCACATTAATAATAATAATAATAATAATAATAAAATTATTGTTTTGAATACTATACAAATTTTCTTTAAAATCTAAAAATCGAGAAAAATGCCCCCCTCCCACATTATAGAAAAACTACAAAAAATAACCTAAAATATGAAAAAATGACTTAAAAATGTTAAGAAATGACGTTAAAAAACAAAAATATGCAAAATAAAATAAGATTATTCTGAATCAAGAAAGCATGAAATAAATTTTTAGCTAAGATAGCATTGTATAGAATCTTATTGGAGTTAAAAAAAAAACAAAATTAAAGCTTTAAGATTAATTTTTAAGAAGTGTTTGTAGTCATGAAAAATAAATGATGAAACCAGTTTACAATAGTTTCTACTTTTCTTGAAGTCTGTCTATTCTAACGTTAAAGTTAAAATATAATTGATTAAATTGTAAATAACTTATACATAAAATTTAATCAATTGGGTAAAAAATTAACAAATTAGTGTTACAGAAACATGTAGGTATTGTTATTATGTTGTTTTAATTAACAGCGCTCATTAACCCATTTAACTAAACATAAACATAAGTTAGTATTATTCATTATATCATTCATAGGTAATGAAAAAAGTTGGAAAATGTTGTTTAAGAGCCCTCATTTTATTAATTACTATAAGAAAGTAATTTTTGTAAAGTTTTAAGTTGCTGTCATTTGCTGTAAAGAAGTTTAAATGTAACCAGATAGTTTTTCTGTTTAGCGTACTTAATTCAAAAATAAAAGCGTTTACATAAAAAATCTTACTACATTTATGCAAGTAAAGATTTTCAAGAAGAAAAAGATGATAGTATATATAGATATTAGTCCTTCAAAACATTGAAATATAATTTCTCCCATTGTATCAATTATCTTAATTATTGTAACTCAGATATGCATAATATTTAAGTAAAAATCTTTGGCAATTTTGAAGAAACAAATTTTGCATATTACATATGAGTGAAATAAATATTTTAAGCACAAAAAAACAAATATTAAAAATTCAACACAAAATATAACCGTATAATATAACAATAAATATTTAATATTATTAAACAATAGTATAAAAATAGTAAAAATAATAACTGTTGAAATTTTTACAAGAAATGTATGTTGGATTGTAAAAAAAAAAGTTAATAATTATTGAATGACATAACAAAAAACTTAAGTAATTTACTTAAAAATAAAAAAAAGATGGTTTATATTCATAAGATACTTTGGATAAAAGATAAAGAAAATAATAAAATAATTTAAATATTTCTCCATAAAAATGAAATTATTACACTCAATAATCATAATTGAATGACATTTAAAACGAAAAAAAGTATTTTAAAGGAAGTATAACAACTCATCTAATCCAACATTGGGAGAACGTCTGAGACTCTGACCAGTGAGGAATGCCAATTTGTGAGCCAATTGGCATGGAGCAGGAACTCTTACAGTACCCTAGGAGTAATGTTAAATAAAATGAATAGGTAATAAAAAAAAATTATTCATAAAAAGTTATAGGTACTAACCGACCAATTATAGTACATATGAGTCAACTTGAATGTAAGTCTTTGCATTATATCGGGAGGAAATCTAAGTGTGTCTTCAATCACTTGATAATGTGTGGGAGTTACAGTACCTTGTCTTACATGTTGTGGAACTAAAAAAAAATCATACCTGTAATTCATAACATTTAAGCATTACAAAATTGTTTATTGGTTATATTATAATATTGTAAAACAAACAAAAGTAATATAAAAATGTCAAATTATAAACTACCCATACAAGATAAAATAATTTATGTATAGCTTACTTGGTTGGGTCTGTAACAACACTATCAATAATTGTACCAGGTCGAGGATTTTCAGGGCCTCTATTAGTAGGAGCAAAAAATCTTGTATTTATACGTTTTGTAACTATAATAAACGCTAATGGGACAGAACTTGCTCCATAAAATTGTTCACAAGTAATCTAACAAAAAAAAAATAATAATGATATAATAATATAATAATAATAACTATATAAGTACAATTTAAAATAATTAAAACAAACCTACCTGTAAAAGTCTAACTTCTGTCTTATAAACATGCGATATTTGGCCTTCTCCAACACCATCTCTATATACAACTATGGAAGTAGGTAACATCCCATTTTTATTCTTATACTTGACCAATGCCTCTAAAAATTAGTATAATATAATTAGTTTAATTTGTTATACTTATTTTGATTATATACCTATCCCATATAAAATTACCACTCATAATTTTGAATAATAATTATTATATTTTCAATAGAAGACAATCAAATTAAATGTTTACCAAATCAAAAAAAAAAAAAATCCACATCATATTAAATTTATGTATTTAGTAGTTTAATACATTTGAACCCTTATTCATAATTCTTTCATATTAAATGAGAATTATAAAACTGATTAACAAAAGATAAAATAAACAATACAATTAATTACAATATTAATAAGTATTATTTCACTATAACTAAAACATATATCTAAGGTTAAGAGGGTAAACTACTAACAATGTACTATGCTTACGAGACATATATAACATGGACAATACTAAACTGGAGTAATCACAAAATGCATTTGGTCATCTTTATATGACCTTATGACAATAATACAGAAATACATAATTGTATAATAAACATTTACAATAACAATATGATGCAATTAATATTTAATATGCAATATGTTGTAATCTTATAAAATTAATTAATTATATTTTCTATGTTTCGAATAGAAGGGTTAATGATATTCATATTTCATCCTATATAGTTAAGGAGTAGTTGACTGGCAGTTTCCTACAACACTAACAGGGTCTTAAGGACTCAGTTGGTTGCGTAGCTAATATTAATACAACTTTCTAAGTTAAATTTTACTTTCATAGAAATCTATGCGACAAACACAACCCAACATGAGTAAAACATGCATTAATGTATTTAATAAAATATGAAGTAGTAATAAAACAATACAGTATGCCTTCACCTCAGTAACACTGTTTTTTAAAGGATAGTGTTTGAAAATAACATGTGAAGTGTAAAAGAGTTAAACCAGAAATTTGATATTATTTATAATAATTAACTAGAAATAATATTTAAAAATGTAGTAGGTTGTAAGTTGTTTCTACACTGCTAGTGAAACTTAGCTTGATTGAATCTGTGTAGATGTACTGACTAATATTACTTATACGGATTTTCTTAGTAAGACTTGATTTTATATAATCTTTTAGTTGTTAGTGTTATGTCATTTCAAAAATGTAGAATATCGATATCAATTTATATGGCCGCAATAAACATAAAAGTTAACTAATACAATACAGACCACACTTGAATAATTCATAAGTACTTACTGCTAATGCCTATGGAAAAATGAACAGAAAGTTCTTCCCCACCATTATGAGGTTCCACACAGCTGAAGTAACTTGTGTGAGTATCATTCATGGTTGATACTAAAGCTCCAAATGAAATATTTTTTCGTTGGCTGTCATGACACACATCAAAACCTATTATCATCATCCCCTAAAAACATGATTAAGTTATAATTATAATTCAATTAGTATATTCAGTATAATTTATTAGTTACTTTTTTAGGTATAGTAACTAGCCAAGGAGCACCTCCAAGTTTACAGTTTATTTGTATAGCAATTTTTGTACAAACAGACAAATCATTCTTTTGCACATTTTTTAACAGTACTACTTGGGATGGTACTGAAAATAAATGTTCAGAATAAATACATTACATTTTATAAAATCAATAAAATTATATATTAGAAATATACCGGCTCTATCAATACATAGCTTCCGTTTAATCATACTATAAATATCATTACGTGCTGATGAAATAACACATAAAATCAATGATGGATTCATTGTAATAATTACTTTTTCTAGATTACATAAAAATGTATTTGATTTTTCATCAACCATGGGAAATCTAAAAATTATACTCATGAGCTTTCAAAAAATTAATGCGGTAAAAAATATTTACATATCAGGCTGAGGTAGTATAAATGACATCCCTTTTCCTGCCTTTATAAGATTTTGAGCAAATGCTTTAACTTCTCGATGACATTCTTTATTAGCTAAAATAACCCAATGTTTGATAATTGCACAAGTAAACATTGGTAAAGCGCGTAAATGCTTTGTCCAATCAGCATTTTCACCACCGTCATACCCTCTCGTTCGACTTTGAATAGATTCTGGTTGTAAAATACGACCAGTGAGTTCAATAAATTTATTACTTAGAGTCAAATTCCATCGTTTTAATTCGTTTACGGACTAATAAAAAAAAAAAAAATTCAACATTAATAAAAAACTAGCTATATAAAAAAATGTATCTCTAAGAGGTTGTTAAACTACATAAAATGAAAATTATTTACTTCGGGTGTAGAAAGAAGCCTATTTGCAAAATGTGTTAATTTGTCCATGCGTTCTTTAGGATTCACACAGGTATAATTGGCCACATCTTTCATAAGTTTGAAATTATTTCTATAATTTAAAATAACATAATGCACATTGGTTAAAAATTATTTTGAATTAAAATTCCAATTAATCTACCTCATGGTATTGATTATACCAGTCATAATGCATAATTCTGGAATAAGATATACCAATGTATCTTCAACTCCAAACTGTCTAATGGATTTTTTATTTTTAGAAATCAACATTGGTTGTTTGTCACTACAAATTGTTATGTTCCATTTCTAATTCAGTAATCAATATGTTATTGTAGATCTAAAATAATTAAAATTAATCATTATAGTTATATACTTCTTTGTAATATTGTATGTAAGTAATTTTGGTTCCATCTTTTTTATTAAATGTAGAATTAGGGCTGGAATTTTCATCTACGTCATCAATTTTGTATGTTATGTTATTGTATTTTGTCATTACTGTGGTACCAATAACACCGCTTTTAAAGTTTATCTGAATAATAAAATATATCAAACTCATAATTATTTATTGAAAGTAGATCATACTGAAATCCTTAAAAACCAAAATAAATTCACCATCCAATTGTCGTTTTGGTATCTATTAGCAGCACATTGATTTAAAAAATCCAGTACTGTCTCTTGACGCATGACTTTTGTAGATATTTGAGCGCATAATAAAATGTTATCTTCATACCTGTCAATTGTTGTCTTATAACCTGGCCAAAGTTGAAGCTTATGTTTAGCCATATCAATCTAAAAGCAATTATAAGGTGTCAGCAAAATAACAAAAATAATTATGGAATTACAATTAGGTAATTTACTTTGGCCACTGGATCATAAAAGTTTCTTCCAATCAATGTAAGTTTAAGATGTCGAAGACAATTACGTAAGAGTAAGTTGAATACTTGAATATTTGCATAATCACCAGTTTCTATTATATTTGTAAATTTTATTGTAATTATTACAATTTGATCACATGAACGATATTTAGATGCAAGTTTAAAAGTCTAAACAATAATCAATAAAATAAAATAAAAACATTTGATAAATCATTTATTTTATACGACAACTTACTGATGGATTAAATCGTTTTCCAGAAAATAACATTGTTCCATCAAATAAATATCCTCCTAAACGTTCTTGATGTTGAGCTAATAACCCTCTTTTAGTACCGATTCTATCTTCTTCGGGGCTAAAGTCAACTCTATATTGGTACAAACACCAATTCGTATATGAAGTAATGGGAAAATAATTTGCCAACAATTTTACTGGTTGCCCAGAAGTTCCTGAAGTATACAAAACAAATACAAAGTATTCCAAGAACATTTTGTTGGGGCATTTTCTGGATCTTTACTTTGAAGGACATTTTTATTTCTTGTTTTTAGATAATGATTAACAGTCAATAACAATTTAAAAAAAGTGGGCAACCAGATACCACTTTGCTGTATAGTAGGTGCTAATATAAACATTTGGCGGAAATGTCATGTACCTACAATTTATTTTTTTTGAGTAACACCAGAAAAGAAAATCGTTTTTCTCAAAAAAAAAATTAGTTTTTAATTAAAAATCCTATTTTTCATTAATATTTTTTATTTTGTTTTTCCTGATGCTTTTGAAAACAATTGAGAATTTTCAATTTAGATCCCCCAAATGTATCAACTCAATTCCCTTTTCCCACAAACCAGTTAGGTACTAAAGTTAAAAATCAAAGCATTATTTGACTGTTTATTGAGTACACACACATACACAAAAAAAATCATCATAGTAAAATCATTACATGTATCATCCAGAATTTAAAAAAAAATATTAGAAAATATGTAAAGTATTAGAAAAAAAGATAATTTTTGAATTAAAACCCTATTTGTAATCAACCATTGATTTCAAAATGTAAGAGAAGCTGTTATTATACATTTTAATACATTTAAATTTGTATTTCACATTCAATATTTTCACCTATTCTTTTTTAATTTTAGAATTTTAACATTGTAGTCAAATAAACACTAATTTTGTACAGTTTTAATATTAATATATGACTCAACAACATTATATTTTTGTTCTTTGCAAAAAAAAAAAAATAAATAAATAAAAATAATTTCTAGTGAATTTGTTTTATAAATATTTTGTTATAACATTTCAATCCGATCATTGATCATTACAAAATATTTTAATAATTAAAATTGAATTAAAATTTCTTGGTTTCTTTGTGGGAAATTATTTTTTAGTATTATGTATTTTAATTTTAATACTAAGCCCTAGTATTTAAAAATTATATTAAATATAATAGTATGCAATATATTCCCTAGATATTATCAAAATAAAAATCTATTTAAATATTAAATCTTACCTTGTTTTCCAGTATCACCCAATGAAAATTTAGGTCTTGGTGTCTTAAAATGTTCAAGTTCTATTTGTCTTCGACTTTCTACTGCTCCATGCACTAATGGTGCTAGTACATCTTCTAAGCAAATTTTTTATAAATATCAAATGATATATTAAAATATAAAACAAAATAATTTTTTTTATGAATTATCTATAAATAATTAAATTAATACAATTTGTTAAATTATAGCACTAACTAGGTATGTAAGTGTAATAAGAACAACTTAGTGCTATATAAAAAATAACAATAAGAACTTGAAATTATAAAACATGAGTTAGTTATATTATTTAGACTATATTAATTTAACCTTTTCACTGCTATGCTTTTTTTTTTGAATATACTCATATCTGCTGAATAATTTTTAGTTGTTTTTTTTCTAATAATTATTTATTTAAATGATAAATTTAGTTGCATAAAACAATATTATGTAGAAATTTAAAAAAAAAATCTATTTACTTGAATAATTCTAAGTTTTAAATTTTTATGACCGGAGTAGATACCCAAACACAACCTAGCAAGGTACCGCATACAATTTAAGAAGTGGTGTTACTTTGGTTATCATTAGAAATAATAATGATTTAAATGTGTATCATCACTATCAAAATAAATCCAGAATTTTTTTTCGACTATTAAATTCTATATTTTTTAATATAATCACTAAGCTGATGATCCCCGCCCTCTGTATTTAATTTTATGAACAAAGGAACATAATAGTAAGTCTGCAACAACTAGCAAATAACAGTATATGTTTGCATGTGACAGAATAGTATGTCCATAGTAGTGAAAGGGTTGATACAGACTGAAGATATATTACTTTCATCCAAATTGTTTGGACTTTCTTTAGCATATTGGACCTTGAAAAAAGAATTGCATATAAATGTATGTAAATTATAAATAGTATGAAATTTCAATAGAATTTTTACTTCTTCCATAGGATCTTGTTTAGGTACTACAATATCAACAGAAATCCTAGGTATTAGTCCAAGTGGCCTAGGAGGCCTTTGTTGTGTTTGCCGTGGTTGTCCTTGGGGGGGTAAAATCAATAAACCTAGTTGATTAGTTGGTACTTGAGGACGTCTACGAACTTTTCCCCTTGAAGGTATTGTAATAATGGATTCCATATCTCAAATAGTTTTTTTTTTAATTTATATATGCTACAATAAGAATGAATTAATTTAAAACATATATAAAATAATTATTTGCAGAACAAATAAAATACTATTTCACTTTATTAATTTACATAAGTATATTGATATTAACTAAGATATATTACCTGGGCCCAAATGTTTGAGTCCTTCTATGATATGTGGCACCTTCAAAAACAAAATTGGATAAAATTTTAAATAGACTCTTATACTTCAGCAACTGAGTTTTGTCAAAGACAAGTGTTAAATCAAGTATAACTATATATAAATAAATGTATCAACGTACTTTTGGGAAATCAAGTTAATTATTATTTTATATAATATAAAGTAATTTTGATATAGACATAATTATTGTTTATTTAGTCAAAATATTGCATTCTTAGTATTGTTATGTAATTATTTTTTCACTTAAAAAACTCGTTTTTACTGTTTGAAATGTACTCTATGCAAATAATATGTTATATGTTTATTAACGTATAGGTATATATTAATAATAATATGTTTGAAGTTATAGATAATTAATAATAAATAATATTAATAATATATGTCAGCATATAGTAGGGATTGTCAGTAGTAGGTCGATCGCGACACCCCCCGTCGTATTTTCTTGAATTTTCTTCAGAAAACAAATAAAACATTATTTTTTTTGTACATTTTTTTAGGATATTATAATATATATTATTATAAAAAGTACATTTTTTTAGAGATACTTTTTGACCAAAATTTGTACCCTTCCTTTTTCGACCAAAATAAAAAGTTTAAAAAATAATATACTTTAATACATAGAAAACATATTATAGAAAATTATTAAAAATATAAGTTGTATAAAATGTATATAATAATATGTAAATAAATAATAATAATATATAATTTTTGTCAATAATTATTAAATGTACTTAATATAGAAAACTCTTTAACAATACGTATAGGTAACGATCAGTCTTAGTACGTATTATACGATATACTTATAAGTAAGGCTCGGAAGTTGTTGCATTTGCATGATTTTTTTGAACCATTAGATTTATTGCTAAGTGAGCTAGAAATTCATTCCAAGACACTACGAAATATGCATGCG
This sequence comes from Pentalonia nigronervosa, assembly GCA_014851325.1. Classification (NCBI taxonomy): domain Eukaryota; kingdom Metazoa; phylum Arthropoda; class Insecta; order Hemiptera; family Aphididae; genus Pentalonia; species Pentalonia nigronervosa. The sequence goes on from JACXSJ010000034.1 coordinate 16,343, forward strand.
AAATATAATTTGAAATCAAATGTATTAAAATATACGCGTTGTGTAAAATTGTGAAATTAAACGTTATTATTACCTATGAATTACGCTTAATAAAAGAAATATAATACGCATGTATATAAAATATATTTTATTGACAACCCTTTTTTTTTAGCCGATCGCGAAAACCTAGAAAAACTCGGAGGATGATTACAAATCTATTTAAGTTGGCCACCTCTGGTTTATATAGTATACGTGGGTATTTAGCATGTAATAAATGGTAATAAAATTTAACGAGGTAGGCAGGGGTACCTATATTAAGTACATATTTTAATATGGGAACACGATATTACGATACACTCTCGTATGTCGGATTGACTATTGTGCGTTTAATAACGTCGACACCAAAAACTGAAAAACCGAAATGACTCGACCGCGAGCAGATAAATACTTTTTATTCAGTAGTGGTGGACACGGTTAATCGTTCCCCGTCAATGACAAGTTTATTAAGAAGTTTAAGTTTGGTGTATAATGTAAATAAAACCATACCTGAGTTTTCTGGTGAAATGTTGGCTCGGAACGCAGAACGTCAAATGAATGGAACCAAAATGTGATCGATCATGGACCCATAGATCGTATAAAAAAACGGTCAGGACGTGCGTATGCTGCTACCGTCCGTAAATGCCGCGGTTCAAAAGAGCAAATCTGTCATCGTCTCGCGTGTCTCAATATTCTGTAGCTGCGTTAAAATATATTAAATGCGCCGCGCGCCAGAACAAGAGGAGAGTACGGCCTTTCCGTTCTTTATTAATTACAATATTATCAATGGGCATATACCTATAGCAAGGCGGATTCGCAAAAAAAAAAAAATATTATAATATTTATTAAAAAATGTATAAATCCACCTTGACCTTGGTGGTTATTTACCCATGGATTGTGGTAAGCTGGACGCCACAGGCACTCGAGTAAAATATGACCAAACGATGAAACAAACGTGTAAACGATGACATCGACACATCGGGCGAGAGCGGTTAGCGCAGCTATGTCAGTGTTTTACGGGTATTCATACCCAATATATTATATAATGTTATAAAATAGTGGTGTCACCCTCATTTATTGTCGGCCGATTGTCCGCGGCAACAAATACAGCAACGTAGATGAATTTGTAATTTCATTTTCCAAGTCCATTGCCTCAGGCCTTGTACAAATGACCCGTTATTATGGCATTTTGCACAACCTTTCCGCCAAAATCCAAGTCGTCTAACTAGGTAGACGTGGTCCGGCTACTTCCCGAATTACTGTTCTCACTTTTTTTGTGTCCCGATTGGGTGCCGCTTGGTAACGGGTGAATTAACAGTTTTAAGTGATCAGTTACTCGCACAATCGCCCGCTTAAGAAGATATACCGATGTCCGATGATATTGTAACGCGCGTCCGCGCTACATAACTAGTAACCCATTAAATAAGTGGCATAATTAGAGGTTGGCGAAATGAGCAATTGCCCAGGGTGCACTTCAGCATTTAATATTTGTGAACTATTAACGCATAAGTATTAACTTCTAATTTAACGATCTTGTGTTCACTTAAGTCGATTATTTTCATAAATTTTCCCACCTTTGGTAAATTTTGTACACACCATAAACATAATTTTAATTACTATTTTGGTAGAGTTGGTGATGTGAATATACATGTGTAATATTTGGTAACCTCGTGAATATTGTATACTCACATCGATAGACATAAAGTGTTTTTATTGATCTTGTTGAAATCAAAATTCTTTGATACCTATCTAATTTAGGGAAGTCGGAAAAAAAGTCCGATTAGAAAATTATTATACGGTTCGATTTGATTTTTTTGTTTCATAAAAAAGTGTCTTGATTTATTAATAAATATAAATATAATTTAAAATTGATAATATTGAAAAATAATTAATTGCTAATAATAATATAAAATATGATTAGTATAAGAATAACGTAATATAATTTGAAACTACATAAATAATTAAAACTAATATTTATTTCGTTTTTGAATACAATGGCCAATATTAATTAAAAATTCTTCCACCGATATTTCGTTAATGGCCACTTTAGAACATAAGTTTTTTAAACGTTCACCGGTGTTATCAAACTTCCGTTTTTTTTATGTTGGAATCCCTTCACCTGATTCTTATAACGCTATTTTAGCTTTATCTACTCTTAATTCTTCACGCGTTTTAAAAATTAACTTTCAGACGTTTTGGTGCGCGTCTCCGACAAGGTGCGTAAAACGGTATTTTGTTATACGTATTTCGAGACAAGCAAAATAAATTAATAATAAATAGTAAGTAATACTACTTTTATGTGATAAAAACTACCTTGTATACGGACGTGTATGTCGATAACACATTGGACGGCATTTATGTATAGTAGCTTAATATAGCAAAAAACCAAACCGGACTTTTTTCCGTATAATAATTTTCTGGTCGGACTTTTTTTCCTTGGGCTTTTTTCCCGGGATTTAATGATTGAATATTACTTAATTTTAATTCCTGTTCTGGCTGTTCCACTTAGTAGCATGAAACTTTTAAGGTATTAAGTGATTTTATAATATTTAATGTAATACAGTGATAATAAGATATTAGATAAGGCGTCATGGTTTATTTTATATACTAAACAGTAAGTACCTATAGTATGTAAATTATTAGGGTAGGTAGAATTTAGGAATCCCGGAAAAAAAGTATTATATAATATAAAATATAAAATAAAAAAAAATTACAAAAATAATATAAATAATATTATAAAATCACTTAATCCCTTAAAAGTTTCATACTACTAAGTTGAACAGGAATTAAAAGTAATATTTAGCCATTACTCATTATATAATAAGTAGTTAGGATGCTGATGACTTTTGCATTTTTTTTCTTTTGATTCTATACAATGCTGTCTTACCTAAAAATGTTTCATACTCCCTTGATTCAGAATATTCTAATTTTATTTTGTATTTTTTAGCATTTTTAGCTATAAATGTATTTTTTGTTTTTTAACATTATTTTTTAAGTCATTTTTCTCAAATTTTAGATTTTAAAGAAAATTAATATAATATTCAAAAAATAATTTTATTATTATTATTATTGTGGGGTTTTTATTGTGATTAAATTTATCACGTAACGTTAAGATTTACCATTTGAGTGTTATACATTTATAAAACAAATGCTCTTTTAGACATGTCAATCATATACGCTTATCGAGTATTATACGATTTATTACGTATTTATAAATTGTATAGAATATGAATATTAATGATAATATTTTTAATATAATTTTTTTTATTTCTATTTTACTTTTTAATTTATTAATCTATATATATAAAATCCAAATACCACTGACTGACTGATCGCTGTATCTCAAAAACAACACAACATACCGATATTACAATTCATATTTTAAATTTCTCTGACACCCATTATCACACCCATATCTCTAATAAAAATTATTATTTTTAAATAAAATTTTTTCACTTATTTAAGTAGATTTTTTGGTTATTTTTTAAATTCATTTTATGGAGTTTTTAGGGCATTTTTGTGTTTTTTTAGGGCATTAACATTCTAACTCGACTAATAAGTATAGATAGTATTTCGAGTGAATACATACAACTATAGTAGTCATTGACATCATGAAGGTCTTAAACCAGCAAATATTAAAATTAAAAAATCCTCATAAATTGTATACATTTTAAAATATTGTTAAAAAAAAAAACCAAAGCTTAAACACAGACATTTTTCTTATCAAAATATTTTATGATGGATCAATTCATAATATTAACTCTAAAAACACAAAATGTAGTCTTGCTGAATACAAATTTGCTTGAACGCTATCTTGTAAATTTTTATGACGAAAACAACACGTGTGGATTTCAATTCTAAGTAAGTCAACTCATAAAAAAATACTGTGAAGAATGAATTAGTCCAATATATATAAATTCTATGAAATGAGCAAACATAAGTATTTAAATTCATTTCTAACTTTACCAATATAATAATTTTTATTTATGATAAATTATTCAAGTTTAGTTTGGTCTACTGAAAATGATTGAACTAAAAATTGTTATCCAAAGAAATTAATTTTATTGTAAATATACAACCTATTATATATTTAATAACACTAATTACTAAGTTATGGTATTAAATTGTGAATGGATATTGCAAGTTGTTTTTAATATCTAAGAAATGTTTAGTTTTTTTACATTTTGAAGTTATTTAAACAATTATTATTTTTAAAATTAATTTCTCCACTTAATTTTAAAAAGTATTTCCAAATTGATTTAGATTTTTTTATCCACATATTATTCAATAACTATCCATGATTCAAAAAATTAGCATAATAATATTATATAAAATGGATTTATAATGAATTGCATACTCAATTAAAAATTTAGTTTATTATCTCTCTACGTAAACAAATATAAAATAAAAATCAAACTATTTAAATAAATAAATAAATATAATGAAACAACCTTTAGACAGTATAGTACAGCAATGAACTCTCATGTTTATGTGAAAATAATTATGCATGATTGCAATAAACAATTTATTAAATAAAAAATTTCTGATTTGATGATACAATTTGAATGTAATAATTATAAGCTATAAACTGCTAAGAACTATGTTCAAAGTAAACTAAAATTTCTTTAAAAAAAAATGTATATTAGCAATCTGGCTTTTAAAATTATTTTTATAACTCAAATTTTATTTTAATATTTTAAAAATTTAATTTTGTTATAATTGTATTAACTAAAGTTTATTTTATTAAGCTCAAAAATTATTTGTCAAACATAAAAATTGTTTTCTAAAAAAAAAAAAAAAATGATAACATTTGATATTATTGCTTATTAACATTATTGAATCTACACTCAATACTTTTTGTTCACAAAATGTATTTACAGAAATCCAAGAAAAAATAAATAAATAAACTTTTATGACTTATTTGTTACATATAACATAAGTATTTAACTATAAACTATATCCAATTTTAAACCATCAAACAGTTATTCTCTAAAACTGGACATTCAAAATACTTATGACATAATATTGTAAAAAAGAACAGTTATCCTATAACATATAACTTCTTTTTAAAACATATTCATTAATTCATACTCAGGATTCAGAGTAGCACAAATAAAAGGCAAATAGTATTTAGATAAAAATGATTTCAATAAACAAAACAATTTAATAACAAATTATATATAAACAAGGTTGATAATAATTTTATTAATTGCCTTATCTTAATGTCAAAAGCATGGATGGAAATGACCTAAATGGAACTGTACAAGATTTATATAATACTTATGATATATATCGTAACTTGTTAAATATTGCAAGCAATAATTATTTAGTAGACCAATAGCAAGCATATATTATAATAGCTTTCATAACTTGATGATTGAACCTTTCAACTTAGTATTTAATATTGGATTATATTTTCAAACTATTGTATACCTGTAGGTTATATAATAATAAATCGTGTACAAATTCATTATCAGAATAAATAATGGATAAATAGTATTACTAATTAATATTAGTAATTAATGTTAATGTTTCTAAAGTATAGTTACCACAGGAGGATTTTTATGCTCTAGAAAATTAGTTTTTTGACAAATCATTTCACAAATTTTATTGTACAAGTGAACTTATAAAAATTGAATTTTTTTTAAACAGTACTTGAACAATAAAATTAACATAGGATGTTTAAACAAAAATGAATATCATACATTTTAATTTTTGCTACTACTAGCTTAGGACAGTTTACTTTTTGAATAATGATTTAGGACTTTGTAAAATCTTTCGAGTCTTCAACACTGACCAATAATGTCTATGCAGGTACCAAACTACCAAGTTGAGCACTCCCAAGACAGTAAATGCCTAAAAAAAAATATTTTTAATTAATTACCATCAACAAAATTAATGACAGTACTTTAACATACTTTCATAGCAAATAATTTTCTAGTATCGTGTTCAGGTTCTGCACACCATTTTAAGAATGTAACAACATCTTTTGCACACTGACTCTGTGTAGCTG
>JACXSJ010000034.1:22470-101170 GCA_014851325.1 Pentalonia nigronervosa
TATATAAAATTGAACACCTAGGTACTAAAAAACGTATGTATGTTTATTGTAATTTGATGATCAACCAAAATATCTTGAAAATAAAATTTGAATTAAAGTAACTTGAAAATATAAAAAAAATACACTAAAGAAAACTAAGCGGAGTTGTTATAAATAATATGGAAATTCATTATGAAAATAATAAAACCTTAAGATACATTATATGGAAAAAATTATATTTTAGTTTTATGATCATATTATGTTTTGACTGATTAATTTGAGAACTCAAGTAATACATACCTATATATACAAAGTGATCCATTTAACGTAAGACTCTCATTATTTAAAAAATTATTTATGTTTTTAAAAAAATTTTTGTTACATGCTATAAAATCATTAGAAAACAATATTTTTCAAAAAAAATTATTTTTTAAAATATTTTTTAATCTTGTTATTTTTTAAGTTTTTTACTTTTTTTAATTACACTATACAGTTTTAATTTTATAATCTAAAGCAGAATATTTTTCTGAGTATTTTGATACATAAAAATCGAATTTTGGACAAGTAGTTAATGAGTTATAATTATACATTTGAAGTTTAGATGAGCGGAGTAGTGAACCAACATTTTGCGGATACCTGCATACCACCCCACACTGCTCATCTAAACTTCAAATACATACTTATAACTCAAAAACAACTTGACCAAAATTTGATTTTTACGTATCAAAATACTCAGAAAAATATTCTGCTTTAGATTATAATATTAAAACTGTATGTTATAATTCAAAAAAGTAAAAAGCTTAAAAAATGATAAGGTTAAAAGATATTTTAAAAAATGTTGTTTTGTAACGACTTGATATCATGTAATAAAAATATTATCAAAAACATAAATACTTTTTGAAATATTGAGTGTCTTATGTCAAATAAATCACACTGTAGATATATTGATGACAATATTATCTTTTATTAACCAATAAACAGTACAAAAATAAGAATATAAAGTGAAAACCTGCAGTGCTACAACAGAGATTTAGTTTATGCATCAAATTAAAATTTATATCAAACGATAGTACTATTATTGATTGTAGCTACATTTGTAATGTTTGATTAAAATTAGGTAACAAATATATAAGTATAAACATATAGACACAAAACAGTGGGATTTAATCTGAACATTTCAATTGCCAATGGCACATAGAACTATTGACCTTAAAACGTTGTAATCGATGATCACAACATAGAAAATGATAGGCGCTGGATTTACAGTAAACGGGTGTTGTCGTTCATTGGGTATGTCGTGACAGCCACGGAAACTTGGAATACGAGTACCTAACCCACGGCCAAAGGTGGACGACGGCGTACGGCGTCAGCAGTTGGGTAATAAATAAATATGGGCGACCAAGGGGTACTTACAAATTTGTGGTTTTTCGACCACCTAGTGGCGGCCTTAAAAAATGAGAAAGTGCTCGACATCGGTGCGGCTGCGGTGACGGGATCTCGGCAATTTGGGCGGCAGTAGATCAACGGAAAACGTTCTGGTAGGGCTTCCTTAAGTGGCGCCTGCCGTGTCGTTGTCGGCGAAGATTGTTAGAAATGAAGAAAAATTTGGCTCCGGCACGGCCTCAAGGAAACGGATAAGGTGGAATATTTCGCCAGTCGGGACGTACGACCTACAGCTGTATCCGATAGCAAGGGCACAGCCGCAGTGTGACCAACCCCAAAACGACGGCCACCGTCCGACACGTTGATAACGGAAGCCGGTGATAATTTCGCAACTGGGCCGCCACTACCCGCCCGTCAAAAAATACGTCGTTCGCCCCCGTCACAATCTCCGACAATCGTCGGTCTGTTCCACTCGTGACCTTTAACGAAAATTGTGGGACACTACGCAATATTATTAAAATTTATGGTAGGTATACCTATATTATTACTATTATTGTTATTATACCTATATTGGCTATTGCCCAAAGTCCTGTACTCGATCTGTCGAAAAACATTCGCGACCAAAACGCCTATAATATCTGACACGATACCGTTGACGTCGATTTTTTTTCACCGAGGATCGCGAAGATAATATTTTAGGTATACAATATAATGTTATTATGGTTTTTAAAATTTCATTTTTTCAAGTTTAAAGGATAAGAAACCGACTATTGCTTAGCCACGGCGGCGTGTTAGTTTAGTTAGGTATTTTCTTCATCAAAAATGCACTATACTTATATATTTGCTTATAAAGGTTGCACTTTTAGCCCTAGATTTATTTTATGCTGGCTTATCCATTTTCATATACATATATAAAAAAAATCAAACAGTTTTCGTATTTATATGTAGTTGGTCAAACTTTTAATTTTATTACACGAATGAGTAATGATTTTATTAAACGACTAATCAATAAAATATGTATTATAATTATTTTTATGACGTTGATGCAGATTGTAGGTACTTAGATATTTAAAGTATAATGATGATAACAATTTAATAGAAATTTAATAGAATTTAAAATTCAAATATTATTGATTCAAAAATATATTGCTGTATTCTTGAAGGTAAATAGACAATTATAAAACATATAATATTGTTGGCCTGGCGGATATTAAATACAATTAATTCGTACATAAATTTTAATTTTAACTTTATTTTACTATACTATAAACAAACTCCGTCGTCGATACCAAACATATATGTTACATATTCGCATGATTTCATTATAAGCCTTAAAATAAAATAATTATGATAATACCATCATCAATATTCCATGGGTAACCATATAGGTACTATAATATTGTATTAATGGATTTAATTTCTTTTTTATGTATTGAGTACTATAATTATTATAATAAATAATAATATAAGTTCATTATTATGAGGTTTAGGTAGGTACTTACAATTTTTTTTTCACAAGTCATCTACTGAACATTTCAATAAATATTTTCTGAATTTTGAAAACATTTGTTGTGTATAGGTTCAGTTGTTGACAAATTCGAATAGGTATGTTTTTAATATTTTTATCAGACCATGCAATAACATATAGAGGTACCTACTACGAAATTATCATTTTATACACGTATATAAAAATCGCTACAAGAGCAGCCATCTTAATGTGGTATTACGAAAACCCAACTAAAATAATTAAGAAGTGTACTTAATAAACTTTGAATAATTTTAAGTAAATTAAATAAAAACACAACTTATTATTATAGAGGAATAGCTCGTAGTTACATATAACTCAGAAAGATATTAACACAAAAAAAAATATCACTCAAAATGTTAAGATCCGTTTTAAACGAAATTAAACAATATAGTTATCCACTAAATTAGACATATTACTTCGTAAATCACAAATGTATAAAAAATATATTTTTTTTTCGAAATTATGATAATATTTGAGAGATAAATACGTATAACGATACATTATAACATGCTTGAAATAATTAAAAATATAATATGAGTCGCTAGAAAACGCCATTATTGATCCAAATATTTAAAGACATAAATCGTGTATTATTATATTATATTAATATTAAATATTATAACACAAATATTGGCCATGCATTTCTGTGACCCCTGTATTATAAAGTTGCTGTAATAACGTGATACTGAAATTTAAAGATAAAACATTTGTATGTATAATAATATAGCTATATATATACTCAAACAAAGAAATAATCGATTTGTAATTAATATTATCGCGAGAGTCAAGCGATAGCATCGTGAATATGGGTGTGTACTTATAATGTGTTTTATTTGAAATCGTGCGACCGTCGCCGAACATTTTTTTTCAACTTTTTATTTTTCAATAGATATTTTTTATCAGTATAGAACATTGAGTAATACATATAAGAGATTATCAATCTGTTTTTCTGCTATAATTGAGTCGGAAACAGATCCTTTAAATTTTAAATATGTCGATTAGAAAATATTTATCACTAATTATTAGTGAAATAGTATGATATGTATCCTATTTTTATGTGGCTACATAAAGTTTTTAAAATGTTTAATTAGTAAGTTTTTAAATATTGTATACAAAATATCGATTATTATTATTTTTTGCTACATTGTGAATTTTATTTGTGCGGACTAAATTATAGGTATATAATAGATTTCACAATGCATAATTATAAGAAAATTGAATAAAAAAATCACAATATAAAAAGCCTGCATGACAATATCTGCAGCATGAAATATTGTCACAGATTAAAATATATTACATTATCATTTCTAATATTTGTCTCAATTTATACAAATTTAACTTACATGTATCAGTAATCACAAAGCCAAAAAGATAATTGTAAAACGCTAATTTTTATTTTTATATTTTGATTATTCTTTTGGTCATATAGGCATTTATGGCAATGAGCATGCTGACTCATTAGCTGGCTACACCGCTAACCAATCTCAGTTGGGTCCTCAGTGGTGCCCTTACATTGACCCAATCACCTTACATCGCACATCCATACAGGAACTTTGGAAGCTGGAATGGAATAACCTTTCAAAGTCCTATGCCTGTAGATATAAATCAATATTTAAAAGTATTCCTAGTCAAATGCACGGTTTCAATCCCTAAAGGTTAGTCGCACCGTCATTATCAAATACACCAAATTACGCACCGGCCACAGCCTACTTCCACACCTTTCCTTTAAATTGGGACTCAACAATTGCACATATTGCTCTCTACTCAATTGTAGTGGGGACTACTATGATTTCCAACATCTGCTTCTAAATTGTTCCTATTTACCTCTCCAAAGAGCTAAGTTAAGGTCTCTTTTTTCTACTCTTGGTATACACTTTTCCCTCATTAACGCTTTCTCAGCTAATAACGCAAACATAATCCTTCATAATATTAACTTTATGTTCCAAGCTGGCTTTCAAATTTAATAGTGTAAAGTTAATTAATCTACGTTTTCAATGTTCATGATGTACAACAATAATTGTCGAGATATAATAATAACCATGTTAAAATCTCAATAAATTAAAAAAAAATATTCTTTCATAACTATAACAATTAATACCATTGTTACGGTAGCATAGCTAAATAACATGGTATGATAGCAACTTGGACGATATTTGGCGCATTCATTGCACTTGAAAAATGACGTCAGCCGGTACCAGAATTTAAAATACTATTTGGCGAGATAGATTATTTTGAAAATATTATTATTTTTTTATTTGTTTTTTTAATAAATTATAACATATTAATTGTCATGAATTTTTCCATGAATTGTAATGTATTTTGACTAAATAACATGTGCGAAATTAGCCATGTTTTGAACATTCATTTTTTATAGATATTATCATCACTGCTATAAATAAAACAATATTATTTAATAGAACATGAATTTTGATTGTTTATAATTTGCATAATAAATGTAAACATTAGAGTACTGAAGCATTGTACTAGATTATCAGTATTTATTCTAAGTAAATAAACACTCAGTTTTTTGAAACTATTAAATTTTATTTTATAATTTATATTTTTCATTATGCCTGTGTGTGTGATAAACTTGACTATGAGTGGTAGTCGTATGTCAAAAGTGGCAAAAATCAAATCAATAAAAACATTTTTATTTTTATTTTTATCGTTTTCCCGAGGATGGATATCTGCAAAAATTGTAGATTAAACAATGTGTTATGTATAAAAAAATTTGAATTTCTTCTAGTTAATAAACTCAGACTTTACATGTGTATATTACATTTATATATGATTATATATTACACGTTTACATATTAATTAATAACTATAGTTGAATTTGTTATTTAGCCATGGTATGCAATATGTAAGTGTGTTATTGTTCAGTGACCTACCAATTCGTTGTACTTTCCGATACTTACCTTGTTTTTAGTTACATTTTTTTTTTGAATGCGTGCATTTGCAGTACTGTGTTAAACACGCCATCTGTTGTACGTCTAATGTTTATGCCATATTTTTTAATAGTAATTTATGTATAGAGTGAGTAGCTGATACGTAATAGAAATTGCGTCAAATGAATTACAAATGCGATAATAATTGCAGTAAAAAGTCTTCTACAATTCTACAATTAGTGTATAGACATGTTATAGTATAATAAAAGCACGAGTTAAAAAAGTTATAGTATTAACACATAACAGTTTTTTAATTATTTATTTTATAATTTTATTCTGCCTATGGTATTAACAGGATACAAAAATATAATAATCGCTACTATATTTTAATAGTGATAATCACAGTTTTCTATACTAACAGTATCTATTAAGTCTGTGGTTATAGTATACTATATATCTATATATATTATATATTATAATATAAACTATCTATGTACTATATGTGTAAAAATTAACAAGAAATTATTCATTTTAAAAATGTATACAGACGGTTGTTATGACTCGTGAGTGAACACTGAACATATTATTATCGATAAAATATGTCACTGATTTGGTCGATTTGGATAGGCGTACCTACACCACATGTATGCGCAGAGCGGGCGTAGCCGGCTGTACAGATTATAAAACAGCTTGTTGCCTTGTTTAATATACAATTTCAAGTTAATACACTTAAAATGTATAGTTAAAAATTATTTAAAACTAAATAATCTTAATCAGTGTTACTCTATCAAAGTAGGTAGGTACCTATCAGACACGTAGTTAGAATTACGCAATTGGAGTGGCCTAATTTTGGCCAACATTTTTCTTGAGTAGTTAACATTTATCCCTCCCTTAAAATAATCGAATAATAGGTATGTACCAATATAATACAATATTAGATTCTAAGTTAAGCGACGATAATATTTATTTTGTATTCAAATTTGAGATTTTGAAGAAACATACATATTTCTTTTCAATACATTAAAAATAATAACAAAAGTACAAAAATTAAATTTAAAAAAATAATCTTGATATATTAAATTAATTTTTCGATTATTATGATTGACAACAAATGTATCTATCAACTCTTTTAAGTCCAAAGATAAGTGAGTAGGTACTTACTGAAGAAAATAATATATTATACACGATATTGTCATATTGAGTCAATATATCTCCTATTAAAGCTGCATTCCCGCGACTGGTGTACAGGTCTACTACTGGTGTACTGGTGTATATGATTATTAATTAATTAAAAGCAAACAATAACAAGTGAATAAGTGATAATAATATATGACTGACCGCATACACTTTCGTAGTTATGATAAATTAAAATTATACACTGTATCATAGCATTATTTGTCATTAATGATTATAAAAGAAAATCGGAAATTATATTTATATTTATAGATTATGAATAAGTATCTTCCTATTACCTAATAGTTAGTACAGCAGTACCTACCACGAATATTATTATGATACGTATTACAATTTAAAGTACCTACACAAGCAGTGATGGGAAATTCTGAAATAGGAACACGGGCTTTTGTGATTTTAATACTTTATGATATATGCATTGTGTCCTATGCAAACACGAAAAATAAGAAGAGTGCTGTTTGAAAATCGAATTGTTTTCGGTGCTATAAATAATTACAAGTTGTTTTATTCATATTCGTATTCGACATGTTTAAATAAAAGAATACGGTTTTTTAAATTGTTTATTAAGGTTATTTACAATATATACTAGTGTGTACAATATGAGTAAATTTGATAATATAATAAATAAAGGACGGTAAAACAACTCGAAGGCGTTTTATATTAGAAACACTTGGATATGAATAGGTAGTTAAATTAAAATATGGTTGGAGATATGTAAGTTATGTGTTGAGAAGATCTCTAGGTTATTCGCATTTTAGGCATCTGACTGGGTTGCCTGGAAGTTAATTGGAATGAAGCTGAGCGATGAGGCTATTGGGATGATGTTCAATTTTAGAGTGAGGGCTGTTCATATTTTGGCAAAGTTTTAGATCATTATGCTGTTGTATGTGTGACGTACTAAGCAGTGCTGCAAACACCGGTGTGCAGAGCATGCCGTGCACACGGGCCCCAAGGCTTACATACATTTAAGGGGCCCACGGGCCCAGCTTGGAGCAAACACTACAAACTATACTTTAAAACTATTTGTAATTGTAATTATTTAAAAAATAAAAATTATAACCAACAAATTTTACATACTTTTTTCAAATTGTACAAATAAAATAGGAAAAAAATGTAATAAACATGAATAACATAAATAAAAAAAATTATAAATTATTATAAAAATAGTAGTTTTTTAATTTATTGCTGGAAAGTAGAGATTCTAACATATATTAATTTCTATTTATAAGTTGAATGCTAGATTCTTTAACAAACAACAAAATAAATTATCTATATATATATTGATGGCTTATTGAACATCAAAGTTTAGTTTTTAAAATATTCGTTCACATTTCACTTGTATGCACAAAGTACTTAAGAATACATTTGAATTATATGCACAATGTGTTGGATATACCAGACGTTATGGTTTATTCAAAAAATGCTTGCCAAGTCAGAGATCGGCATGTAAACTTTCTTGATTTTTAATTTTTAGAAATGTATTAACTGTATGTTATATGTATGTATTTTATTACATTGTATTTCATTTACTATGATTAAATCAAAATTGTACTTTAAGGAAATTATTAATTGCAAATTAATTTATTGAGAAGATATTAGATTATAGTAGAATATAGTAGGTTGAATATAACTGGTTTGAATTTAAGAGGTATAAAGTCATTTTGCTTGTTTTATTTATAAAATTACCTATTTATTAAACTTGATAACGAATAGTGTACCTAATATGAATATTTTAAAAACTGATTTAGAAATTGAACTGATCGGCATTATTTAAAAAAAAAACGATAAATTATGACTTATCTGTTTTCGTTTGACCACTGCTATCCAATTACTGTTATATAAACACAAGACAATATGTATATTGGGACTTAGATCCTTGTTCTGCATTTACAGCTAAATATAAATCAGTGTACATTTCACACAAATATTTAGCGAAATAAATCTCCGAAACCGGAGAGAGGACTTAATTACTGTTTGAGGGCCTATTTTTATAAATGTTTATTATCTTAATGAATTGTCGCTGATATTGGTCAACTGTTTAGTGTTTAATATTAAATAAATTAAATAAATTCAACGGTCTTTGGCATTTACGTTCTATATTTTACTATAACTGTAACTAAGAATTGATGATACGTAATGTGTATGCTGAATTGGAATGTTTGAATAGTTCTGGTATTTGATGCATTAGTCGATGGTTTAGCAGTACTCCAAAGGTCGATTCCATAGGACTAAAGGAGAATGACTGCATTGTCAAACGTTATGTAACGTAATTTTTGTTAAATTATTAGGAATTAGAATTATTTTAAATGTATTATTATTTACTTTCTATAAATTAAATTGAATATTAGGCACATATATTAAACAGTTATAGATAGAAGTGTAATGCCCATCCTTCATCCGCCAGCTAAATATTGCCCAAGCTTGCGTAATGCTTAAATGCTTCATTATTATAGACTGAAACATTCTATAGGACGTATGTATTTAATATACTTTTGTCTTTTATCCCACTGAATTATACATATTTTAAATCGTTGTCACTTATCAGGCACAGCCCATAATATATCTATCTAATAACACGGCATACCACATAAAATAACTAGAAAAGACACTTTTTGAGTTTAACGTGGGTTCTTATGGAGGGCAGATTTGCTTTACCTGTCTAAAAACTAGTGCTACTGGTATAATGATAATTCACATTATTCTATATTTCTAGCGAGATTGTTGTTTTGAACAGAAGCAATGACTATAACAACATGCCTCACAAAAAAAAGACAACTTTACTTAGTTGTAATATAAAAGAAAGTTCTTGTTCACACAAGGAAAGACAATTTGATGTCTTGATTTACTTATTTACTTGCATCGTATGAACCCAGATTTAGTATTTAGTCCTTGGCAGTTGGCGTTCAAATGTCTATATAGTGAGTGCTTTTTATGTGAGTTTTTGTTTGTGGATTTTTTAATTTATATTTTAAATTAATATTATAACACTAATGACCATTTCTATAAAAATATATAATTTTTGAAGAGCCTAAGCGTGTGTGAATAAAGTTAATGGAAACTTAGTTCCTTCATTTTTTAAAAAAGAAATACTAGTGAGGTACGTCTACTAACATTTTCTTCCCCCGAATATATTTTAAAATATTAAACATAAATATCATGGTAGACTTGATTTAATTGGTTAATTAATAAAATAATTTAATTTAGTTAATATCATTCAACATGATTGCAAAGGTTAAAACGATGATTTGTAAATATTGTAAAGGTAAAGGCAAGTTTATTTTTTTATAATGATATACACGAAAACACCGGTTTATGATTAAATTTTTGATTTCTCAGCGAGTATCTCTTCTGGTTATTCTGTGGTTTATATATAATAGAATATCCCTGCGATATCGTATCATATCTGTGTATTATAATCATTGATCTTTAGTCAGTGTTGGGCAAAAAAACTATGATTAACCGATGATGAAGCTTATAAGGATTATATCTGTATAGTTAATAATGTATGAGTTTTACGAACTATATATAAATGGGTCATTTTAATATAATGATAATTGAAATATATTTTTAAAATACCTAAAAATAATATTAACCATACACAAAATGAATCATGGATAATTTCATTATTATACATTTTAAATTAGAAATATTATCTTTATAATCTTCAATAATTTATTAATCATTATAATCAATAATCATAGAGTTATTTTTCCAACAATACACTATTGTGCACCACGAATAATAATTTATAACATTATTGATAGCTGCATGGGAATAAAAATATATGGTTGTAAGTAATCGTATCATATATTCATAGTTCATACTAATTAGTAGGGCGCGGATTTTTATGTAAATACATATTTTTATTGAATGCAGATATCTTTGTCCTGATTAAAAATAAGCACGTTTCATAACACCCTAAATAAAATGAGAATTTTTTATGTTACATATTTTCACATATTTGATTGTAAATACATATTTCTAAATATTTTATTAATAAGTACATATTTTGCAAATATTTCATATTTTAGAAATGTAGGTACTTATTAAATTTCCAGAAATATTAAAATTAACCATCTATCGACTTTATCAATGTCGTAAATATTGATTACGACTTTTGATGTACTTATTACATTTTTAAATGTTAAAAATAACCATTTATCGACGTCTATCGACTTTATCGACGTCGCGCGTCGTAAATTTGATGTCACCATATCGGTTAGTGTTAGTATTGTCGATATATCGCCAATTGTATAGTAGGAAAATTAAATTCCCAACCTTCCAAACAAATTGTTTTAAGCTGTGGTGAACTAACTAAGTGCAATCATCAAATAATCGCAAGATTTTTTAATGATGCGATGAGTTTATTATGGCCACAAGGAATACATCACGAAAATGTTTTGTTGTTCTTATCGGATGGTGCACCATATATGGTAAAAGCTGGAAAGGTTCTAACTACATTTTATCCAAAAATGTTGCATTTAACATGTTTAGCACACGGATTTCATCGTGTAGCTGAAACAGAATACAGTTTCCACTTGTTGATTCATTAATTGTTACCATAAAAAAAGTATTCCTTAAAGCTCCTAGTAGAGTACTAAAATTGAAGGAGTTATATCCTAATTTATGCCATCCTCCTGAGCCAATCATTACTCGGCGGGGAACGTGGTTACCAGCAGTTAAATACTATTCAAACAATTTTGGAAAAATTAAAGACGTCATTTCAAACCTTGATTCGGATAATGCAATTTCTATTGCAAAAGCAAAAGATATTATGCAAAATAACGAGCTAAAAAATAATTTAGCATATATTTTAGCAAATTTTTGTTTTTTGGTTGAAGTCATAAAAAAATTAGAAACATGGAATCTCACATTAGTTGAAAGCCTATAAATAGTGGAAAATGCAGCAAATACACTTAGTGAAGTCCAAGGAGAATCTGGAGTGATAATAAAAAATAAATTAAATAACGTACTAGCTAAAAATGTTAGTTTACAACACATAAAAACTATTAGAAATATTCTTCTAAATACAAATGAAAACAATGGATCAATGAATATTGAATTTGCACCATCTGATATATCAAATATGAAATATGTCCCATTAACCTCAGTTGACGTGGAACGCTCTTTCAGCAGATACAAATCAATTTTAAGACCTAACCGTCGCACATTTAAATTTGAAAATCTCCAAATGTACATTGTTTCAAACTGTTTCGAAGACGACTGCGATGAAGATGAATAAATTAAAGTACAAAAAAAAATGTTATGTAACAGAATTCTATATCTTTATTACTTTTTTTAGATGATTAAAAATTAATTAAATTAATAAAATTAATTTTTTGTTGTTAAATATTTCATGATTTTTAATACACATTTTGGCAAAAATAACAACATAAATATTTACATATTTTGATTTTTTTATTACATAAAATTCTGCACCCTACTAATTAGTTTTATATCATCCGTTTAAAAAAAAAAATGGAGTACATTTGATTTGAGGAGGGAGAGCTTAACTCCAAAGTTTCCCTAATAGCACCTATATGGTTAAAAAATTAAATGCAATACGCCTAATTGTATAAAAAATTGGCTAATCGCTATAAAAAAAAAAATATTTTACTATTAGTATAACATGATAGATTACTATTATACAAAACTTCTATTTTACTAACCCAACCCTATCTTGAAATTAGGAATTTCCTTATGTGCCTACCTAATTATTTTGTTTGTTAATAGTTTTTGGAATTTGTTCGATGTTCTGAAAGGACTTACTTTTTAGTTCTGAAAGGACTATTTTTAAAAAAATGTTGTTAAAATTTTTTACCTATGAAGGGTAAATGCTTTAAGGGAAACGTTTCTAGTGTTTCTACAATCCCCCGACCGGTACAAAATAATTAAAAAATTCAATAGAATATCAAATAAATTCAAACAAAATAAGTACTTGGTTAGAAATCCCAAAAACCCTGGGGAGCTTTGTGATATGCACATGTATTAGAAATTCAATTCTGAGCAAACACCGACAACCTATTTTACTAAGGATGTTTTATAATATATATTTATTACTATTTTTACTATTAAATATTAATACTATATTACTGTAAGTCATACGGTATATTATGGATACATTTTTGCCAAAAACATCGTTTATATTATATTATTAAATATAATAATTCATTTTATTTCATATTATGTACCTGATTATTGTTATTAACAATTCAGTCAATATTGCAGACGTCTTAATGTACCATATTGTATATGGTATGAATAAAGGTTCACGGAATAACTTGGAATATAGTATGGAATAATAAAAAGCTTAAAACTAGTACTACAGATAAATATTTTGAATAAATAGATTTGTGTATAAAAAATAATATTACACCGTGATGGCAGGCGTGAAACTAGAAATCTGAAATTGTTGGGTAGTTTTATTTTTTTCGGAAAAATACAATTATAATTTATTTGTACATAATTGATTATATAGATAATAATATTTACAATTTTATTTGTATTTTAAATTTATGGATT
Source organism: Pentalonia nigronervosa (assembly GCA_014851325.1). Lineage (NCBI taxonomy): Eukaryota > Metazoa > Arthropoda > Insecta > Hemiptera > Aphididae > Pentalonia > Pentalonia nigronervosa. The sequence continues at coordinate 35,965 of JACXSJ010000034.1, forward strand.
TTAAAAAGTATGGATTATTTATTAATTTATTATACATAAAAATACAATATGATACATACAATTTTCAAAAGGAGGGGGGCTAAGGCTAAAGCTCTCCCTGGATCCGCATGTGCCTGACGGTGAAACGTTTCAAATCTACGATTAATATTGTTGTATGTCTTATCCATGTCTTTTAATTGCAGAAAGAATTTGTGAACCTCACGAAATGTTAGTTTTTTATGGCATAATATACCTATTAAATCTTCTCTCCCATAAGAGGATAGTTTCAAAATTGTTCATGTTTTCAATATCGATTATCTATTTTAATCTGTAAATATCTGGCTATTTATTCATACTTTTTACTATAATATTGTAAATACATTTTATAAACCTTGTCTATTTTTCAATCAAATAATTAATCAAACGAGTTTGTTTAAACAAACAAATTTGTCACTTGTCAGAATGATTTGATAACTAATGAAATTAAATGGTACAAAATTGTTAAATTTGTTAAAAAAATTATTTTTACTATTAATAAATATCTTATTTTTTATTATTTTAATAAAATGACTCATGTGTTCCATTACTAATATGATACAAACCATATAATATATAGTTTTAAAGGGGGGGGGAGATAAGTTTGAGCGCATTTACCCAAAACAGAACACTTTAGGGCATAAGTCCATAGAACGTTTGGACGTTAATATATCCCTTAATAATAGCACGTTTGGGCACATATTATATTTCTTTAAATATATTAGCAATATTGTACTAAATCTGAGCTTATTAGCGTCATTCAGAACATACTGCTAGGAGGTTAGTTCAATAAGCTATTTAAAGATTCATTTTTTTTTTAAATGTTGTCTTAATTTAATTTTTGTATATTATATATTTATTATTAATATTATTGTTTAATATTATGAACTTTTCTAATTATTTTATGTGATTAATTAATTTTTTTTTTTTGCAGTAAAATGTGGCTTAATTATTAGATATGGATTACTAGTTTACTGGATTACTAATTCCAGTTTTGTACTTAAACGAGTTGTCATGAATGCGCCCAAACGTGATAAAAATTTTTAGGTACATTTTTAATACTGCGCCAAAGGATTATGCCCGTTTTACAGCTAACAGTTTTATAGACAATTTTCAAATCAATGGTTAAGCAATTGTTAACTTAATAAAAATATACCTCGTCGATTTAACAAAACTATAATTTGTCTTATTTTTATTAATATAAAAAAGTATACTAACCGCGTATTATTTCAATACAATTAAATATTTTTTTGAATTAACTATTAAATTAAAAAGGCAAAATTTTGTCGTATCAATAAAATACCTAGATATTAATTTTTATAACCTAACCTAGCAAATAGCTTAACATGTATTGTGTATACAAGGAGGTAATATGAAAATCCAGTTATTCGGGTAAACATCACCATATTATATTTGTCAGCCAAATGTTATCATTTTGATGGTTACTTTTATTTGAAATATTTCCTATTTACTCGAGTTCTATCGCTGGTTTATTGTTCCCTAAACAAAATAACGCTTCATACTTTTATAGTATTTGTTATTGAATTATAAATTGAAAGCCATATTGTATGATGTTTTTTTATATGATTGATATATTTATTAAAATGTATATCACACGTATATGACTACGATGATGACCGTTTTTACACCTGTTTTAATGGCATTATAGAGGTCTATAGTGTGATGTATTAACATTTGCCCATTGTATGTGTGGTATTGCTGATTTAATTAACTCGACATAATAATATAATTTAATTATTTAGTCTTTTTGAGAAAAGAAGTTAATAATAAGTTATAAGTTAATAATATTACTTACGTCTATTTGTTCATTAAAACATAAGTACCTAATAATGTTTAGACACAGATATATCTATAAACACTGAGCCACAGATTAATATTAACGTAAAAAAGTAGAATATCGATAAAAAAGTCGATCAAAATTCAACCTTACAAAATGTAAAGTTTGAAAAAGGAATAAAATATATTCAAGTGTTAGTGTTATACCGCTATAAGAAATTTTAAACAAATTCGTTACTCTCCAGCTTATCAAGGTATTATACTGCGTATTTATTACAGACGTAAGTAATTTAATATGTAATATAATAGTGCATAATGTTCATATATAAACTATATATACACCTATAAAAATATATAAATAAATAAATAAATAAATATAAATATAAATAAATAAATAAATAAATAAATATAAATATAAATAAATAAATATATATAAACTAATCTAATATCTATATGGGTACCTTATATATATTACATCTTATATATTATATTAAGCATTAAAATAATAACATATTGGCAGCTACCTAATAAATTCGTCCATAATATATCATCATTCATTAATAATCAATATTACGTATTATTTAACCATTAAATTAGAGGTGTTTTTTATATATATTTTTAAGAACCGGGATAAATAAGTCCTATTGGTAATTTAGGGAGTATACCTACTTAAAAGTCCCCATGGTCCGTTACGACCCTACTATTTTCTTACATCCAATGATAAATATTAAGTAATAATAAGTTTAAAATTAATTGAAAATATAATGACCATGTTAAATATAGATATATATAGTTCATTAGTTAAATGAACAACAATACAAATTTAAAGGATATAATTATAACATTAAAAACTAAATGGTCAATTTTTTTGAATTGTAGTTGTAAAATGGAGTTGGTACGGTGTTTAAAACTATAGCTCATAATTAATTACGTAATAAGACTTCTATTATCAAATATAAAAAAATAGATTTAAACATAAATACATATATAATATAAAAGTATAATAAAAAAATAATCATAATTATAATACAAAATATTAACAAATTATTTTGAATGATATTCATTAAAATAAGGTTTCTTTTCATTAATAAATAAAAAAAAATTACAAGTTGAACATATAGTGCATGGTTTAGACTCTATATTTTTTTACTGCACACTTTACACCTATATATCTTTATTAAATTCTAACCAGTGGGCCCCTAAGTTCCCTAACCTTACATTTGATATTGTGGAAAATAACTGTTTGTCCCTTTCTTGGTTGTAAACATGGTCTATCTTTTGAAGTCCCCGGAGATGTGTCTGTTGTTTTATTTATGCCAGATTTACCCTATTTAATTGATCCCTGTGCTACTGCTCTTCAAAACTGTAAAACACTTAACTTGACATCATTAAATTTGATATTAATTACAAATGAATTTACAAATATGATATCAATCACACTCCAAAACAATCGATGCCACCATTTTTTCGATTATCTAATAATATTATAAAGAGCTATTAATTAATTTGTTTCGTCTACTCCTCCCGAGTTCTTATTATAATCATTAACTACAGTAAGAAATTGTATGGTTTTTACTTTTGTTCCATTACGTTCAATTTTTAATACACTACTTTCTTCGGAACCTTGGAAATTAAATGTCAAGCGTATAATTTTAGTATCCTTTCATTTATAAACAGTAATACTTAAACGAGAGTTTTAAAATCATATATTGGAAATTGAAAAGTAATGTTTGCAGAGTAGTTTGCAAATGCCTAGCTCTGCTGTCTATCCCGTGCGCAAGCTTATGAATGTAGGTGTTGATATTTAAAATATACTCAAAAAAAAAATAAATAAATAAAAATAAAAATACATAAATATTTCATTTATATTTTAAATACAGTGAATTTCCCTGATATTATGCTTAAGAATTAAGTATACACAAATTGGAAATAGATAACAGAGACAATTTTAATAAACCAACTCTCGAAAGCTTTTAATTCAATAATGTCGAGGGTAGCCAGACATCCCGTTTTATACGGGAAAATTCTGCGTTCCTCAAGTCTGTCCCGGTGTCTCGACAAAAGCTTTTCGAGATGCTCAATTGTTCCGTTTTTAAAATATGTCCTATATTTTCAAACTTATAAATAATATGTACTTAAAGAAAATTACTACCGCAATATTAGACGCACGCAAAGATGCATCAATTTCTATCAGTGATTAAGTATATTAATAGCATTATGTAAACATTAAAAAGGTCTTTTTTTTTATTTTTCACCCTGAGTTATTATTTGAAGAATTTTTTATTCAATAAAGAATGATATTATGTTATTGTAAAATTGTATTAAAAATAAATGTTTTATAAATAAAAAAAAATCAATCCTGTTTTTTAGTATTTTATGTCTGGCCACCCTAATAATGTCAGTAATAGAATATGCAATATAGGGACAGGTTTAATACATATTAATATGTATAAACGTACTAGGTACATAATATATGATTAAAATAGTTCTGCTGCGTCTAAGTTATCTAACAGTATCTCACTAGGCGTTCGAAATTTTAAGCACTCGAACGTGAATTTTTTCATTTTTCGGAAACTCCAATCATAATAGTATGCGGTACGAGGTTTAATAATACCATACATCTAACGCTAATTACTAATTATTCATGTGTTAAAATACTATTGGTGGAACATATTTGGTAATACCAATATTTCTACGATTGCAAACCAAGTGTGTTGATTGAGATAAGAACATTTATTTCTAATTACGCGCATTAGAGGTATTATACCTACCTAGTATATAAGTTATAAACGCATGAAACATTTTCTGAAATTTTCTTTGCTCGACGTGGTTTGATGTTTGATTTTAACTTTGTCGTTTAATTATCTGTGAATAACATATCTTGACGATAACATTAGTCTAACTATACACAAATCGTAAACCTAAACGTAAATAAAATACCACTGAGTATTTTACTATACTGAGCTCAAACAAAATACGTCGGTTTCATTGCTTTTTGTAATTCTGTGCCATTATTTTGAAAATATTATTGATATTAGTAACATAACGTCGTGATTAAACTTATTAGTTGAAAAATAAACATTTTCGTTCGGTACCTACCTAAAAATTAAGCTCTTAATTATTATTTTTCTTGAACATTTTCTAGTTGTAAAATTATTTATTTAAGCAATATTTGTAATTTATATTCTATATGTATTTTATTTTTATATTTTAATAGGTGACATAAATAATTCCATCAATCAAGAGTTGTCGTCATATTTTTGTCACGCAAAAATTAAGTGATCGTTTATTGTAGTAAAAATAAAATAAAAATACGTCCTATTTATTATGTTAAATTGTTTATAAATGTAATTCATAAAGTTTATACATTTTTTAGTATATAATTAAATTAAAAATGGATATATATTGTATAACATTTTCATCAAGTATTTGATATTATGATTTATATTTTACACTAAACAGGGTAAACCAGACAGAACTGACAGATGTAATTAACTAACTATGTCATGACTTTTACTTATATCAATTAAATAAAAAATAATTTTAATTTATAGGTATATAATGATATGATAGTTTTTAACTATATTATATATTTTATGAACAAAATGAAATATTGAATATTGATTAGAATGAAAGTTATTACGTTGTTATTTAATTACATATTTATCAGCTATTTCTATTATACACACTTATATACCTGTATAATATAACTATCTGTTCGTATTAAATATATTGAGATATTTATTTTTAATTAATAAGTATAATATATTGACATATAATATAATAGATAAACTTGAACCTTAAAATTAAACGATAAATGTTTTTATGCAAACAATTTTTTAACGGGACTATAATGCAACGTTACATTTAAAATCGTATATTTTATATGTCCATTTAAAATACAATAAATACAATATTGAAGCTTTTACTATAATAAAAAAAAAATATAGTACCAAGATTTACACTTTCATAGACCTTATATAGTCACAAATTAATGAAAAAGTATTACATAATTATTATATAATGTATTTACTATACATTTTATCAAAACTACAATATTGCAGAATAGTTAATTGTGTACTGAATATAATAATTAATAATATTATGAACTATATCACTATTAGTTATTACAATAAAAAGTAAACCATATATTGTTTAGTGTATTAGAAGCGGTGATTTTCTGTATTTTTCTAACACATGCACAACATAGTAATTTCGACGTTTTTTTTATTCCAACATCCAACGTGCATCTAATGAAGTGATAAGCAAAAATTCTGAAGACAGATTTGAATTTTTCGTAAAGAATAGTTGAAATTGGCTTTCCCATATTTTTATTTTTATTTCTCCCAAAATTTTAATATGAGATTTTTTGATAAATATACTTATTTTTTTTTTTTTGAGAAGGGGAAGGGATTTAAAAAAGGATACAATTAATTTACAGTAATACAATTACTGCCAGAAAGTCAATCTTAACTTGAAAAATTAAAATCTGTATCCAGAATTAATAACGCTTTACTAAATCAACCTGTACGTTAAAATGAAAACACGTCTAAATTTCTATGTTACACTCGTGTCATAGTCAAAGATTGAAAATCACCAATTCCTATTCTCTTATTATTATGTATTTATATAAAAACTTATAAAATCATATCTTTTTTTTTCATGTTTTAAAAATAAGAACAAAAACGTTTTAACTTAAAGTGATATATAAACAATTGAAAATTGTATTATATTATCATTCTGATTATTGTTGAATGTCTACAGAGAGATATATTACACTTTTTTCTGTTTATCTGCAGTTTGCAGATAGCACTGTAGGAGTTAACAATAAATAATAAACTAATAGTTAAGTTATTACTTATTGTAATCGATTGGCATTTGTATAAGGAATGATGAACTTCCACTTAATATTTGATTCTATATTAGATGATCATATTATTCGTTTATTAATCTGAAAACTGAAAAGTGAAAGTACCTCCACATAATTCATATTATTATATGTATAGCATATAGTTCGTAATGTTCGTTTGCATATATATATATTTATTTTTATCATCGCAATCTCCATAAAATTTGGAACGGTTGTCCAAAGTATTTTTTTATAATAATATCTATCATTTCCATTATATATTAGCGCATACACTCATAAAATTAGCCAAATTATTATTATCTGAATACAACAAACTGTCCGTTTAAGACAATATATTTTATCCATATAATAATATAAACTACACAGAATTAAAGGGGGGGGGGTAGTCGTAACATATTAAATACAATAACATTTTCAACACAGATTATAATTTTTTATTATTATTATTATTATTATTACAATTCGCGTTCGTTAAATAATCGTCGTTCGGGTAGTAAACGTCGATAAAGGGATCCAAGGGATTCAAATCCGACGTTGTCAAATCGAACCGAACACACGTTGTCTTTTATTAATAATATTATTTATTTTACATTTTTACCAAATGTATGAATTAACATTGAGCAATTGGAACCCGTGGTATAGTGTATTGTTGTATGCTCGGTATATATATACGGGCGTATCTTTGTCATTGTACGCGGGGTTTTTTGATGATTATGCATCGATAATCTGAAATTTCAAAAAAACAAAAAAATATGTGATGTTTTTTATTTTAATCTGGCAGTTTTTTTTATCCTAATTTCAAAATTTTTAAGTACGCAGTTGTACTAAACCTAATTTTTTGTAAATAGAAACAATTATATTTTTTAATAGATTTTTGTAAAGACTATTTTTCTGAATATTTTGTTGTTAAATTATCAATTTTGGTTCACTAGTTCATTAATTACGACACTCTAAAATTTAGTAAATTCATAAATAGTTTTTATTTAAATAATTGGTATAAATTTTCCTTACTATAGTACTAAATAATTTTTTTTAACAATCTTTTTATGCAATTTTATATATTTTTATACACTTGAATTGTCACTTAAAATAACAGCCCAGGAATTAATTTTTTTGGGCCATTAAGTATGTCTCAGTATGTCTCATTAAGTATGTCTTGAGTAAGACATGGGGATTAGAGTCGCACCAATGTAACGATAGTTTTGAGAATTAATTTATACATAAAGATTACACTTATTTCTACTATCTGCAATTGTACAAATACTTAGGTTTTAAGTTTTAACATTTTTAAATAAAAGTTTTTAAATGAATTATGTATTATTTATTAGTGTTTAGAATTTTAGTTCAATATGACATTTTATTGTGTGAATAATTTTTTAAATTATAATAATACATTAATGCATTCGATTGAAGAGCATGCAGTGTGTTGTGATAATTTTTTTTGTCTATGGTCAAAAGACTTGAAAATGTATTACAATATTGGTCATAGCTTGTTGTAAGTTAAAATAAAAAGTTGAGCGTAAGTCTATATAGTTTTTTATGGGCGTTTGGAGTTAAAATTTCGACAAAATACTTATATAAATTATGAATATTTGTAATTTTTTGGATTTAGAAATTCATAAAAATTGTTTTGTTTAAATCTAAGATTTGAAAATTTAACACAAGATTTTTCATAAGTATTTCTACCTTTCACAAAAAAAAAAAAGTTTACTGGAAAGTCAAACAAATCTTTTATGAGAGTTTGAAATTATACATTGGATATTTACTCGTAAACTATTACCGATTTTCTTATTTCGTTGAAATTCAAACACGAATAACCGTAGACATTTGAAATTTCCACGGAATGTTGAGATTATCATTTTCTATATACACCACACAATTTTAAAAATATTTTGACACTTTTTTAACTAATTGTAGGCATAGGAGATTTTTGGATTTTTTAAGTTTTTTTTTATAAGTAATAGTACAAACAATTTTTGTTAGGTCAAAAAGCTTGACTATTTAATACAAAGTTTGTCATAAGTTATTATAATAGTAGTTCAAAAATATAAAATTACACAGACAAATTTTTTTTATAAACATTTAAAATTCAAATTTTAACAAATTAAGGAAAACAATTTTGTAGTTAAAAATTATAAAATATTTAATTTTTATAGCTAAGAATTGAAAATTTAAAATGGGGTTTCACTTAAGTAGTTTATTTTGTAACCAAAAAATCTAAACTATATGTTTACAGAATTGATTTTTTTGACGTTTTAAGTTTAAATTTGGACGAAATTAAATATTTAAATGAAGAATAAAAATGTTAGTTAGTTCGTTGTATTTTAAAAATATTTTTGGAGGGTGCTTAGAACTTTTAAAGTATGTTCTTATATTTTATACACTCAATGACATTTTTAAATGTTTTTGCAAAAATTAATTCAACCTACTGTATGATTATATCAAAATGAACTACTTTAATAGACCATCTTTACTCAGAATCGTTTTTTCTATACAATGATTTTATATCATTGAATACAAATTTAATATATCCATTACAGTGCTCCCTCTAGACACACACTATACAGCAGAACGCTTGTACTCACTTTCCAAACTTTTTTTAATATTAATATTATGTTCTGTTTTTATTAAATGCAAAATATGAATTACTTTGTTTAATAAATAGGTCCTATTTTAAGACAGTCATGTTTTGTAAAACTTCGAAATAATCGTGCCTTAATTGAACTAAGGGTACGTTATTTTATTGGTATTAAAATAATTCATTTTACTATTTATAATACAGTTAATTAAAAAATTGTTTGCAGAAAATATTGCATTTGAAAATTTAATTGAGTGTATAAAATATAATAATATACTTTAAAAGTTTCAAGCACCCATGAAAAATATTTTTAAATTACAACGAAATAAATAACGTCGTTATTCTTCATTTAAATATCTAATTTCATCTAAATTTTAACTTAAAATGTCTATAAATTTTTTTTGATTTTTTGGTTACACAATTAACTACTTAGGAAAAATCTTGTTTTAAATTTTCAATCTTTATCTATAAAAACTGATAATTTTATACATTTTTAAGCACAAAATAATTTGCAAACATTCGAGATTTTGATGAATTTGGTCAAAATTTTAAATTTAAATGCTTATATAAAAAAAGTGTATATTTGTATCTTAAATATTTTTAAAACCGCATTCAGAACAGTTTACAAAAAACGTTATTTTAAATTTTCAATGCTTGGTTATATAAATTAAATATTTTATAAATTTTTAACTACAAAACTATTTGCAAATGTTCAATGATGAATTTCGGTCAAAATTTGAAGTTGTTTAAATGCTTATAGAAAAAAATTGTGTGCATTTTTATTATTTTTTATCTGCTATTTTAAAAACTTGTGGGGAATCTTGCATTAAATTTTCAAGAAATTTAACCCAACGACATTTTTTTATTTATATTAAAAGAAAAAAAATTGAAAAAACTAAAAATTTTCTAATGCCTTCAATTAGCTTAAAAATTGTCAAAATATTTTCAAATTTTTTTGGTGTAAAGAAAATAATAATCTAAATAATTAGTAACATTTTTAAATGTTTGCGGTTATTTCTTTTTGAATTATATCACAATAATAAAATCGTTCCCGAAGTAACGGATGAATGTCTAATTTTAAATGTTCATAAAAAATTACTTTTCAACTAGAGTGACAATGTTAAAATTCTTGGTTTAACTTTTGATAAAAAACTCAACTGGTGTCAACACATCAAACAGTTAAAAATCCATACATTCAAAGAAATAAATATATTAAAAACATTAGCTCACACAGAATGGGGATCAGATTCAGACAGCTTAATTAAAATATATAAAGCCATAATTAGATCTGAAATCGATTTCGGTTCTATAGTTTACGGAGCGGCTAATCACAGAACAATACAAATGTTAAATTTAATACAAAATTGTGCCATTCGTTTATCTTTAGGTGCATTTAAAAGTAGCCCAGTCGCAAGCATACTTTGTATTGCTGGTGAACCACCTCTTTCATTAAGGAGAAAACAACTCAAAATCAAGTATATTTTAAAAATAGCTAAACATCAAGAAAACCCTGTGTACAATAAAATCATAAAAAAATCTACCAGGCAAAGCCTACAAATGCATCTCGTCTCAGACCACTATATGAAAGACAACAAGATTTTATTAAAAAAAAAACAAAACTTTAATCAATAATATAATTCAAAGCACTGAATTAGATGTATCTCCTCGACGATTTAATAGAAATATAATTTGATCTAAGCATATCATTCCACAACAAAAATACTACTGATAAAAACATTTATAAATGCCTACATTACGAACTGCTGCAATCATACCCGGAACACATATACATATATACCGACGCGTCGAAAATCGAGTAGAAGTCAAGATTAGCCGTGATATCTAAAGATACAAATATACAACTAAAAACTAATAATTTATGCAGCATTTTTACGGTAGAAATCTTAGCGATACTCACAGTCATCCAAAGTATCCATCACACTAACGATAAGAAATATTTAATAATGTCTGATTCATTACGCAATCTAATCAGCATATATAATTTAAATACTTCACAACCAATTATCTGCCAAATAATTAATGAGCTCAATGAACGTAAAATTAATATAACGTTTGTATGGATGTAGTCATGTTCGTATAATAGTTACGAAGAAGCCGACCTAAAAGCTACTTAAAGACGCATATAAAAAACTATTAGAGACTTACACTAAACTTTTTTTTTAATTTTCACTTACAACAAGTTATGAAGAACTTTGTATTAAATTTTCAAGTTTTTTGACCCACTGAAAACATTTTTATCGGCAATAATAAAAAAAAACCCGAAAATTGATTATGACTATAAAGAGCTCAAAATATATTGAAAATTTTATTGTGTATGGAAATTACTTTTATAAACATTTTATGAAAATTTTATATACTGTGATTACCTTTGGTGTTACACCAAAAAACAAAATCAATTTTGTCGAAAATTAGCTTCGCGTAAAAATTCCCGTTTTCTAATAATTTTTATATTGTTTTTCTAAACGCATTTTAAAACTATTGGGATTTTTTTACTTTTGACCCCCAAAAGTACCAACTATATTCACTTTCCTACCAGAAAAGATGTTGATGAAGAAAATCGGAGCACTTTTACTGCCCTTAAACGTGATGACAGACACAAAAAAAAACCGTTTTATTAAAATTATTACCGTTATTGAAATGATTGTATTATATTATATAGGTGCTTAACGTACATTTAATATTTTATCTTAGTTTTCCTATTTTTTTTTAATTATTAAGTTGTACTTATTAACTTGGGAAATATTATAATTGTTTATATTATTTGTGTATTGAATATTTTATAATAAAATATGTAACAAGATACATTTATTTAATCGTTATAAGATTATTTGTCAATTCAATTAGTGTAAGTTTAAATATTTTTATCAAAAATTAACATGAATAATAAAAAAAAAATTATATATCTGCAGACTGCATTATAAGCAAATTATGTTGATTGCTACTATAGGTATTTATTGGCTTTTTCGTAAAAGTAATGTGTGTGTGCTTACATAGCCTTTGTTTAGGACTAATAAAAAAGATAATAAACTATCGATGCTCTTATTAAACGTCAATCAATTCTAGTAGTTTTTCTGTTGATAATTATATATTTATATAATCAATGGTAATGTTATAATAGGATTCAAAGAAGGATCCGAACCTGGGGACCCCCTAGGACTTAATCAAGGTTTAACTAGGTTTATAGTTTCAATAAATCGTCAGAATTTTAGAAAAATATTTAATTTTTATAAATTTGATGACAACGAAAGGTAGGCGTGTTGTTAATTAATTTCATAATCCAACAGAATTATTTTTCTATAAATTGTGACACGGTCGAACGAACACGTTTGTTATTGTCATCATATATGTTAATATATTATAATATTACACTATATTATTTGTTTTAATATTGAGTTGAACAAAACATTAAGTGTAGTGAACCTTGACACTAATGTTTATATAGCTTGTTTAATATTACATTTAATTGTGCATTTGTAATATTTGTGTGCGTCCGAGTCCCGCTAAAGACCAACCGCATCAACCATGAACCAGCCACCATAAACCTACGATACGACTACACTAGTGCTCATCTAACGGCAGTATCCAGAACTATATTTTTACAGCTAGCGCCAATCTAACGAATTTATATATTCCATAACTATATAGTAGACTTCTAGCGCTCATCTAGTGTTATTATCCACAACTAACGCAGCGACTGCAGCGCTGCGCAACGGCATTATCCATTAGATCCGGGTCGGCAACCCGCGGCCCCCCACGAAGCAATTTTTTATGGTCCGCACAAAGATGGTTAATTTTTTTATAATTTTTTTTATTAATAATCAAATATAATAGCAATACAATTATTAATATTATATCATGTCATTTTTTTTTTTTTAATGTGGTCCTTGATGAATAATTGAAAAAAAAATATGGCCCGTGCGGTTAAAAAGGTTGTGAACCTCCAGCATTAGAGCGTAGCGTGAAATGCCGCCAGTGGGCCATCTATACTATCTATAATCGATGGTCATAATAATATGATAGTTTACGTATAAACACTCGGAGAAAAAATTGCCTATATTTTAAAATCGCACATTAAGCTGTTAACCGTATAAATATAATATTCAAACATTATAATTTTCAACATCTAAGATTAATATTATGAAGATAAATGTTAAATCATTATAGTAATGTTTAAATATGCGATGATTAATTTTAAATGCCTAAATGTCGTATGGATTAAATTTTATAGACTGTACTTAAGACGGTAATTAAAAGAAGTATTAGCAATACAACGAATCTATAGGTATTTTATACTAAAATATTATTTTTATGAAACCTTATTAATTTAGTTTCTGTATTAGTTACTAATAATTAAATATTGTATATTTTTTTTTATTGTATCGATAAACTTATTCAATTAGTTTACTATAGTCTACTATATAGTAACAGTACAATATATTTATTAATACATAATATATATATATATATACACATACGTGTATAGATAGCGTTATAGTCTCTTGAAAGTTTCAATTTCTCTCGATAACGTTTATGTATAAACATTTACAACATAAAATAACGACTTTTATTACCGATATTGCTTTCAAATAATAATAAAATTTTCTTTTTCATTTACTGCGAGCTACGGTGACTTTCAAAATGCATTTCAACGCTATCATTTATTGCGTAGTTATATAGTAACTTAAGTGCACTAAATAACATTTTCAACTATTATTAGCATTTACTATTTTATATAATCAACAGTAAATCCTTTATAGTATTTATTACTTTCAATTTATTTTGTAATCATATTAGTTGTTGTACGTTTCAAAACGTTATATTATATTTGATTTATGTATTTATTAATATATTTATAAATCGATTTTTCTTTTCGTGTTAGGATGTTAGATACTTTAGTACTTAGTTAGCCGCAATTTTGGATAAGCAACAACAATTTTTTGTGCCATGGGGAAAACAATCTATATAATCTCAAAATTGCTATAGATATATTATTCTTTTTCATATACCATACAGCTTGATGACCGTGGTTTAAATCGTTTAAAATTTTCTTGGCTTTCAACTTGTAATATTTTCACAATCAATCAGTAATTACGAGTATATTTATATAGTTAAGTTAGTTTAATAATTTATAAATGTATGGAGTTAGCCCTCCTCTAGTCCTCTCTCACAAGAGACTACTTCCAAAAAAATTTGTAACCATTTGTAACCACATTTTTAATATTTTTAACTTCATATTTTTTTATAGTATTGAACGATTTCCCATTGAAAGGCTGCCCCCCTCAAATTTCCCCTCGAAACAGTTTGTAACTTACCATACTCAATTTGTAACTATTTGTAATAAACTTTTTAGAATTTGTAACTTCACAATAAGTATGGTTATTAATATTTGAAAACTATTTTAACAATTTCATTGAGTTTTTACTATGATATTTCCAATGTCTATAAAATTTTAAAAAGTGTATTTAAAATTTATTTGTATTGGAAAATATTTAGAAAATTATTTCATTAACTTTGGTGAAAATGTCAAATCTCTACGATTATTTATTTCTGAATTAAACAAAATAACAAAACATTTCTGTTTTCTTATAGTTTTTTTTATTCGTTTATCTTAATAGTTAATAATGTTATATAGTTATGGTAATTTCCTATATTTTACTCACTTTAAAGTACCAACTAGAACAAGTTTACAAATAGTAACCTCCTTGAAAGTTGGAGATAAATTGCTGCTCCAAAATGTAATAATTGTGATGACAGACAAAATAATTTTAAAAAAACACGTCATTGTAAAACCAAGACTTCTCACTCCGCTCAGAATCTAAATCACATATTATTACCGATAAAGTTACATTCCTCAACATTTTAATTTGAACTAATTTAACTATCTTAATAAATTATCTTAATTTTAAGAATTTTTTAAAATATTACTAATTATGATTCACATCCATTTTTTCATAAGCGACAATATTTTTTTTATTTTGTTTGTACTCATATTTTTTTAATAGGTAATTAATACAAAATAAAATAAATTAAATTAAATTAAATTCATTATAATTTAAAGTATTAAGTAGTTTTAAATGTATTTTGAAACTTTTTAATAGCTACTATAGTTATATTGATAATAGTTTATATAATTTAATAATAATTTTGAGTGATGAAAATTCTTATGTAAGATTTAAACTTAAAAGTACAGAACAATATAAAATAAGTATATTGATGCATTATAATTATACTAGGTATAGAAATACTTGTGGTTGGGATAAATTAAATATTAAATAATTTTTAAAGTTTTTCCCTGATCAAAAAATAATTATGAATTTTAGAACTAACTTTTTCCGTAGAGGATTATTATATTTTATCTATTTTCTAATTTTTACTATGCAGTTTCGATGCGTTTTGAGGACGAAATAATGGTCTTTATTCGGGAATATGTTTGAACACAAATAAATTATTTAGTAAATTAACTAATTTTTAGATTTCAAATTTAGATATGTTTTATTATGTCTTACATAGTTTTTAAAATCGATATTACAAATAAATTGTACACATGATAGATTGTATCTAAAATAATAAATCGTCTTAAATAAGAATCATTTCGATAACCATTTATGGAGTTAGAAATTACTTTGAAACGTCCATTCGTACATGTCGCTAATCGGAAATATCATTATCATATGATAAAGCATTGAATGTAAATGGTACATAAAGTTGATTTCTGAATTTCTGATGTACTGTGATTCGGTTATTGTTGGAATTTGTATGATGATTGATAAAATATTCAGCATAAATCAAACGTAGAATGTGCTTAATTTTTTACACTAGGTATATCAAAACGAGCGTCGTAGCTGTCTGCTTGAAAGATTAATGTTCTAGTGTTGGGTAAAAATGGAATAGTATATATTATATAAACGTACATAAAAACTCGTAGGTATATGTATTTTAATGTTCAATTCTTACATATGTTTTTAAGATTTTTTTTTCTCAAGCGATGTATAATATTTATTTTTTACAATGAAAATACCTAGTACAATATTATAAGCTAAATAAATATATGTACCTATATACCCTGCAATTTTGTCTCAATATAAATAACATTTAAAAATACCTATATTATGTCATATGTATACCTGTATTGTACATATTTTCTTCTAAGTGCAAATATCAATTACAATTATTATTATGTCTGCTACGATTTGCAACAATAAATAATAAAAATATTTTAAGTATAGAATAAGCTATGACGGGTTTTTTTATATCGGACTATTGAAAACCATTATATAAATGTACAGATAAAAGTTTAAAAAATCGCAACTAAAGAATTATTGCTGCAAACTTATAAGCTATTGTGGTCTAGGTTAATTTTAAAATTCTTGTCGTGAAGTAGTAACAATTTTGAAATATTTATTTATCAGTAATCATACCGAATAGTTATATTTTATTTTGATCATCGTTTTCGTGATTTATATTGTTTTCGTTATCTGCAATTGAATCTGTTAGAGTCTCGCTGTTTTTCTGCAGTCTGTACTTGGTCCAAATGATACACTACTGATTATAACTAACAATGCTACACAGAAGATTCACAGTTATTATATCTGATATGTATATTTCTAATATAAATCAATATTAAGGTTGATAAGCATGTATACAAAGTTTTGATATAGAGGGGATGTATGGATTATCCTGCATAGGTTGAACAATTTATGCATTGCAAATTGAATCAAATTTACCATATATATATATATATATATATATATACGAGTATATACATATTACTTTATATTCGCCATGCCAGTCAAAATAATATTGAGTCATTTTTCTTAGTGAAATGTATTACGTAGATAATGAATAATAGTATGGTCAATTTAAACTGAACAAATCTTTGTTGAATTTCATATATAAATGACCAATGTATGGATACATCATATTGTTTTATTACAGCTGTTTTGATAATTCTTACCTACTGTTTTTCAAAAAATAACTAATTAAATAATTATGTCTAGGTATTGATATTTTCTAACATTTTATTTTTCTTAAATTTTTTTATGTTATTCCGTGTTATTTATATTTAAGGAAATTAGGAAATTTTTACAATTAACTTAGGTATTGTTATTTTCAATTTATTTTACCTTGGTTTACCAATGGTATGTAAACATTTTAAATTAATTTATGTAGTTTATCCATTCATTGTAAGACAATTATTTATGTTTATTATTTAATTGCGATTTTAATTTTTCGACGGCTTTAAGTAGATAATAATTATATGTAAGTATATACATTTATTTTTCTCTACATAGTATATTGCATTTATTAACAACAAGAAATCAAATTAATAATCATTATTCAAAATTTCAAAATAATCTTGTGAGATACTATATATGTATACCTATCTATTTTAATAAATCCAGAGTAAAGGTTCAAATTATTGTTCAAAATAATTCATTTCCAATATTTTAAGGAAGTAGAATGCTAGTTTTACATTTGATGAATTTAATGAATTTACCTACCCTATAAAATAAATAGTATCCTTGTAAGGACTGTTACTGTCATTACTCCTGTTAATAAGTTTATAAAATATAAAGACTGGAAAAGTAAATGGTTACATAAAATATATTTAATTATTATTATTTATTTACTTAATGATTATTACACTAGAACTAAGTACGTTTTTATAATAATTTATATTTCGTGTATTCATCAATTTTATAGAGGTTAAGAAAATTATTATTTATATTTAACTGACCTATATATTAAGTGCATATTATAATGTGAGTATTACATTTTAGATTTTGTTTCTAAAATATGAAAATATAATATAATATTTCATATAATTAAAAAGTAACACTTACTATGCACGATTGCAAAAATAGTATGAATTTATGAAATTCAATCCTATATAAAATAATTGTATAATATTTAACTTTTATTATTTAGAATTTAAACAAAAAGTAATAATAAATAAGAGAACAATTAATAGGTTATAAAAACAATTTATTATAAATTAAAAGTCACAATATAAAGAATATATAATATTATCTTCTTTATAATAGCCAATATATGTATAATTTAAGTAATATTGTATCTTATAACCTATAAAATCATTCAAATGGGTGTTTTAAAATGTCACAACACAAAAAAAAGATATTACAAAGATATCCTTTATGCAGTGCTACTGCGGTTTACAAAAATGCACTGTACAGAATATGTATATGCGGGTACAATCAATATTAGGCTTTCAAAAAATATATTTTTGAACTGGGTCCCAAAACCGTAAAAACATAATATAGTTTAATAATTGGTTCAGCATTGTGCAATTCCCAAATAAATAAAAGAATAAAAATATTGGTCTTACTCTTAATTATATTATATGCTTTGAATATGTAATACTCTATATAGTCATATTTTACTTTGTTCGATTTATAATATTATTAAAGTAATAATACTAATAAACTGATATCGATAACGCGTATATGGTGCGCTTAGATTTTCTTTAATTACCTGCATATCAGAATACATGATACGTACATATGTGCTAACGCCTAAAAAATATTTTTTTTAATATCACTTTAGTAATCCGTATATTTATTTTTAAAATAAATTAATCGAGATCCAATGAATTAGTCAAAGTTTAGGAATCAATTCAATGCTACGTATCTTTTAAGAGTAGAATATCAACTATCTAGATATGGGAGCCAAATAAATGGCTCCGATATAAGTTATATAAATTATAATAATATGATACATTTGTATAATTAAGACATGCCTGAGTCAGGCTTGTGCAAATATTTCTCAAAACTAACTAAAGCTATCGTCTGTAAAGACATGTTCACTTTTTAACACTTCTTCTTTTTTAAGATATAAACGACCGGATTGTTGTGAAATTGCAATTGTTTATTACATGTTTCAATTCTTATAGAAACAAGTTGTAAATCTGAATTAAGTAAAGTAGATTAATCTAAACAAAATAGCGCATGTTTCAGGGTTTTTCATTAAATTTACATTTAGCATTTTATTTAATCAAAATTGACGATTTTGTATTATAGCAGGTATTATAATTTATAGATATTATTTGAAGTTTGTGTTGCTTCATCAATCATAATTTTCATTGGGCTTAATATAATACGATGTAATAAAGATAACAAATATGTGACAATGCTATACGACCGATAGGCCGTGGGCTTCTATATATATTGTACACTTTAATATATATATATTATATGAAGTCTATCCGATGCAGTTGTATAAGAAAAAACTTAGAAATGTAGGTACAATCTATATGATATCTAGTGGGTAAATATTGTATATACTTTTTATACCTATAAACTACTTACAGAAATATTTAATATAAGCTAATAAATTATAATGAAAATTTAATTACCTACACTGAAACATGGGTTGTTTTATAATTCCTATAATATAGCAGTAATTAAATAGTTCACGTTTTTACACATTTTGGCATTTTAACTACACGTTTTTCAGGTGTTTAATGTACAAAAATCAAGATTTTAATATTATAACGGTAAATAATAACATCTACGTATTATTCGACGATTTTGCGTCCAGCTGTATCTTGCAAGATATAAAAATATATAATAATTTATGAATATAGTAATTTAAATGTAACCTGTAGTATTTCCAGCAATACCGAGTAGGTACTATCTATTGAATTTTACAATAATTGAAACAAAAATTGGGGAACATTTTAAGTTTAATATCAATATTCAACAATATTACAATAGTAATATATTTTGTAGTGTAATAAATAATAAAATATTAATATTATCAACTATAATCTATATATTATATGGCGTACAAAAGTGTTATAAGAGAAGACTGGCATTGTAATATTTTTGTTGCTTATAGTTCGTTTCACCACGATATCACTCCAGGTCTGGATAATATTATAATTTAATATTGTATTATATTATTATTATTATTATTCTTACCTACTACGTTTTACATTATAATTTATAATAATAATAATAATAAATAATAATAATATTATGTGGGTTCGTTCGCCGATAACGGTGTGGCCGCCGCGACGCCGCCGCTACCGCCTCCGTCGTATTCGTATCAGTGTGTGCCTCTGCCGTCGCCAGTCGCATTGCCGCGTCCGACTCGTGTAGTCTGTTGTTTCGTTAATGTCCGTGAATTGAACGCGTGCGCGCTCGCTTTTTTGCTCCATCAAAATAATACGTTTGAAAACCGCCATCCGGAAGATTTAAAAAAATTCGCCCGTTTTCCTATCAGCAGTACGTACCTTACCGAATTTCGAATCGCCAAATAAATTATAATTCTACACCGTCAAATGCCATCGGAAATAAAAAACAGCGAGAAAAATATTTCGTCCACCAAATCGCGTCGTACCGTAAAAAGTCACTGCCGTTCGTTGCCGTAGGTATTTTTTTTTTTCACGTCGAACGATTCGTACACGATTCGAACCCTGCGCCCACCGCATCGTCACATATTATATATTATTATCTAATATTATATATTAGGTATAGTATTTAAAACTAAATGTTCGATAGCGTTTAGTCGGAGCTGTAAAATCGGTGGTATCGTCTCCACCTGCAACCGCGTTATCTATCTGCCCGGGGCTGATGCGCGCGAAGAGTAAATATTGAAAAACGCCTCGTTTATCGCAGTTGTCCTGTCACTTCTACAACAACTGCCATCACCGCCGCCACCGCCGCAGCCGCCGCCGCCGTTAATTGATAACAACTTGCAGTCGCGCATGAGATGCTCATCGCCGACGGTTAGTCAGAGGAAAACAGCCGCAATGTCCAGGAGGAAACAGAGCAACCCAAAGCCGCTGAAACGTAAGACACGATAATATAATAATACTTATAATAAGCATATCATAAATATTATAATAATATACTTACTCATATAGTAATAAGCGCGATGCGTCTTGTTCGCATTAGGTACACGTCAACACATCAATAGGCGATTATTATCATTATTATCGTTATCTTTATGTTTTGCATAATACTATAATATTCGTTTATAATAATAATATTACCGCGACAATAATTATTATTCGCGTCCGGTGATGACAATATGGAGGGAAGGGTTGTCGGGTGGTACGGGACTTGCAGAGTGTAGAGAGGATTTGGTTCAGATAAAATTAATAATAAAACCCAAGAGTAAGAGAGTGTAAAGCGAAAAAAAATACGCCGAGATATCTATCAAGAGTTATCGAGTAGTCCGCCGAACACGTGGACGTCGAGTGTCGCCTACGATAATCGCTGACTTCGGTATCGTGGCGTTTTTTTCTTCAAATCTACAATTAGCGATTATCCGTCTCTCGAGTCCAATATAGGAATGACGTTGTACATACTGCTATGAATAAAATATTATTAATCGATATTAATAATAAAATATATTACAAGTCACAACTATTAGATATAATAAAATAATTATTGCCAAAATATCTTAATACCAATTTAAATTGTTATCTTTGATCATAAAAATTGTCCCAGTTTCTCCCTATCTGCACTTTAAGATTAGGAATATCATCCCCGTATGCGTAGGTATGACTAATTTCTTTGATTTTTTTGAGTAGCTACATAAGTTTATAAATATAAGTATATTTTATACTTGCAACTTACATATTAAACTTATTATTTTACTATTTTAACTTGCATACAATATTTTCTGCATTACAAGTGCAGAATTACGCAAGGTTTCTTAATTTTATTACTAGTACAGAAAATTCATTTTAATGTGGTTTAAATCATAAAAGATCGAAATATTACATGCCTTGTATTTTAATCAAGTATGTAATACAGTATTGAATTGAATTTTTTTTCAAATAATTATGCGAAAAATCGAACAAATAGATTAAATTCAAATTATACGTGTTTATTTTATGACATAAAACCACCTTTCCATATCAAAGATTGTGATCATTGATTTTGTTTTGTGCATTTTCAAGTACATGTCATAATGAATTCATAGGAAAATTATATTTAGTTATTTAAAAAAAAATTGGAATTAAAATATACTTTTCTGTAAAATTGTATAATATCGTACGTCGTCAGGTTATCGAAAATAACTTTTGAGCCGTAAACTTAAGCAATTCTAAATTACTATCTCTTGTATATAGATTGTAAAACTTGAAACCTTATTTTTTGCTTACAATATTTTTTAAACAATACCTACAGTATTGTTATATTATATAATGTTATGCTTTTATTTTTATTTGGAATAAAAGTCAATCAATAACAGTTGTCACTTGTCAGTTAGGTATATACTTGGGTAAAACAAAAGTATCTTAAATTATTTTAAAAATATAATGTATTTATGATTATTTATCGAAATCTGAAAGTTTAAACAGATACACAAATAATAAAAATATTATTGTTATTATCTTTCATTTCTGTTTGTGAGTAAAACAAAAATGGATTTTACAATATGATATATATTTTGTAATGCATATTGTTATAAATGGAAAAAAAAAGAAAATGTTGTTTGTCACACATTTGGTCCTGTGACCTATCTCATAGTTGCGATAATAACACACACACGCATTTTACATGCACGTGTATATATATGTTTATATCTGTATATATACTTGGGTAGACTGGTTATATAGGTTTGCCCTTGATGATGTTTGATAGTTCGTGCTCTATCATCTCGGTTGGACTCCCCAGATGAGTCGTTCAGATTAGCTGAGAGCTGATGGGACCCGACGCATTCACATTATCCTGCTGATAACATTATTGGATAACTCGACCCGGGCCCGCGTTTTCATCTCTAAATCTCTCAATGTTACCGAACGATAGTCATCTCTGGGTTGTAGTTTTTTTCGTTATCTTTCCGTACACCCTCTTTTAATTATAATCTCTGAGGATAAATCTCAGTCCGCCCCGTTCCGACAAAAATAAAAATAATAATAAATATTGTATTATTATATTTTAAACGCCGAATGGCTGTTTGACTTAACGTCATTAACCATGCCGGTGGAGGTTAATAATACGTCTAATATAGATGCACGATGGTTTTTATGTGTAGATAATGTTCGACAAACAACAAATGTTCAATAATGTGTTCTTATCTACACGATGATGATTTTTTTTAGTATTTAACATTAATATTTAAATAAATTAAAGACTGTTAGCTATTAAACGAAGTTAATAATTTTTTTATATACTTAAATTATACTTTATAGAACTTCTCATTAGTTATTATTGTTGTTCATAGAAAAATAACAAAATGCATAAAAGATTGATGTGTTTTACCAACGCATCGTCGTAAATAATTGTAAAGAAAAATAATAATAGTTACCTATGCCTAACCTAACCTAATATGGCTGTAAAGAATCCGAAGATATTTTCACACGTACTTCTTCATGAGTCGTGTAACGTATTACAATAATGTAGAATGAAATCCTTACCTAGTGTTTTAATTTAGTTATTATGTTAAAATAAAATTTTTTCATATAATATTATTTTAACAGAGCACTGTTATAACGTAAACTGTATTAAACACTCGTGTTTTTATTAATTAATCGAGTGACTTAAATCAAATAACGTTGACCGATGATAGAAATATTACATTTTTGAAAGTGTCTAATTGTTAAAAATCAAAATAGATGATTGAAACAAAATATTATAAGAATAAAGGCAATTTTTGAAAACATTTTATTTTATAAACTACTTAAAGAAAAATTAATTAATAGGCAATATGGGTGTTTAATTTATTCAGAATCAAATGATCGAAACTGTAGATTTTTTAATTTAAATTTTATATTATTTAACATAAAATGAAAGTAATAATAAATAAATAAATAAATACCCAAACAGATACGGGTGTTTTATCGCGTGTGAGGACGGTGGGAGGCGAAAGGCAGGGCTATGATGACCCTTCAAACATACAAATGATATTAAAAAAAAAAAAATTGTTTTTATAATTTTCGATACAATAAAAACAATTTTTAATTAATTAGTTAAATAATATTACACTAAAAATTCCCATCACCATAAAAATGGTCTAAAGACGCGCTTGAACAGATAAAGTATACTATATTTGTTTTATATTTATAATATGCATATTATTATAGCATAAAATTATATTAATATAATCTTGAATACTCAAGTTTATTTTTATTTATTTAATCGATAGACGTTATAATTATATAATATCGTCTATAATCTAAAGTCACATAGATTTATATAATAAATAAATATAATAGTATAGTCTATGTAGACCTATTTCTATATTGTACGAAGGATGAAAGTAAAATAAACCTTTGAGATTTTTAAACCTTAACTTTGATATTCTGTATAGTATATTGTCAGTCGTTGAATATGGTAAGTAAATAAACCTATAACTCTTAGAACTCAAGTGTCACAATATACTATTTCCTATTTTTTTTTTTTTTTTTAATTTTATTTAATATGGTAAAATTACAATGTATACATACCTCTTTGTGTTTTATACCTACTAATATCGTCAATATTAAATTAAATATTGTTATTTGAATTGCATATTTAACTAAAATAAATAGTAAGTTACAAAAAAAAAAAAAAAATTGTTTAAAAGAAAAATTAATGAAATGTGAAAAGTATAAACTATTTTTCTAATACTAATTCTAATATATTAATTATTATATTTGGATCAAAAGTTTGAAGTTAAAAT
The DNA here is from genome assembly GCA_014851325.1 of Pentalonia nigronervosa. Taxonomy (NCBI): domain Eukaryota; kingdom Metazoa; phylum Arthropoda; class Insecta; order Hemiptera; family Aphididae; genus Pentalonia; species Pentalonia nigronervosa. The sequence continues at coordinate 60,882 of JACXSJ010000034.1, forward strand.
ATTTTTAAATATTTTCATGTTTGAAAATTTTGAGAAAATTTAATTAAAAAAAAAGATAATTGGTACATTAGATTTAGGTAATAATAATAAAAAGGATAAAAATATAAAATATTATAGATATTGAAATCCCCTAATGAATTGATTCAATTGAATACAATATAATTTTAAGTTGGAAATAAATAATAATATAATTGTTGTGAAATTTGTTTGAGTTGTACATATTATATTATATATTGTACGATATAAAATCAGAGTAAAAAATAAATTATAATAAAGTAAAAACATCGTCGTTATGGATAAGTGTCACTTAAATCATTTGTATAGATAATGGTAATGTACATAAAGTATTTTGTTCTTGTACGACCGTCTTGAATAGAACGTTAAAAAGTAGATACTACATATTTTCACTTAATACGATTTGGTGATAATAAAATAAGTTATATGCTGTCAGGGATCAAGTGATTTATAATTAGATAACAATTATATAAAATTATAATAATGAACAATCATTGTAATCAACAATTCTTAGAATCAAGAGATATAAGTAAAAGGACCTTTGCCGACATTGCCTAAAAACATCATATAGTTATTTCAAATTGACCCTATCTCACAACTGTAGTTACTTTGTTTATCGAAATTATATTTTAATTTATATTAACTTATCTTTTATTTATTTTTTATTCTTTAAAAAGATAATGGGCAAGAAGACAATTATAAAATGTATTCCTTAGATAACGATCTAATTATAATAATGTATTTTTTTTTTAAAGTTTATATTATATTTATTTAAAGATATGAAGCATGTTACTTATAAATTATAATTTATAACAGTTAACAAACAGTATAGATAAATGTATGTTTATTCTTCAATAAATTAAAAATCATTATATTATTTAGGTATCTAAAACCCTATCTACTAATTGTGCCTTTGACTTATTTGAATGTATTTGTCATTAAAAATAAAGTAAATATTTGGTAAGTATCTATATATGATATTTACTTTTGTCTTGTTTAATATAATTATCAGTAGGGACATTGATGATAAAAATAACAAAAAAAAAAAAAAAAAACGACGTTGTCATTTTTATTAAAGTCTATCTGAATATACGAAGTAATATACCATTAGTGTGATGTTGACCTTTGGTGTTTTTGATTGCTCCGACATGTTTTATATACCTATCGGTTATCATATTAGTTTATAGGTTTAGACCGATGATGAGAGGAAAAAACGACAAGTAATACACGATTGTACGTATTCAAATATTTGTATAATTACGTCATCGATTCTCACGGATAAAAAGAGTAGATGAAAAAATATTCTCTTATCTTTTTATTTTCTAGGGTCACGGATGGACGGCGATGAGCAAGACACAACGTGACCATTAGGCGTTCCTTGTTTACGAAACCTTTATATATGTATATAAACCAAAGTTTTATTTTTTTTTTTTTATCTTTATCGATTTATCATATTATAACTCCCTCTTTATTATACCATCTATACTCGTTGACTGCATCTCTTCCGAAATACTCAAAATAATAATTAAGGCGCCCAGGAACATCGCATCGTTGTCGTTTTCAATCCTTGTATAAATAATAAATAAATGACACGAGAAACGACATTTTTATAGTTTTAATGTTCATGTCATTATACATGCCGTAAATTACTGCAGCTTACGAACGAAATATTCAATAATGCATTATAAACGGAATGCTATTAACGAAGTTTCATTTAACATTTTTAAATTGTCTAGGTCGTGAAGTGAAGTTATTTTTACATAGGCTTTTTTTTTTTTGTTTGATGTTCAAATATCTACGAAATTGAATACTTAAACGTAAAATAACGATTTGTCCTCAAATAATTTTAATTATTTTTTTGTCATTAAAATTATACTAATTATAGAGATTTCAAGCTTTTCACTGTTGTATCATTTTTAATAGGAACACAATGATATTTTCAAAATATTTAGACTAATATACAACATAAAACTATCTTCAGAAATAAACGCTGATCCATGAGTCTTCTTCACTCAGAATCATATACAAGTATCCAACCTAGCCTATTCAGATTTATCATTGAATTCAAATTTAACACTAACGTACACCTACCACCTAACTCGACAACGAGTTACTCTCAAAACCTACAATACAGTTGAAACTAGTTCCCCGGTTTTTGAACTATACTGCATTGTAATAATAATAAACGACAAATATATTATATTTGGATATGATGCAAGTTGATTTAGTTCAAAATAAATGATATGTTTTTTTGAAATTCTAATCTTTTAATAGTCATTAAATATTGTTACAATGGTGTTACTATTATTGTATACTGCTATATCTAAAAGAAATTAATAGCCATGAATAGCATAGGGTCTCTCACGTATTATTCAGTCACAATAGTGGCGTTTATATAGTGGATAAAAGGAGGTCAAGAAAAATATACAAACGATTTAAGTATAGTTCTATCGAGATAAGGATATTTTTATTTTATATATTGAGTTCAGTGATTTGTTTTATTTATACTCAAACATTTTAAATTTTATAAAAAATATAAGATAAAACGAAATTGGGTAAAATATTAATTACTTTAATTGTGGTTTTAAATTTGAATATTTTTAGACGAAAAAGTTCGAAAAAAGTATTTATAATACACATATTTTTAGTACCAACTTTAATAATTGTATACATACCGCAACCAGTCTTATAATTTTACTTATTAAAAGCTTTCAAGTAGAGACATATATACTGTCTTTGGAATTAAATAATCAAAAAGTATTCTAATAAATACAAATACTGTCAAATAGATACTTAAAAAAAATATTTACTAATAAATCAAACAAAAAAAAAAATTAGATCTTGGAAAAGAGAAATTTAGAAGTATTTATAATAGGTATTTCCAATATATTATAATATCGATGCCGATAGTATAGGTTCCCAGATTTAGTACTACTTTAGATACTACTTTACTAATATAATAGACAATTCATTCCTCCAAAAATGAAAATTTGAAAATTTAAAACTACGTATGTGTGTAAATGAAAATAAACTATAGTGTTTCTAGCAGATATGAAATTTTTTATTTATATATTATATGGTATGATATACAAATATCCATTGGTCATTTTTTTTTTTTATTATTAATATGATTGAATACAATAGTAATTATATAACAGGAAATAAAACGTTTTGAAAATTATTATAGTAGGTATTTGATTTTAAATACAAATACTATGTGAAAGTATTTAAAATAATACGTTTAAGTTCTTTTTTTTAATGTATTTAAGTATTCAAAAAGTATTTGAATACTTTTACTCAAGTACTTTACAAGATTGTTGTCAATTTAATCCCTATATCCGGCTGATTTTTCATAGACAATAACATTGATAAGATATTAATGATAATTATCTATTAAGTAACATATTTTTTGGTGTCAAAATAATATAATATTTTAATCAATATTTTATTGCGCCATGTATTTAATTTTTCTTCAACTTCAGATAAAAACTCTTCTCATTCAATTTTTTTTAGCTGACGTTCATAATTCTATTCCTCCCAGATTCTGTTCACTTGGTGAATGGAAATACGATTTTCCATTCGTTGCAAATTGTCAATGATAACGCCGTCGTATTTTTTTCATTTATATACAATAAATAATAATGTATTACAAACATAAAATATATATACAAATAATAATGGGATTTCACCATTTCTCGTTAACAGTTGGACCTATACCAAAAATAATATTATTTTATCTATGCACGCTTACATATTTACACTATTATTATTATTTTTTTTCAACTAAAGTTGTGCACATATTGTGGATTTAATTCTATTGTTACTGCCGTGACACGTCCGTGTCGCCTTTCGTATTTAAATCGCTTTTTTCTTCGCCCCGTCACCTGTGTGCTATAAAATTATGTTCGGACTTAATAATATAGTATACGTTGGATTTGTTTATTATAATTTATTTATTTTTACACTAACGATTTTTGCTGTGTACTATAGAATAATTGCGCTCATGGCAAATTGTGTGTTGACACAACCATTACCGGGTCAAGTGTAAGTTTAATGTACGTAACAATTATGATGTTATGCCACCTGAAAATGTCGGATTTAAAAAAAAAAATAATCATTTCATTTGAAAAGTAAATACTAAATATATAGTGTATATTATTATATCTATTAAATAGGTTTCAAATGATATTTTATAGTATACACTTCATATAGTACGATATTGATAAGAGTAATTATAACGATAATAATGATTAAAACAAAATACCATTAAACTTGTTAATAATTTATCTTTGTAATTGGTTTAAATTTTACTACAGTACACTAAATCAAAAACAATTAATTTGGTTTTTAAATGAAAAGATAAAGTATTAAACTATATTTTTGACTTATATATTCAATATTCATTATAAATAATTGTTTTATAAATAATATATTTTAAACGATGTAGATTACGTAACAATCTATGATTTTTGTTAACTAAATTAACTATTTTAAACACTTGGAGTGAAGATTATCTTATTTACTCTTTGCCAGTTGTCTATACTCCGATATGATGTCACTATTGATGAATTATAATTTTGTTTATCATGCGTTAGTTTCTTAGATAATTGCCAATAAAACATCAAACGATTTTTCTATTTGTAGTTAATCATAGTAGGCATATCGTTTGTATTCTAATTCTTAGAAAAATTTTATTCATTTCATATTTCAGTGTGCAATATTATACTAACATACTATAGATCGTCGTTTTAGTTCATAATTATCTTTGATTATCAGATTAATTTAAATTAGTTATTATTAAAAATAGACATTTGATTTGAAATACCAAGTAATTTTTTTTTTAAACCATGTACAATGTCAGTAAATTTATAAGTGGAAGATAGAATTTAAATAAAACAACATGAGCAAATAAAGATAATATTCTAATAACTTTGCACTTTAATAAAAATTGAATTTATTTTCAAAATGGACGTGTATTTATACATAGTCAAAATAGCTGCAGAGACCTTAGCGTTATATTTACGCTACGCACACATTAAATCTGCCAAATTAATTAATTAATAATCCATATAAAGTTAGAATACTATAATAGTTTTTTGCTTTAATTTTTGATTTTACACTGCAGCCTTTGGGTATAAACAATAAAAAATCTTTGGATTTTGGAGGATTGTTACTTTCTACCCGACTATTTAAAATGTAACGAAAGCTGTCTACACCAATAATATTAGTCACTAACTAATTTTTTTGTCTCCAATGCAGAGTGCTGAGTAGGTACAATGTATTTAGCTGTATGTGGATCAATATTACTTATTAGTAGGTAACTTGTGCGTACAATAAGTGTTTAACATATTATATAGTTGTACACAAACTAATTTTGTTTTTATACTGGTTCGACTTTTGCGTGATTACTGATTTGGATGTATACTATATGTCAACAATTTGTCAGATATGAGATATCATTGGAGCGTGTATGTCCTATGACCTACATGATTATAATATATTTTTATACGTGGCTAGTTTATGATCAATATTTTATTCTGTTGAACAATGAACTAAAATATTATAATATAGACATTTATTTTAAATAATAGTGTGCCATACGTGTACGAATTATTTATAGAAGGGATAAAATATCTGATACAATGAAAACATATATAGTGAAATATAATAATAATATAGGTACTAATTATCTGCATAAATCAGTATGCGTTATAAATTTACGCAGTACCTTGCACGTTGTATTGATGAATATAATAAGTTATAAATTGTTGTTTTATTTTAATCTATTGTCCATATACTTATCGGTGTGTGAATATAGCTCGAAACGTAGAAGACTGTATATTTGTATACTATATTTAAACTTTTTTGTAATTATTTTTTTTTTTCAAACGGTTTACAAATAGTGATTAATTTTAATTACATATAAAACAAATGTGTAGTTTATTCACAAATTAAAAATTACCAACGGCTAAACATTAACGTTCATATATATATATATATATATATATCTTATATAATATAATATTTTGTTTAAGCGTAACTGTATAAGCATATATATAGTTGTAAAATTATTTTAGTTTAACTACGAGTAAATAAGTGCAGTCAATTAATTGAGTGCTTATATAAGAGACGATAATTATCGCGGTGGAAAAACTTGGTTCCTTATAAAATATATTTCAGGAATACGCAATAATGGAGAATATTTAAAAAATTGAAATAATCATATCATTATAAATATTTAAAGTATATCATTTTGTTAGTCTTTTTTTAGACGATCGTTGTTCCTTTTTACTTTTTGTTGGCGATATCATCGTAATATTTTTAACGACTTTTTACATTTTTTAACAGTTTGTTATAAGACCAGAAACCTGTGCAGTGCTGTAATTTGCATTGCGAACGTGACACATTACCGCTGCATAATTTAAGTGGTGTGGCATTATTATTGTTTAGTTCCTCCATTAATTCACGATAGTTTTATTATTTTACTCGTCTACCTATAATATTTGTCACACTTATACATTTATATTTAGGGTAACTTTATTATCGATATTTAATATAATAATTTTGAAAAAATACTTCCGCCGTTAAATACACGAAAAATAACATTTCTACTCAGAATTATGGGTGTCGTGGCAGCCGTAATGTTTAACCTGCAAGTTTCATCATCATCAATATTATAATAAATCATAATAATAATATAATGTAAAATTGTAAATATATAATTTAAATAATAGTTGTTTTTTTATAAATGTTCAAAGAAAATGACGACGTAAAAGTGTATGATATTTATATATAAAAAAAACCATAATATATGTTAAAAGTTACTACCTATATATATTTCATGTCATATTTTATTTTAACAAAGATATTCAATAAAACTGTTTATTTTTGACGTGTTCGTAAACACTTTAAATATCCATTAGATTTCATAATGCCAATGTTTGTCATTGTGTAGAATAACGAATGTTGTTTAACCGTTACCTTATCTGCATCATAAAATATCAAAATACTAAATAATTATTTTACGTTATCTAATTAGTATCATTAAAAGCATTTTTACTAGATATTCCGTATGTGCTAAGTTAGGGAGGACTATACGAGTTTACATTTTATAAGCGAAGAAAATATCTTGCATATTATGTTATTTGTTACTTTGTTAGTTATAACTATAAGTAATAAATATTATGTCGTGTAGTTACAATACATAACGTAAGATTAATAGTTTTATTTATAATGGAAACATTTTTAGAATATTTAATTAACGAACATTTTTTTGAGTATGATACCTATTGGAGTTATTTTGTTGTGATTAGACAAATTTTAATAATTTAGAAAATTAAGTTATACTTTATAACAAGACTTATAATTTTAACCAAATATTTATTTTAGATTATTTTAAAGTTGTAGTATAGTTTTGGTGTGTCCTATAATAAAAATCGTTTGAATTAAGGTTTTAAAGCTTACAATTGTCAACATATCATATCATATAGGTGTACATTATACATCATAGGCGTAAAATAGACCTTTTAAGTTAAGGGAGGCTTTAAGTATTTTTTGATAGGTAACAAAATAAGGTTTGAGGACAGAGTATCCTCCGCACAGCCATACATCATAATTTATAACACTATTAATCTATATGAATAATACATAAAAACATGACATGACCAATTTAAGCATTTCTAAATTTGATAAATTAATTTAGCTATTAAAAGCATAGATGGTTTAGTAATTAATTCTACATCAAAATATTTAGTTTTACCATAATTGTAAAATAATTATATTGATGACTGCATATTTTATGATAATAGAAACTGTACACAATTAATGTTATTTTATTTTAGTGCCTACATTAGTACCTAAACGTACTATTGAATATAATCACGTCTGTAATATATTATATGTCTCCCCTCACAGTAAGACAATTTAAAAATATACCCAAACAAAAAAAATTGTATATACAAAACAAATCATAAATATATCAACAGTCCGCATACAATGACTGTCGAATGTTTAGTGACGTCTACCAAATAGTTAATATTATGTAGATGTTTTTATTAGAGATTTTATTTACTGTTTCCAAATATTTAAATTATTAAAATCACTGGGCAGCCGGATATTTTTTATATTAGTTTATATTAAAAATAATAGGTATTTTAAAACTTGTAAGTATGCCAAAAATAAATTAACAATATTATATTGTATATACATTTACCCAAAAAATCTGAGTTAGTTTAAAAAATGAACCGAAGCACTCTTTCTTCCAACTAGTTATGACTATGTTATACATTAATGTGATATTAAATATAATTCGTACTATTTATAAAACGTCTCAATAAGAAATTTTTTTAAAAATCATCATAAATCTTATAGTAATTATTATATTTAAAAGATATTATCCACGAATCTCGAAGATGCATAAACATTTAATTTGATATAAAACATATAAGAAAAATCAAATGTTGTTCGTATACCTACTTATATTCTGTTCAGCGAGAAAACACGCCGCGGACCGACGAAAATCGGTGCTTTTGCGCATCTCCAAAGATCACTCTGCCACAGAGGAACCTGTTTCGATGCGTAGAATCGGTATGTTCTTTCGCTGAACAAAATATATATTTGAAATTAGAATACATTCAATACAGTAAGTTAATCGTGTACACTTAAAAAAAAAATGTATTCAAAAAGTATTATGGACTATATTTGTTATGGGCAGCCTATTGGTAATAAGATGTAAACCATGGGCGATAAAATATCTATTATTGTCTAGTCATTAAAATTAAATACAATATTATGTAGATAGATAATTAATAGGGTTTTGTGTTATAGTTATTAAAATGCTAAATTTCTCATCCCATTTTTAAGCTGAAATGTTTAATTATTCATAATTAATTTATTGTTATTACGATAGATATAAAACTCGATGGAATGTGTTTTACGTAGATGGTTTAATAGTTTAATTATTTAAATTCAGACAATCGTTTATAATCATATATAGGTACGTATGAAAATTTAAGGCTTATAATAATTTTTTTTATCGTGTTTTATATTATAAATAATTTGATTCATAATTAAATCTAACATTTTTATTTGTCTCAATGTTATTTCGCAGTGTTAATATAATATTATATTGGATAAATATTCAGTTTTTGTGATATTTGCTCAGCAATAAAACAAGCGGAGTTGTTTTATTCACAAATTATTATATACCGTTGTAATATTGTCATAACCGAAAAAAGTCGTACGACGTATACCTAGCAATATTAGCATATTATAACGTTTTTAGTTATTAATTGTCCGTAAAAAGTCGGTATGCCTACGTACAGCTATATAATTAAGTAAGTAATGTCGTGCTTGTATGACGGCTGGCAACTATTTTAACACGATTTTCATTCCCTCGTCGGGACAAGAATATTTTCACGGTAAAAATCTAAACTGTCTATAAAATATATACACATAAATGTTGATATCGTTTTTTGTGCGGTCCGCACATAAGGTCGTCATGCGTGTGTGTAATAAAATATTATTATATTCGTATATTTGTATATTATTATTATTGAGGTCCGGAGATACTGGGGATCGTTATCATCTAACCACGGCCGCGGCGGTGGGGAGGGGGGGGTAGAGAAAAAAATTATACGGCGCATTGTTTTTACGCCCCGGCCGCGTATAATGATAAGTACACCCGGTTATCTTTCTCGGCGGGCCCCTCGCGCGCAGCCACTCTCCCGCCGACACTCACCGCACGATACCGCATATACCACAGCTCCACATTATTATATACCATATTATCTCCGCTCGACGACTGGTGTCCGGTGTGTGTGTGTGTGTGTGTGTGTGTGTGTGTGTGTGTATGTGTGTGCGAGCCCGCTTGTTGTTGTTGTTGTTGTTGTTGTTGTTGTATATACAACCGGTCACGGTTAGACGGTTAGACCCTACCGGCATGATACTGATAAAGAACGCGCGCACACACTGTATGCACACACATGTTTATAATAATATACGTGTACACGTGATGTGTGTGTGTGTGTGTGTGTTGAGAGAGATAACGCGTCGGCCTGTGTGTCGGCAAAAGGTTTTTAGACGGTCGTTTCTACCGGGCGCGCTGATAACGATGGACGGCGTGCAGATAACGCCGTGGAATTATACACACACACGACCGCCCGAGCGTCAAGTAATATGGTGGCGGAGGAGGTGGATGAGGCGTCGGCGGCGGCGGCGGGTAGGGATTTAAGTACGCGGAGATATAGCACATGTGTGTGTGTGTGTGGGCGTGTGTATACGGGCCCGGCGATGCGGCTTGGGCGAGAGAGGGTGGATTGACGTGATGCGTATACAGGGCGGTGAGCGGTAAAGTGTTTTATATTTATTGCGTTTTGAGACTTGAATACCGCACAACACGGCCAGCCGGGGCCCGCGGTGGTCCGCGGGTCCGGCCATCAACTGTTTTACCCACATAACTACGAGTTACCGTTACCGCGGTAACCGGCTGCAGCGCACTCGCTCTGTATACCGCTGTTATTATAATAATAATAAGTAACGTGTGCGCGGCGTCTGCAAGTTTGTTATAATTCGAACGGTTGACGGCGGTCGGCGGGCGTGGGGGGGGGGGGGGTGGCGAAAAAGCGCCCCTCGGTTACCACGATAGTTTTAATCGGTTACCGCCGTAGCGCGATCTCTCGTGCTGACGATCGTTATCGTCGCGTGTCGTCGTCATCAAAGTCGTCGTGCGATATTGTTATAATGCATTTCTAGAGAAAGGGATACGATAATAATATTATGATGTAGACGTAATAACGGACAGACGGATTATCGAACACCCGCGGACCGACCGCACGGTGCAACGTATTGGAGCGGTCGCGAGGGCAGTTTTCCTCGCGGAGTCTTCTACGACGACGATCGTCTCGTTTATAAATCTATAATATTATACTTGACGGTTTTCTCGGCGACGACGTTCAAATGCGCCGTGTTACTTAACTGCAATAAGACGAAATGAATACGCCGAGAGTCACGGTAGTTCGCGACGTCGCGCCACCGTAAAAACAAGCAGCCACGACCGTAATAACGTAGTATTGTGGGCACGAATTGCGGCTCCGCAGCAGACGCGACGAAAACCGTGACGATCACGCGCGCCGATCAATTCACAGTGTATTGTTATCTCTGTGAACCGTATTAAATATTAATAACCAACAGCTCTTAGGAGTGTGCGTCGTCGTCGTCGTCGTAGTCGTCGTGTGTGTGTTCTTAAAAAAAAAATAATTATTTTACTTCATCCAAGGTCGATGGGGAAAAAAAAAAAACCACATTTACTGATAACGATAATGCACACACGACGTCCGTGTGTCCTCGTCGTGTGTTCCTGCAGTTGGGTTTCGGAACACCCGGCCAACGGGAATAATACGTACGCGTACCATGCTTTTTATAAAATAATAATATGGCTAATCCGGTTAAGTGGTTTTCGGTCCTCGCCTGTGCCGCAGCAGTGGCAACTGCGACGGCGGCGGTGACGCAGTACGGTACGATGGGCTCCTCGTACGACACGTACGACGGCCGATGCGGTATTCCCGACCCGCGTGGGCTCCCGTGGGGGGGGGGGGTGGAGGGGAAATCGATTTCTCCGAGAGTCGTTTTCTGCGCGAGATTTTATCGACAAAATATATCATATTATACGCTATGGGAAAAAAATAACGGTTTTCCAAACAACCGCGCGTGTGTTGTTATTATATTATGTATGTAATAAGTGTATGGCATATGTGGGTACAGAGAGCGATGGTGCATCGGCCGGCCGGGCTAGCGTTATGCGAAAAAAACTAATTGAAAATTTCACTATTGTCAAATACGTGTAATACAATATAATATTATTATATTATATGAAACGACCGTTGGTTGCGTTCGGAATGACATTATATAACAAGAGACGACACCGCCGCGTATCGCGACGTCGGTTTATCGTGAAGCTCGCGTAGGTTATAATATTATACCTGCGTCGTCGAATAAAAAATAAATTTACGAATTCCCGCCGGTAGTCGACTCGACAATGTTATGTACCAGAGAACGTGTTATGAAACGCGCTTGCGATTCGAATCTGTTAGATTTACTATGGCACTTTGACGCGGTCTGTCGGGCAACGACTTTCAGAATTGAAGCATCTTGAAAATGTAACCGCGAAACGTCGTAATTTATTTTTTAAATATACCTGTGATACTCACAACAGCTCTATATGGAGGGGGCGGTATTCGAACAAAAGCTTTTTATTGTAACTAATCAAATGTATAATATATTATAATGGTCTATAATTTATTTATTGTATAAAGTTACAAACGAAGAAGTCAAACGAATTCAGTCACCGATAAAATATACGTGATATCAAAATTAAATCATGTTTGTTTATAACAAATCCTTGGCAATTGACATGATAAATTTCAGATTTCTTATCTGAGATTTTTCGGAAATATAAAGAACACCAATTTAATATAAAAACGCATATGTTCGTAGCACAGGGAAATATAAAAGATTTTTGTCACAAAAAACACGGGACACGCCTTTATCTGATAATCCCAGCATAATATTGTATACCGTGTAAAATAAATGTAAACAATTTGTTCATTCATTTTTATATTATATTTACGGGGTATGGTTTATTGATCCATTATAAAACATGCACATTATTTTATATCCTTTATATATAATATATAATATAAAAGGTACCTTTATAATGTATTGCTGCGATCAATAAGTTCGTTTATCACATACTACGCACCAGTCATTTTTTTTTTTCAAACCTTTATCTAATCATTGACTAAAATTAAGGAAAAAGATAAAAATAATAATGCACGAATGAACTCAAACTCTGCAGTGATTGCTGACTGCTACAGAACATAATATTATTATAATCGAACAGCATAATATACGCAGAACTCTCGCGTAACAATATAATTAAAAAATGTGTTTACACTGCATACACAAGTCGTGTGTACCCAATAACGAATTACCAAATCGATTCGTTTTTTATTGGAATCGTCGCGTAAAAAATTCTCACCGTGTCATCGTTGTTTCGATGAAAAACCACGAATCGAATATTGTCGTTGGAAACAAAATGGCTAGTCGCTTAATGGTCGGCGCCTTGGGGGTAGGTACTGTTTTGCAAAATTGCAACAACCATAATATTATTATAAACATTGTAGCGTCATTGCGTTCGCCACAATATATAATAAAATGCATTGTGGCGAGCACTGCAGTCCTATATACTTAATATAGTATATTATACAATCAATATCGTTGATATGAATCGTTTCACTTGGAATGCTATTACACACAATCACAATACACTCGTATGGCTGTAGATAATATTGATCTAAAAATGTCTGTGATAATTTTTAAAGACGTCTTTTAAATGTATATCTTTATCGAACCCATTAGTAATGTTATTAAAGTATAATATTATTATGTGTATGATATTTTGTAGGTATATTTAGTATTTAATCAACTGCGTATTCGTTTGCGCATCGAGTTTATAATTATTATTAATTAGGTAAGGTTTTTTTTTTGTATAAGTATAATACTATCGATAGAAAAAAAATGAATATACATTTACAAGCAAACCCACTGCTGATAAATGATAACCAAAGATAACGTTAAATGAAGTAATTATTTTTACCACGTCGATATGGATTTATAGCGAATGAATTAATTATTAATAAAATGGTTATATGACAACGATGTAGGAATTATATATATATATATATATATATCTAATATTTACATATACATATAATGAATTAATAAAAAAAAAAACATATAGATATATAATACCGTTTCACGCTATGAGTTCAATCGTAATCTAAGTATAAAAATAAAAAATGTTACTTAACCAAAAATAAAATTATGATCTTTCAACTCTCATATCATGGTAAAAATCAACACTAATTCGTGATCATCGTTCGGATAACGTGTACCTACTATATTGAATAAGCGCGCAACCAATCTACTTTCTTCTTTAAAGTTTAATTATATAATAATTTAAAATAAAATATGCATACATTTTTTCGAATTGAATTGATACTATTACAATTTTAACAATAATTCCTAATGAAATAATTATGCAATTACGAAGATAATAATAAAATTGTGATAAAATGAAAAAATTAACGTCCGTCGTCCTCCTATTCAATTCGACCGGTTTGTTTGATTTGCTATCGCTATCGCTAATGTGAAATCGATTTGTTGAGTAGTAGTTGTCCTTGAAGCTTTACAATGACTAATAGATGACGCTTTTTGTACTTGACACTATGTTTAGTGTGTACATTAATTTTTTTAAATGAATTTTAACTGATAAAAAATATTGTTTAATTTTTATATGTTTTTGAACTACCTATATATATTTTACCAGTTTAATAAAAATTAATTTTGTAAATTACACGATGGTTGTTTATGAAATTTAAAGTAAATCATTCGAAAATTCATCATCAAACATAAATACATAACATTATTCGTTAACGTTGAAATATAAATTATAAAAAAAACTTTGACGTTATTATGTGGTACCTATAATTTTTTAATACTCCGTCGAATTGTTTTTCTTTTAAATGTTTTCTTGTCAATCAATCGCATTATATACATTTTACATATCGTAGGATTTTAATTATTTTAACGACTTTTTTGTCGTTTATTACCATTTACATTTGCACTTGTAATTTCAAAACATAGTTAATTAAAAATATTTTAATTCGTGAGTTGGAAAAATAATAAACATGCAGATTATAATTCGGTATGTGTATTCTATCGCATTTTAAAATTACTTTTAATTGTTTGTGTCTTGTAGTTATTATGATATAGTTATACGTATTTGTTATGTATGTTTATACATACGAATTCGTGACACTTTATATTAAGCGGATTAAGCGTAATTAAGCGTATGTTTCACGACCTATATAAACTTTAATATTGAATTATAATTACCGAAAAAATAGAAAGAGAGATTGTTTTATTTAATGACTCAATTGTAATCGTAATTATAATTTATATATAAGCCAAGTCCGCTTTAAGTAGTACCAAACATTGTTTATTGACTTATATGGATGTTGTTATAAAATGTAACATTATTTTATTTATTTGCAATATTGTTGTGATTTTATTATACACACGAGTTTTGATGATGTTATGATTATTGTTAGAAAAACATGACAAACAGTGTCTTGCAAAATATCAAATATGTTAATACAGTATATAAGTATATCCTATACTTTTATTCTTATAAAATATATAATTTTATGCAAAACATAAATACGTATATATATATTATATATACATGTTGTATATATAATATATAATATATATTTGTTGTATCATATATATTTCTGCAATATATATATATTATATTGCAGAAATTATGTTGGTCCGAGCTGAATGGAAGCTACGATAAGTGTACAGTGGATAGATAAGAGCACTTTTAAAAGTTTCTTCTCCAATTCCTGTAGATTGCGTTTTAATCAAAACAATGCCAAAGTCCGATGTCGGCTCGCTTATCGGACTTATCAGGCCATTTGAAAATTAATTTACTGCTTTTACAATTGATTTTATTCCTGCAATGGGAAATTACTTTAATTAATAATATATACTATTTTAATCATTATTATTAATTTTTTTGTTTTTGTTTCAGGTAAGTGTAGTTGTATGAATAAAATTTCTACTTAAGTTGTGCGCATGGAGTACCCTATACAATGGGTAGGTCACATTTCCCTATAAAATCCTTGAAGTTGGAATAAAATATTAAATGTCTATTGATATCAGTTGATGACGAAATACGGTAAAATACCAATTGCATTCTGCATAGAACACTTAACACATTTTAAGGTAATCGAATTAAACGTATTTATTTATTTGTTACCTAATATTATATTAATATCTATATCACGGTTTTGGATTTATAAGGTCTGCGGGGATGTTTAACACCTCATATACTTATCTATCATGTCACTTGAAATTCGGTTGTAACATATATAGAGAGTGAACTTCCGCTGGGTTTTAAACATTGTTTCTATATCATATATAGTTAACGACATAAATTAAACTGTGCGTTTTGAAGCTATGTCTTATAATAATAGATACAATAATGTATAACCAATTTTAGTTTGAACTTTGATTTCACAGTTAATAGCTAATAATTGTTTTAAATTAAATAATCGTTACATGTTTGGAATTTAAATGGGTTTAAACATAACGAAACGCGTTGGAATTATAGAAAACACATGCTTCGGATTTATCATTATAAAATACTGAAAGTTTGCCTGGTTTTACTATAACATAACAGTAGATACTAAAAATTGTGTGCGAACACATGCAACTGCAGTAGTGATAAGTCAGCGAGTGTATAACCGTATCTTCTAAGGCCGTGATCCATATCATGCATGAAAAAAAAGAATAAAATTATAGTATTAAGTGCTTAAAACAGTAAAATGTTTGTAGCATAGCATTATAGATGGTGTTTTGTAAGAGCATATTATAACAACCTAAAATGTAGTATAAATATTATATACAAGTAGTATGTAAAAAATAAGTGACAATAATAACTAACTGAATTACTGAAGTACCTATACATTGCCTGTTTTATGTACAATCAATTTGTTTTTTAAATAATAATATTATAATGTTAGACATTCAAAGTATAGTTAAGATAAAATGTGTGGTTCAAAAGCATATATTTAAGCGCATGCATATATTGGCTCAATACAGGTACCTATAGGTAGTATAGTTATATTATTATATTATTTGTGTACCTATCGTAATACCGAACTCTTTACAATCCATTATTATCAGTATATACATAATACAAACATAATATTATTATCCAACCCTGCCGACTAGTCGGTAATATATATTTTTTTAATTCGTGGATTGAAATCGTTGAAATATGTCAATAGATAACGGAAGTCGCGGGCATGCTAGAAAATAGTTATAACTTTATAAGCTTATTATAAATTATTTTATAGTAGACTATGTGTGTGTGATTTTACACGGAGAGCTGCCTGTCACCGATTATTACTGCGTAAAAAACAATTCTAAGTCTTAACAGAAATAGAAGTATATCCTTTATATCAATATATATTTTTTTAAATTGGTAATTTTGAGAAATCTCAGCGCGAGCGTTAGTTATTATTTATTTATTTATTGTAGCATTCGTGTACAAGTGTTAGATCATATACAATATAATTTATAAGTGCAGTAATACCGACTTAATAAATATATGACCATTATTCAGGCCTAAAGCTAATCGAAAAATGAATGATGATCAAACGCATAATACCTATAATCATGTAATCAAACAAATTGAAACAAACAAAAAACAAATTGAACTTTGTCATCAACAAATATGCGTAAAATGTCTTTATAAACACATCCGAATTCTATATAACACTAATATGACGGATGGGTTTTTTTAACGAACTTGTTTAGTTAGTTAATCAGTATTAATAAAATACAATGTCAGTGCTTTGATATTAATATGGAATATTATAATCACAATTTGTTTATGAATACGATTATTTACTTGTGAACATTATATTTAGCTGGTTTTATTATCTAGTATTCATGAATATTATATTTATCATAGCCCATGAATACGCGTTTTGTCATAAGCATTTTATACACAACATATAATATAAATTTTAATAATAACGCCAGTTACATAATAATGTATAATATTTTTAATTTTAATTATAAATCGCTCGAGATTCTCAAGTAGAGCAAATAGTATTAAGTGGTAGGTACTATTGTTATATTATCCAACATGTACATTACAATGTACGTACCTATATTATGACAGTTTTAGTCGAATCGATCTATATACATCATATAATATTGTCTATCTATGTACTCGAAATATTCTAATAGCTCTTTTAAAATGCAAACGATTGTTATCAAAATTAATTTATCAATCTTTATGTGGCTAGACAAGTTTTTATACAAATCATAAATAAGTACATAAAGATTAATATTTTGCTGTAGGTACCTATATCTCATATACCTAACGATATTTGTTCTTAGTAAAATAATCTATATAACAATTACGTTGTAATTTTGTTATCCTGACATTATCATATATTATAATATAATAAACTAGTAAACACTTTTTATTTTATTAAATATTTCCCTCCTTCATACTCTAAACGTTTTATTTAGTTCTCTATAAAGTATAATCACCGTAACAATACTCTGCGTAATACTCGGAAATTCGCCCCGTCTACTCAAATAGTAATTCTCAATTGACTGAATTTATTTTATTTTCAGTTTTATTTTAAAAAAAAGATGTATAGCTTTTATGTTTATAAATATTACCAATTTTTTTTTTAAAGTGATAATAATTGCAAATTTGTATTGATAACTTTTTTATTAAAACTTAATGGAACAATTTATACGCTAGGTAGGTAAAAATCAATTAAAAAATTACTATATTAAAAATAAATTACATTATTATTAATTAAAAATAACAATTGTAAGATAACGAAAACAATTACAATGCCATTACCCGCACAGGTATTACCTACTATTTCTAATATAAAAAGTAAAACAGATAACAATATATATTACTTCACATTTGTTTAGATTGTATATAGCAGGACTATTTTTAACATGCACATTTATATATTGGCATATGGTGAAAATAATATCGAGAATGTTTAGTACTGCTGTGTTGGGTAATGTTTCCCTAAGGAAATAATTTTATTATCCACTTGTTGGGTCATGGTAAAAGGTCACTTGCGGGAGCAAATATCGTGATGTATTATATGCGCCAACATCTGTTGGGCTAAGAAGAATAACAACTTTGCACGATGGGCTCTTTCTCTCAATTAAAATAAAACCTCAACGATTTAATCACGTTGCGACTATTATTATTATTATTATTTTTTATCTTGCGCACAGTAACAAATTATATGAACGACTTTTGTCCGCTGATACATCGGTGTAGGTAGGCAGGTAGGTAGGTAGGCATGTATAGGTCCGTGTTAGGTGAAAAGCGGGTCGCAAACTGGCCGTCGATTTAATCTGGTTATAGACGTCGATCAGATAATAATATTTTCTGCTCGGTTTATTTATTATTTGTTTCTCTCTTAATCGGTCCAACTAATCTCGGCTTTGTGTACAACTCTCTCACTCTGGCTAGACACGATACTGCATGCAAATGGTGGTAACCGACTAAAAGATCACCACCCCTCCCACAGCGTCATGTTATGCATTCGATCGCAAACGACGTTGCATAGCACCAATATCAATAATAATTATTATTGATCAGTATTACATATTTTTTCTTCAAATGTATTTTAATCTGATATACAAATTATTTATTTTAATCCCAACTAAATATATTATTATTATTGTTAATGCGTATATGTCTTCTTTGAATGCATATTTTAAAATATATTACATATAATTTAAAGTATTATTATTTAATTGGCTTTATATACTGTAGAGTGATTAATCAAGCATGTCCATTTCTTTTTATCCTTTAATTGTGTATTTATTTTAATTCTAATTTTTGGAATTTTGAAATATAGTTATTTAAAGACTATATTTTTAAACATGTATTTAGATTTTTTAACCATTTAAGGATTGTTTTGTGTTGATGCACCTAAATCGAAATACGAATGTGAATTTTTGAGTTGTTAAATTTTAAGTACCTACTAAGTATAATAGTCCTTGAAAATAGTTTTACATTAAGTATATACCTACCTATACTATGTGTAAAATTTAGTCTAAAATTTATTACACTCAAACAATTTTTAAAATATAATATACAATTAAAACATTTTAACAAATTAATATTAATTAGGTACTATAATTTTCAAATCATCTAGCTCTCCTATCTTCTAAAGCATTATTCATAATATTTACTTAAAGCTTAATAATCCTTTTATATTCATTGACATTTTCAGAAAACACATTCTTCTTAACAATTTACAATAAAAATGATTGGTTCTCATTTATAAGTAAGCAATTTATAATTACCATTGCCCAAAGATATACATTAAATGGTATAAAAAAATCTAAGTATTTGAAAATAGGGTCCTTAAGTACCTATACTATATAGGTAATATATTTAAAAATACCAAACATCGGCATTTGAATAAATTTATCAATTGTTAGACGAAAAATGGGGATGAGCATGCTTAAATATTTTTACAAAGTAAATTAATACAATTATTATTTAATGTATCTATTAAACATTTAAATCAGAACATTCGGAACATTTGAATATTTTTAATTTTTATAATACTTGCATTATCGTTTAAATTATGGTTATCATATATAATCGATTAAAATGTAAAATAAATATACAATGTGATAACAACTATACAACGAAATATAAAATTAAATATAATGCATGTTTTCGAGATGTTTAATTTTAATTCAAATTGATTATTCAAGAAGTCCAATGTCTCCAGAAACTCGCGTGTGACGACATATTTATACTTACTATGTGTATATATGATTACTATTGTGTATGCGATACTATTAAATTTGAAATACCTAAATATTAAAGCCTTTTTTTATTGATCTTTGTAACAACTTCGGTCATTTTTAGTTTAGATTTTATTTTACACGAACACTTAACATTTTTTTTTTGTTATATGTTAATTTATTTCATAAAAATTAACGTTTTGTTGTTGTTCTCCGTGTCTAGTCCGAGTGGGACATTTTGGTAACATTTGTAGTATCCTATGTATTCAATGTCGAGTTGGAATCTGTGAGCATTATAGCAAATGTGGCATTCTGTTAAAATGTTTTGTATTTATATTACACCATTTACTTAATATTATCCTATTTTTTCGTGTAGGAATATTAAATTCCATCAATTGGGCAACGCTAATCTATAGTCAATATGACAATATAAATAGATAAGTTTTATCTTTAAACTAATAAACCAGTCCACAATCATAACAGAACTACTTACACTAATGAAATAAACTTAAATTAAAAAAAATTACTATTGGTACTCTTTTATTTTATTATTTTTAAATTTGGATATAGCCGATCAAAGTCCAGAATACCTATCACAGCGGAAATTTGTTTTATGATAACAAACACTTTTTCTTTGTTGGGAATCGTTTGATAATCAGCTATTAATGGTCGTCCGTTACGGTTTCCTGTCGGTGATCAATATATATATATTGTTTCACTGTTTTATCACATAAATGATAAATACATAAGTAGTTATAATATTATTCATATAATAGGTACCTACGCATCAAACAATATTAGAACCGGTCTAGTATTATAGTGACTCGACGTAATCAACTATACGCGTGGTAAATATCCAATTGTTTAAGCGGTTATTTCGTAGTAACCGACTTCTACCATTGAACTGCTACGAGTTAGAGTGCGGCAGAAACTTTACAGTACATGACGAGATCTTCCTTGGTCCAATCGACTATTCTCACCAGAAATGTATTATAATTATTATTATGTAATAAATTAATATGTGATTAATTTATTTATAACACGTGCACTTCATCGCTGTCCCTATACTCGTAACTATCTATAATTTCACACTATAGGCATATAATAAATAATATTGTAATAATAATGTATAATAATATTATGAATATTTTGTTTGTCAATATTAACTTTTTTCGTCTATTTTTTTTTTTTATCGTTTCGTATATTATGATTTCGTATTACTAACGGTGCCGGGCACATGCGAGTTTCGTTTATCTGCGGAATGTCATTCTTATCCGGTTCCTCGTGCGTTATTCAATTCGAAATGTATGTACGCCAAATTTCGCAGCCTATCCTTCGACGCCCATCCTCTCCCCGCACACACTTTAAACGCCTTTATCAAACAGCCACCGGATACGTACTTACAATGTTATCGAGAAACGACGGTCGATCTAACGCACCACCACCGCCTCCACTACAACAACTCTCCGACGGGAGATAGATATTTATTATTATTATTATTTTTTGGCACTTTTTTCGTTCGTATTTTTTCATTAACAACAAAGATGTACGAAATGTGGTCCATTTATTCTATTGTTTACGGGTTTTCTGACGTGTATATGATAAGAAGCAAAAAAAGAACTATATATACATTTTTTCTTATCTCATTCTTATTCGATGGTTTGTGAAATTTTGACATATTTTATCTGTGTTTCCATATCGGATAAATTCGTCTATTTATTTTCTTCGGAGACATAAGATTTAATGATAATATGTTATCTTATTGGTATATCGTACATGTAAGTATACAAATAACATAAATTAAATAGATTAATTGCGGTCAATATTTGTTCCTTCGTCTTATGGGAGTGAAGATCGCATATGTCTCCTCTTGAAAAAGGGGGGTAGTATCATGCATATAGTGATTTAGTGATATATGGATAAATATTCCACGTGATCTCCCTACTACCCACTTGTGATGAGTATTGACGAAGACCTTGAGGTCGTTTCAATGAACATTAGAAAAAATATCGTCATATTCATATATAGTTTGCAAGTGTTCATGACACTTTCGAGTTTGCAACGTTGTAGATTCCTGCAATTCCTAAAACACCATCATTTTACGTAGGTATCTGAAAATATCTACTTAAGTCTTACTAAGAGTGCACCACACTAGAATTTTTACAAACTTACTACATGGAAAATTTGTTATTCCAATTTTGTAATATTAGTAATTATTGATTGAATTAACTAATTATCAAACTTAAAGGTGGATATTATTTGTTTTACGTCAGATTCATTGATATTTAATTTTTTTGAGCAAGGTATGAATATGTAAAATATTTAATTATCACAATATAAAAATGTTCATTTCTCACTTCAAAATAAAATATCATAAAAAACCTAACCGACGTAAAAAATACATAATGTTCTTACCTTTAAGTTTGATAATTGGTCAATTCACTCTAATACCAAAAAAAAAAAAAAAAAAATGTACCTATAATACATTTTTAATTAGGTTGGCAATTTTTCGATTATTTTTTCAAATATATTTTACCCATATTTATAGTTACCACATCTACCTTATATTTAAACTGGGTTTTTTTATTAAGTATTTAGTTATTATTCAATATGCATATTTGCAATTCGAATACAAAGTACATATTGAGTTTTTAATTGGTTATGATTAGAAAATACCCCCTTAACATATATAATACGAATTCTCAAGTTTATTGCTACAAAAAAATATGTTGTTTCTATAATTATTGCGAAAGTATGAGAAATCCGAGAAGTGCATATTTCTGAACAAAATATAATGATGAAGCTCCAGTTAACCATGGTAGGTATTTACTTAAAAAGGTAAGTTTTTTTCTGGATTTATTTTCAAATTATCGAGTTTTAATACTTCTTGTTAATCTGTTGATGAAATTGTCTGAATGAAACTATGGAACCCCTTAATAGTATAGCGGTACTGTGTTGCAGTGCTCTTTAAATAATTATTTATCTCCGGCATATGCCACTGCTGTGGGCAAATGGTAACTATATAATATAATATTATAAATCATAAACAACAGGATGTTCAATAATAATAATTTGAACGCAGCCGGTACGCGTTAAACAGTATTATTATCTTATCAAGTTTCTCATTAAATTCGTTATTTTTAGTCTGATCAAACATTTAAATTTAAAAAAACAATATCGACCTTCATAAATTATAATGCATAACAATATTATACTTACGATGCTAGCTATTTCCAACGCCTATCCTGGCTTACTATCCTGACTTGGAAGATGCTAGAATAGTTTATACGATGCTAGGAAAAATTGTATTATAAACAGTTTTTTACAGTTTAGTATACTCGAGACCTTCACTTCGGGCAAATTCCGGGCACTATTTAAAATTTGTAAAATTAAATTTAGTGAAAATAAATAAAAATGAACCGTATTCGAAAAAAGAATAATGTAATATGAATAAAACAGTTGCTTCGGTAACTATGTGACATTGCATCAGACGATTTGGAAGTGTTGCTAGAAAAACGTATTTGGACAAGACCGTGGATTTTAAGAAGAAAAGAACGTGGATCATCTGCATTACTTTTAGAAGAACTTCGCATTCACATTTAACAAACCACGTGGCGTAATAAAAATAAAGCTTGAACACTGCACTAGCCGATCATGTACTAGCTTTGCCGTCCACACGGAGATAGAACACCTAGTTAGGATAGTAGATTCAGTGGTGGGAGGTGTGCTAGCTCAAAAAAAAAAAATAGAACGCAATCCTATTAATCTAGCCTGGCTTGACATACTAGCTTATTAGAATATTCCCTAGCTAGCAGCTTAATTCCTTCTAGGAGCTAGCAGCTTAACCCTAGCTTAAAAACAAAGCTAGTTCTGTTTACACGAAGCTAAAATTACTAGCTTTCTAGCTTACTAGTATGACCTTGCTATCCTAGCTTGAAAAACTAGCCTCGTGTATTCCGGGCAGTATTTTAAATTATTTGGCATTGTGTTTACATAATTAAATTTTGGTATAATACGAGTTTATTGTCAATACGATGTCTATACAATAATAGGCACTTTGTGTACCGTGGTCCGCAGCATACACAAAATATAATATTATTATAATAACATATATATATATATATATATATATATATATATATATATATATATATATATATATATATATATATATATATATAGGTACCTGCTTTTATACTTATAAAATATAAAACATCCATTCGAGTACGAGATTTCAAGTCCGTTCGAAATAATAGAATTAAGTTTTTGTTTTAAGTACCGGAATTTCTATAATATTCATACTCAAACAATTGTGTAAAAAAAAAATTTTTAAAAAAAGAGTACACGACGCTAGATGATATCAGTCGATAAGGCTGCACGTTTTCATTATACTGCGCGTCTATCCCAGTATTTACCATTCGTGCCAACTGGTAATGATCGTTTGTTATCATTTTATCACTATTCATTAATCACCTGTTTTTTCTACTTTAAAAATTAAATGTAAAACAAAGAATGCAATGTTGAAACGACAAGATTACGTAATTATCGAATATCACCCTCTCCAAGTGTTTTAATCCTGGCAGTCGTTGTCGAAAGAAGATTGCATCATTTAACTTGAAGTGTGCGTTTTCTTTCCTTTTTTTCTGTTAGGTTCTATATAACGTTTTGGGAAGAATAAAAGCGCAACATTAAAATATTTAGAAACCGCAGTAAACCGTGGTACATAATAATAATATAATATAACATTATATTAATATTATTATCGTGCCGAGATCGTAACGCAAAGACGTGTCGACATAAAGCCGCTCGGACACGATATCTGTATATATAATAATATAATAATCACTCGGAGAGCGCATTACCGATACGTACCTACTGCAGCACAGGCCTACACATAAATTATTATTATTATTATTCGTTATATTATTATGAGCACGTTTGCAATATTAATATATACTTCCGGTCATATATATATATATATATTTTAACAACAAATAGCAATCTGTATCGCGACGACGGCGTGCGCATGTTATAATAATATAGTGTCATCGGTGCTGCGCAGTGATAATAATATTTATTAATTTCGCGCGTGTGTGTATACACACGTTATCGGCAACACTCAAAATAATGTTATATTGTTCATCCGCATCGTAACAGTCGGTAAAAATTCATCCGGCGGAGGGCAAACAAATATTACGTAAAACCAGCACTCTGACGCGCGTTTATAATATAATATAATGTATATATAACATAATAATAAATATATAATATTAAAATAATATGGCATGGAGCGGGCGTGCGAGTGCGATGCTGCAGCGGCGGCGGCTGATATTTTATTATTCGACGGACGTGTTTTACACGCAAAACTTACTTATCGTATCCTCGTACAACTTGTTCAAACCACCACCATGCGTTATCTTCTCTTGCGTATATTATATTATATTATCATTATTATACACGTATATCCGCGTGTGTGCGTGTGCGTGGTGTGTGTGTACTTTTTATCTCTGCCGAAGGGGAGGCGGCGGATTAACCCCCGAGCTCGCGTTCTCCGGAACCCTCCCCGCACACATAATATAGCACGGATGGCCGCCACCGCCCTCCCTCCACCTCCCCTCCCAATGGGGAAAAACTTCTCTCCGCCGAACAGGAATCGACAGGCTGAGAGATGTCCCGACCGAGATTGCGAACGTGGCTGCAACAAAATCGTCCGCGTACACACTGCAAACACCTCGTGCCATCCGTCCGCGATCCCTCCGACAACGATATACTTTATCATGGTGTGTGTGTGTGTGTTTGTATATAGGTTAGGTATCGGGTAACCTCACCTAACCGCGGGTATGTATGAGTAATATTATTATTGTGTCGTCACCGACTCGCACGCGACTTTTGGATATATCCGTGTCACTGCGATCGTATATACACAGTCCTATATACGTATATTCGGGACATTTACTCGAGCTAAAGTTGAGTTTTGAAGTTTAGTCAACTCTCGTCAATACGAATTCGGAATTCTGTTATTATTATTTTCTGTGTTCGTTCTTTTCACGTCGTATTATACATTTTGTTGTTTACAATAATCCTCCTCTCCGCTCTGAACGTTTTTCTCCACAGAAATTCTTTCTCTTTGTTTCTATCAGTATTATATGTTGACCGAGAAGAAATCGTAAGTCTCATTTCAACAATTTCCAACTTCTTCCTCATTGTATGATAATATGATATGGACAGTATCTTCAGTTATCTGTAGTAATATTTGCAGCTCACCTTCTCTGAGCTTTTTTTTATTCATTAGTTTGAGCAGCACTTTGCGTCTGAATTAGTTAAAACAAAATTTCTTGGAATGATTAATTTATAATATTTCAAGTTTACGATTACATATTCAATTGCTTTATACTTGTTTATGTAAACTCCTTTATTCAAATCGTTTCACCAACACAACTATACAAAATATTGTGTATTGGACATTCAGCTCGTTGCATATTGCAAAATTAGATTTCAATCAATTATGATATGTTTATTACATAACAATTTTGGGCTGGGTAAAATACGAGCGTAATTTTTTAATTTATTTCTGAAAATAGAATTCTTTAACTGCGTCGTCATGTCAACTACATTGTTATTATATAAATAATAAGTATCTTTAGAATAAATAACAAAAAAATATAAATTAAATTAATAAATATATATATATATATATAAATCTTCCCTTTTACATGTTCTTCTGTTATAACATTACATAAATACTAAATATTGAAAATATATTGTTAATGCTCAACATAGTTAATGTATCTCATTCTCTGTCTAAATTAATATTTCAAAAAAACTGTAAACAAATTTCAACTAATGGCCAAGCAGCCGAGGTTTTTTATAATAATAAAAAATATAATATTACATACTCAAATCGTCGAAACAATGTTTCAAATGAACCCAATTCCGATTTACGATCAAGTTATGAGTAAATAATAATTTGTAGGCTATATTATTTATTTTTCGTCAAAAACTAAGGCGCAACTAATAAAATATAAAAATTAATTTAAATTTTAAGAAATGGTACATATTTCGATAGTTTTTATTGCATGAACTTTAGAGTTCTAGAGTCCCTTCTTTTTTTTAATTGATATGAGCCCCGTGGCTATTGCTTTGTCTAATCCCTGGATCCATGTCTAATCCGTCGAGTAAAAAGCGTATGTTTTGCATAGAATGTCTTTTGTTTGTTTTTCTTATGTGATTAAAAATTAAACCGAGTTAAGATTGTTCTTGAAGGGATGACTTTACCCGTAACATTTAACAGACATTTATCTATTTAAGCTATGTTTAACTTTTTATAATTAACAAATATAATATCAATTCATATATTTATGTAGACTATAAATATTGTGATTTATCGGCAGTTGAATAGAATTTTTAATAGATAAAAATTATATTTCAGTTAACACATAAAATAAAATAACTATACAATTTTAGATACTATCTCTATATACAATCCAGCTAAAGATTCGTTTACAACAATTTACAATATTATACAGTTAATTAATAATTGTGATACGTTATTATTTTAAAATTACCAAATATACAAATACTCATATTATGCATCGTGGCTATCGTGGTACGTTATAGACAATATTAAAAAATGTCTACTACCTATTATTTCTTTTTTAGAGTATATATGTGTAAATGATAAACTTCTGCATTTTTTACTTGGTAAACGAATAATGTCGAAATAGTTAAAAAAAATATCTAAAATATGTATAATGAATCATTGCAGTATACTATATTGTGTGCCCTGTTATAATATTCTATCCATTTGATTTCAAATATATACAGAATAAACAGTAAAATTTGTTATAATTTATAATCGTCCTATGAAAATAAGTGGGAAGATTTTTAAATTATATTATCAAGTCCGGCCAAATGCGGAAATAGTAAATATATGTTTTTTATACTTGATAACTGTTGAAATTTTTTATCTCTTAATTTTATTTTAAGCTTCACTTTGAAAAAAAATATATATATTTATATAAGCTTTATTTAAAAATGTTCATTTAAATAGAATTTAGCTAGTTTAACCGATCATATAATATATTTGGAATAGATTTTTAGCATCTTTATGAATTATTTGTGGTTCGATTGCTTATATAGAATCTGATATCTAAATTCGATTTTCTTTTAAGTTAATTCCGAATATATAGTCTTATAATTTTTATCGATGAATTGAACGCAACAATTAAACGTGTTAAGAAATCTCGAATATTTAAAGTTTCTGCACAACTTTGCATAATAATGTAATAATAATCAATAATGGATTAAATAACTGTTTTTATTCATATTTCGTGAGTTTATACTTTATTAATATAGACATACATAGTGATGTTTATGAATCAATAAGGACTTCAGTGAGCATTCTGTAATAATTTTTTTTTCGAGGTACAGTTTTCCAATTTTCTATTATGTTTGATAAATTTAGTGCTATATATAGTATCTTCTACAGTTAAACCTATCCATAAAAATGCTTATTTACAAATTAATAATATAAAATTATGGTTTTAAAAATCTTAGTGTTTACCATTTTAACATCACACCAATTTTTATTGTATAATATTTGTAAGACTATATGAAACTATTACACCAATGTTACAAAAGTAATCACTTACACAAACTGTATCTTTCTCTGATTGACAATCGGAACAAATAAATACGATTTTTGAGATATTTGTAAGATATATTTTGTAGTAAATAGAAATCGAATAATATACAATGTTCTAGTTGTTAGTCACAGAAAGATAAGGTCTGCACACTGCAGACAACAAACCTATAGGTACACTTATATATAGGTGGTAATCCTATGATGTTTGAGTTTTGGAGTGTTAATTTTAATCCCTTACTTGCTTTAGACACTACATATTATGCATGTACTGATAATTATATACAATTTATCAATATTTATCATTTACGAGTTTCTAACTTTGTTAGCAATAATGACCTGAAATCGAAAGTATAACATTTTTGTATAAAATAATGTTGTCTCAAACAATATAATTATTAGTTATTTATTATTTTTTCACAGTCCTTTTACATTTTTTGTTTTGTAGCATACGCAAGTTATTTTTGTTTCAAAACTTTTTTAGTATGGCATTTTTGTTACTTAAAAAACATTTTCAATCTTGTCTTGAAAAAACTTTTAAGTACTAAAATGTTCTTTTTCATTTTATTTTTTTTTTATTTTAAACAAAATAGATTAAAACATTTTTTAAATGTAAGTAAAAATGCATTTTACTTTGGAAAATCACTGTTCGACGTTGTAAATGGTTATTTTTTTGTTAAAAATGTTTATTGTACAATACAATTATAGAATTTAAGTGTATAAACGTACACTTACTCAATAACTATTTAAAAAATATCAAAATATATAATAATATGATGATAGTAAAATATACTGTTGCTCATTTCTACAATATATATTGTTTTATAACATATATAATATATTGCTAAGAAGTAAATATATAGGTACAATAGGTACATATATATACACTCAAAAAATATTGTAACGCGCTAAAATTCAAACTAAATAGTTAATAAATTATGTCATAATAATAAGATTTATACATTATATTAATATATTTTAGATTCTTATCTTTTATAAAACTTTTTTCCAATTTCTGTGTAAATTTTAATTTCTATATTCAAAAAGTTTTTAGATCTTTTATATTGATATTATGTTTTAGAAATCTGGAGTGTATAAGCGTGTCTGACTGCGCATGTTGTACGTTTAATATTTAAATGAAACCAAATTATTTGAAATAAATATGTTATAGTATATATTATAGCTATTAATGAGATTTCATGAATTTTCTAAACAGCCAAAGCGATTATACAGAATGTCTATATAACGTTAATGCATTCAATAACATAATATTTATCTATAATAATATTATATACACGATGTATAAATTATTATTTTAAACATTTTGAGTTTGTAAATGAAAGAAATGTATGGAAATTAATATTTTATTTCGTATCCGAATAAAATCCAAGCTGTTATAAGTAAAGGTATAATATATAAAGTTATAAATACGCAATTATTGAAATAAAATGCAAACATATGCAAAGTAATAATAATAATAATAAATATATATCTGCCTTATTTATACAATATATAATAGATAGTATCGAAATCACAAAATTATAATTTGGTCATCTAAAAGGGATATGCTAATTTAACGAGTTACTCTATAATCCGGAGCTGTATAAGTGTCAAACGAATCGGACGTATATAATATGGACATTAGACTATACACGCACATAATATTATTATATACACGGTCTACAACATGTTATATACATTTTTTACACTCGCCACTAATAATCTTAATGGCATATTTGTTCGTGATTTCAAATAATAACGTATTATTTGGTAGCATTTTTGTACACACACGCGCGCGCGCACAGATATATTGCTCGTATATATTCGAGTCTAAATCGCACTGTAACGCATTTAGTTTTTTTTTCAAATATAAAATAACGTCTTGCGCCACGTGGAAATAACACCCTATCGGCGTGATTAATCTTTCAAATAACTTGTTTGTGGTTTTTTTTTTTTATTATTATTTATTTATTATCAGTTTGGTTTTAATGAATTATTGAATTTTTATTTCTACGCGTTCTCGCGAGAGTTTAAACCATTTCGAATTTGTCACTCATAAAACAATTATCGAATCGATAACGTCGCAACATACCTATATAAAATAAAATATTATTATTATCACCACCGTGCGTCCGTGCGTATAATAATAATAATAATAATAATAATAATAAAAAATAATAATAATAATAATATAATATGCATAATATGTGGTATGCTCTCGTATGATGTGTTATGTGATCATAATGTCATAGTGCGCATATTGTACGCACACGGTCTTTAGACTGTAGGCACTCTACATAATATTATTATTTTATTGTGTAAAAAAAAGAATAGAGTTGGAGTAGATGTAATAAGAATTATAATGACGATAATATAATAAAAATATAGCAAATAACAATAGGCTAAGACCTTTGCTGTCGAAGCCTTAATTCTTTAAAAAAATAATAAAACTGGCGTACTACACACACACACACACACACACACACACACACACACACACACACATATATGCACACGTGCGCACATCCGACGGATAGAACTTGACGTATTGTATGGTCGGAGATAAATAATTGATGGAGCTCTCGTGCGGGCAGGACTCATCCGTGCCGAATACCATACGATATCGACGAACGTTCCGAGTTTCGACTATACTTCCGGACGTCTCGAGCGTTTTTGTACGCGTATTATTTTATTTTAATATTGTTTCGTTACGTAATGATAATAATATAAAGTTCACATTGTTGTTGGGTTGGCACTGCTGTGCGGTTTGTTATAAATAATTAATATATAATAATAATAATATATTATTGTAACGCATCGTCAAAGCGTATATCACGTTATACGGTTTCGACGACAGGATATGTGCGTATGTTATAATGATGATGGCCGATGTCCGTCCGTTGATATATTATTATTATTATTATTACAGACATATTATAATATTTAACTGACGTGTTATTAAACCGAGCTCCGTGTACACCCGTCGTCGGTGATTGAGGATCGAGAGTGTATTTTGCAGTCACGCGACGATGACGACCGCGGGGCGAATTATATGTGCCTACAGTAAATATTATTATGATCGATCGGTCGCGGCTATTCGGTACAATTAATATTTTAGACTTTGACAATACATTGTATTCGTGAAACACGCCGACTGTACAATACAGCACCATCGCCCCTGCGTCCGCCCCTGGACTGGGGTTAGGCTACCCCCGCCTCTATCACGATTTTAATTAGAACGTTACACGAACCGATTCGAGGCTTACTAGACGCATCTTCAGCATATAATCTATAGACCGTCTGGTATGTACTAACAAATCTCCGGGCCCTGCACTGTTAGTTGTGGGAATGACAAATGCGATGAATGCCTATACGGTGTATACAATATTATACATGGTATACATGTGGTGATATGACGCACGCCCCAGAACCTCGAGAAATGCAGGTCGGTTTGTTAATTTTTACCCGGGTTTTATCTTGTGTGGTATATAGAGAGTTTATATTTTGCATATACTGACTTTTCCAACATTTATCTGAGCCATTTATCGGATGTTGTTTATAGCTATCATATATTATAAACAATTGAATGCATGTGTGAACTATAGTCTCCACAATAAGCACGGAGACTGCAGATAGAGAAAATAAAACGAGCAGTTTAAAATTAATTTTTATTTACTTTGTTTCGTTATTAAATTCTCATCAGGGATAAAGTCATTAATAAATATACATACAATAAACATTTTATAACACTCACGACGAATTTTTTATGTATAGTTATTTCACTTAGATATTTTTTTTTTACATATTATGTATAATATCAAACTATATGAATAGGATAGTCAAAAAATAATAATACATTTTTTGAAAGTATTTTTAATATAATATGTTTAATACTTAAAACATTATTGGTGAGTCGGTGACTCAAATAAATGTGCGATAACATATTTTACAAAATTGTTCTTTACTCTCGTAATCTAAACTATTTTATCCGCTAAAAATCTCTAAAAAAAATAGTTATTTGCTAAAAGATAAATAAATGTTGATTTCTAGTAGGTATCTAGTATAAACATGTACCAGAGCTATATATGCTTGCTAAGTCATCTTTATCCTTTTCAAAACTACCCGAATGATATTTCCGTACCAACGCAATAATCAATAATGAATAATTATATTTTCATTATTTTTCTATACCAACACCAATATATTAACGTTGCGTATTAGGCACCTACGTAGATATATAATATCAACAATTTCCCAAAATTTGTATTTAATATTTTTTTTGCATTTTGAGAGGAGCGAATTTAAACTTAAATATACTTAATATTTCTTGAAAGATCTTTCTTCAGCATTTTTAAATTTACTCGAACGAATCTGTAACAGCTGAAAACATCTTTGATAACCCTCTTTTGGGATGGCTCGGAGAAAATAACTATCGCATTGACTTGGATACCTAGTTTGATGTCTTCAATCGATATAAAATGTTCACCTCTAAGTCCAACTGTTAGGTTATCAGAAACAGCCAGAAGTCGCATGGTGAAAGATCCGATGAATACAGAGGTTGGGGAATTATAGGAATTTGTTTATCAGCCAAAAAGTGCTGAACTGTATAGTATGTGTGACGCGAGGTGATCATTGTTTTGTCGTGATACAAAAACATCCATAGGGCATATAATACAGCTACCTTTCGAGCCATTTCAAAAAGGGTTATCGAAGATGTTTCCTGCAGTAATAACAAATTCGTCGGAGTAAGTGAAGTCGATACTTCAAAGGAAATTAAGTTTATTTAAATTTAAATTGTATAATATAAGAAATAAAATAAAACTTCTTGGAACTTTTTGAAACTACGACATATAATAATGTATTCACGTGTGTAATTTGAAAAAATGTGGTAAGCTATAGATATATTTTAACTGAAATTCCTTAGCTGTAAAACAACTAGTCTGGCAATTAGAAATATCCTGCACTATAGTATAAGATAGAGATTAAAAAAAGAAACATTGTTTAATATAATTACTGCTTAAAATACACAATATTATTAAAACAATCTTGTTACAGAGAGGGCATAAAAAACCAAATCTGTTTGATCATCAGCTTAAGGGTGGTCGTGAAGTAGGCGTTTCGACTATGGCCAATTTCCCTTCGCGGATGGCATACGCTCCTTGAGATACGGTTCGGACTAATTCATCGCAGTTTAGAAGGTGTGCAGCGAAGAAATAAGATTTATTCTTATCTGGTTGTCGAGTATGATATGTAAAAATAGGTACGATTCATTGTGTAATGAATTGATTAAAATTTTTACCGTTAAAATTTAAACTTAGTATTTCGAATAATGCGTACATTAATTTTGTTTAGACATCAAAGTGTTGTATAACTATAATGACTGCAATAGTGCAGCATACGCTATAAAATATTAGCAATGTGTGTATGTTTTTATATTTATTTAAATCAATATCTAGAGATCAGCAATACGTTCAGGAATTAAAATAATACGAAGTATAATGAATAACAAATAATATAACACAGATGATGTATTGGTATAGTTAACATTTTTATTATGAAAATATTGCAATGATTACCACTTTTCTAACCATAGATATTATATAATTTTTTATTTTGTTATATTTTATTATTGAAATTAAAAAATAAGTATTAAATCAGCAAGATTTTGTTTGAGATATAAATGTGTAAGAATATATAAAAATGTAATAATGTATATATAAATCAAATTAAATCACCTGTCAATATTTGTTCAAAAACCGTCGTCGTTAAAAATATTAGAATTGAAAAATATAATTTACAAGTCACAGCTGCAACTATAACACATAATAATATAATATTATAGGTAATGTTATTGTATTTTTTATAAAATAGTATAAGTCGCGAGTACCTAAGCAGATACGTCATATGGCTAATGTTGGAGAGCGAATTTTACGCATTAAATTATTTAACTCGACGGCCGGGCCGAGCAGCACGTCACGTCGTCGCACGCAACCGTTTACAATGTGGACGTGTGCACGTAAAAATTCAAATTCCCATATACACTTATCTGGAATTTGAGAAAGCATTATATATAATATATTATTATTTATGACGTACTCAATATAATATACATAGTAGATATTACACACATTATATTATATAGTTAAGCCGGTATGAGTAGGCCTGGATTAACACTATTGTAGGCCCTAGGCACAGTGTCTTTAATCTTTATTTCCTAAGTGCTAATACGGCCCTGCAGTGTCCTAATGTCAAATTTGTATTGAATTGCTAGAAATTATAAAAAAACAACTTATTTTATATAATTCTGCATATTTCTTTATTCCTTTGCATTTAAGTATAATACATAAGACAATTGTAATAATAATAAAAAAATAATAACAATATTATATAGAATATTTTTTAAATATAACTTTATAGTTGCATAACTTTTTTTCAATATTTTTTGTTTAAAAAGGATTCAATAACTTTTTCGGTATCGATTTCTTGGATCAATTCGTGTTCAATTGCAAGTACCGATAATTATTATATTTTATCTTACCCAATAGTTGACCGCTGCTAATTCTTAACCCTCTTTAAAATTGAAAATGATTTTTTTCCTTCGCACGAAATCCCAAAAATTGATATATATATTCCGAAAGCAATGTTTAGATTTGGAAAATTTGTTATCATTTTGGTATTTATTTGTTTCATTAGCATTTCATTGACAGACATTTCAGTTTCTTAAAAGCTCTTAAAGATTAAAAGCTTATTAACAAATGCAGATTCCAAATCAGTTTTATAGGCTTCAACTAAATTATTTGCCTTTATTTTTATTTCTTCATCTTTTAAACTGTCATCAGTTAAAAAATTAAATATTCCGTTTAATTTTAAATAAGCTTTTTTTCGTTTTTCTATTTCTACGATCAATTTATTAATTATAACATATAATGTATGAATTTTGAATTTATCTTTAGCACTCATTTGATCTACAGCATCAATTGTATTGCCATCATTTATTGAGACTTTATATTTACGTTTTATAGATTCCATTTAAAAATAATCAGATAAACTAGAAACTCTTTTTTTTTTTGCTTTTTCTTCAAATAAATCAGATACTTTGGCAGTTCTCATATTTTTAAAACATGATAGAAGACTATTATAGAGGTTAGCGACTATACACATCTTAATACCGGGTGTTTGTAATGATTTGTTCACAACATTAATTTATTGTAAAATGTCATTCCAAATAAGAGACAGAACAGTTTCAAGACGATTAAGTTTTTTAACTAGTGACTTAGCTTCATTAACAGCATTAGGAGGCTATATTTTCGATAATGAAATATCAATTAATGCCTGACGGATTTCTTTATAATTAAGTGATAATATCTTCATTGCATCACTATGCGCAGATCATCTTGTTTCAGACAGACTTTTAACTACAAAAACAGACTCCTTCATATCTTTAAAAATTATAGACCATCTTTGAGGTGATACTGACAAAAACGTATAAATTGACTGAACCACACTAAAAAATTTAATGGCTTCAATAGAAAATTCAACAGTAACAGCTCCTATCAAATTTAAACCATGTACAGCATAGGGAATCCATTCGGCAAATTTATTTACTTCACGAAAACTAGCTTGAATTCCTAAGTACATTCCACTCATATTATTTGCATTATCGTAAGATTGAGAATAGTAATTTGATATGTCAATATTGTTATGGTTAAGCATTATTTTTTATTTATTATATTAAAAAGGTATTTACCATCAAGCTGTTTAATATGAACAAAGCCAATAAATATTTTTACGACTTTTCTTTGACTAATGGTGGTGTAACAAATAATGATTGTTAACTGATCGATGTGCGCTATGTCGGGTGTGAAATCAATACTAATACTGAAATATATTAATTATTTTATTTCAGAAATAATTTTTAAATTTAGAGTAGTAGCAAGAATGTCTATAAACTCGTTGCATACCATAGATGATATATACAATAAATTTCCTTTGCCAGAATTTCCAAACTTTTTTATATACTCTTCAAGAAAAGGATCAAAATTAGAAACAAGTTCAAGGCAACCTAAATAGTTACCATTTTTTGGACAGCCAAATACTTTCGAATTTTCTCTAAAAGTTAATCCTCTAGACGATAAAAATATAATTATCGTTATAACTTGTTTTAAAACTTGAATCCAATACATTTTTAATTTATTAAATTGGTTTATTAATTTCACATCTAATTTTTTACATTTTTGAATGTCTACCATTTTTTTTTATAGAGTTAAAACCATCTTTGGATTTTTAATGAGTTTCCATTCTAACATTAATATTTTTCCAATTATCAAAACCACTTTTGAATTAATGCACAAGTGTTAATTTATCATTAATTTGCAAATGACGAAAAATTGTACAAACATAGCAATACACTGATCCAACGGATGGCGAATATATCAAAAAGTCTCGATTTACATACTCACTATTCCCTAATGCTCGTAAAAAATATTTCTTTTTGAAATATCTCGGTTTTTACCAAAGTGTCTAGCAGATAGAATCCACATTTTGAATAGGAATATTTTCAGAAAAATAAGAAATTAGATCAGAGTTAATTTCCTAATATGCAGGATCGTTACTAAATTTTAAATTACTAAGGTTGTCAGGTTGGAATTAACTTTATCTGGGATAGATTCAGTTATAACATTTGTATTTTCGTTTAAGAAAGATGTCGAATTTGATTCAGTTTTCTTAGAAGATTTAACTAATAACCTATTTTCAATTTTAGATTCAGGTGTCATTATATTTATTAGTTTATTATTATTTGAAATCTCAATTTGGTTTGTAATTGTTCCTGTATTAGAACGATTTTGAGATATTACGAATTTGCTCATGGACCCCATGTGTTTACTAACATATAAATCTCGTTTTTCATTTAGTAAAACCACTTTCGAGCGTCCTTTTGTATCCATCCCCGGACATTTTAATATTACACCTATTCTAATAATGTAAACATAAACATTTATATGAGTATATCAGTATATGATGTAGATTTAAATTTTAAAATACTTGTTCAGAGCTTGTTCAGTGTAAAATTCACTATTCTGGATTGACGATTGACAATAAACGATATTATAGTACGGTTGAACGGACTGTTACGAACAACTGACAAGGGTTAAGTAAGAATAATTAAATATTAAATGTTGTTTTGTTTTTATCGTTTCGATACGGCAATACTGACCGATCATGTTCCACATATAATTAATATTATTATACATAAAGATGTATGATGCGTGTATGCACCTGCGGTCGATAATTATTATTTATATTACATAAACTATATTATTTTTCTGATATTTTTTCTATTATTTTCTAAAATACTTTAAATAGTAATCGGGGTTTCATTCATCATACACCGTCCTATGTCTGTAAGCCGTGTGCGAGCAAAATATTATCGATTTATGTAG
This sequence comes from Pentalonia nigronervosa, assembly GCA_014851325.1. Lineage (NCBI taxonomy): Eukaryota > Metazoa > Arthropoda > Insecta > Hemiptera > Aphididae > Pentalonia > Pentalonia nigronervosa. The sequence goes on from JACXSJ010000034.1 coordinate 99,429, forward strand.
AGCCCAACTTAGGTGGGGGGACTAGGGGGGCTGGAATTCCGATATTATTTGGGGCCTCAGGCCTTTGTTGGTAATTATTAAAGTGGCACTGTGAAATGTTAATATAGTATGATGTTATTGCTTTCGTCAGACATTTACTATTTAAAAAATTAATTAGTCACGTTTTGTAATGGAATTTAAGATTATAATCGATAAAATAAGCTATTAAGTTTTAAGATAAAGTTGGCCAAAAGCGCTTTATCATTTGTTTAACCCATTTTATCACCTAACCATCAACGTTTGTATATTTTAGCAACAGCTGTATCTAAGCCACGCGATATTTAGAAATATCATTTGTTTTTACGAGGGCTCGGCTCTTGTCTAAATGCGGGTATAAAATTATTGGTAAATAGTAAACACCTTCAAGTCTATAGTTTATCTCTACATACATTTTGTTGGTAAATTTCGCATCATTAGTACAATCGGTACGTTAATTGTTAGTATTCTGTCGATTGTTGTGATGATAAAATAGTTTTTAGTCGAATTCATAAGTTTTGTTCGTTACTAATGTGTACCAACAACTATTGAAATTTAAAAATGTCTGAGAAAAAAATGATTTATCTCAGTGGTTATGCAAAACGAAAATTAAAGGGGACTGAAAACGCAGTAAGCAAGTTACCTAAATTAATGAATTTCTTTGAAACTATAAATAGTGTAAACAAAGTAGAAATTAATACAAATCATAAAGATGATTTGGTTCTAAATAATAGTTATGTTGATGTTGAAAACATGAATAATGATAGTGCTATATCATATCTAATACAATAGTCACTTCAAAATCTGATGCTTTAAATTTTTCTGAAATAATATTGAAAATTGTTCTATAGTAGAAAATTCAGTGATTACAATTAATTTTAATTCGGATGTTCATAATTTTGAATTTAATATTGAACTATATCAAGATCCGAGAATGTGACCATTAGTGTTAAACAGTTTTATAGGATTATTCTGCTTAAAAGGACCAACATTTTTTCAGAATATGGATCCGAAAAAATTTCGATCGGTTGATACTTTTTATGTTATTGTTGTTTATTTAGTTACTGAACTTGATAAAAGATTAAATGCATATGAAAATGTTCGTAATATTTTTGGGTGTATTATGAAATTCGGTTTATAATTATTATTTGAGACTTCTGCCTACATATTACTTAGCACATTTAAAGATGGTATTGATATAATTAATATTAAACAAGAGATTGTGCACTTTTCAAGTTATGCAATGCAGTTAAATTTATCAATAATTTCTTCTCAAAATATTTACTTATATGTTCACGAAAATAATTCAAAAGAAGTCTTTCCAAATGTGTACATTACTCTACGACTTTATTTAACTTTGTCAATTTCGAATTGTGAAGCAGGAAGAACAAATTTAAAATTAAAACTGACTGAAAATACCAGAAGAATATCCTTTCACGAAGAAAAATTAAACTCATTCATCTGCTGAAAGGGAAATAACTAATATACTCGATTTTTTAGATTTAATTCAGAGGTTTAGTGAACTAAAATCTCGACATTTTTTTTATTATTTATATTGACTATATTGAAAAATACATTACCACATTGACTTTGTGTACAACATAGTACATGATCTATATTAGTAAACATTTGTTTAAATTAAAATCTATATTAACATTAAATAATTATTTATAGATTTTTGTTAGTTTTATCTAATCTGATTTCAATAAGTAATTATGAATTACGAT
>JACXSJ010000035.1:0-51296 GCA_014851325.1 Pentalonia nigronervosa
GGATTCACGTGAAAATAATAATTCACGGATTCACGTGAATATAACAATTCACGGGTTCACGTGAATATAATAATTCACGGGTTCACGTGAATAATATTATAAATTCACGGAAAATTTTAAGCAACGGGTTTTATAAATCGAACCTTTATTTCACGTGAATACGTGAAAGCGTGTACACGTGAAATAGGGAGCTCTATTACAAAGAGATACAAAATTTGAAACTTTTGAAGTAAGATAGGGAAATAAATATAATATATTATAAAGGAAGTATAATATATAATATAGTACATAAATATGTTGTTATATAAACTAAGTACTAATAGTACTTAATTCTATTGTTAGCATGGTATGGACGACAAGTTTTTCGATGTAGAGCATGGAAGTGATCACCTGAGTATTAATATAAACTTATCTTTGAAGCAAATATTTAAAACAATAGAAGGTTAGTTTTTCACATAATTAAATTATATTAGAAATTATTTTTTAATTAAAAATAACTTTATATAATTCAATAATTATTAGAGCTGTATAAAGATAAAGAAAAGAAATAAGCATTTAAAGAATTACAAGTATTAAACAAATACATTATAAACAATTAATAATGGACAATAATCATATTGGTAGTAATGAATGGTTTTTAATTCATTTTTAGTCGTTTCCTTTCCAAGGATGTTGTCTTATGAGTTTGACACAAGTAAATTGTTAGAGACTATCCAAAAATTACAAAAGACAGTACACATACAACAGTATTTAAAGATCGGAAAAAAAGGATCATGAAGATTTGAAGATTCAAACGTTTGAACGTTGACTAAAAATACAAACGACATCAAAACTCAGATGACGTCTATAGAATGTAATATACATATATATCTATATCTACCTATAATAATATTAAACATTATTTTTTTTTATTTAATATCCGTTTAGGAAATACCGAAAAACGCAATGACGAGTATAGCATACTTAAAACTCAGATCTCAAACCTTGAAAGTAAATAGAAAAATATTAGATAATGATAGGTATAACATAGGTACTAACAATGTGTCTGTGTAGGAGAATCGATGAAAACCTCTGCACATAATTGGAATGGATTATTCGTATCGAACGCTGTTGTCAACGAGGCTGAAATTTGACGTAGGGGCAGCAGAAAATCGTTTCAACCGAAATTCACCAAACACACATTGCCAACAACCGTCACGCCAACGACTTCGGCATTTATGCAGACTGGGTTGTCACTGGCACATTTGATTTCGAGGCCACCGCCTTCACCTCTCCCGGTAACGTCAGTTTTTGGGCCACCGCCCCCGATAATGACTGTTACGATGAAGACGACACGGAACGTGATCCAGGCGACGGTGGCTAGCTTCTCTCTGGTGGTCACGCCTGAGACAACTACACCAAAAAACGTACAGTCGCATACAAATAACAGAGGATTTACCAAAGTCCGTCGTGCTGAAGCCGCTCGGTCAGAGGAAGACCAGAAATTGGATTTTGACGAAATAATACGAAACTACGACAAAATCGCTCGCAGCACGGTACCCGCTATTGATCGCCAATACCGAACATACGCTCATCATTTTAGGTTGTGCTAAAATCAATCATACATTGAAACGTATTAAACATATTGATAATAACGACATTAATACATTGATGTTAAACACTATGTTTCAATACAATCATTAATTTACTTAAATATAATCGCTAAATAATAAATATTACAATATTTTTTAATTATAAGTATAATACAAAGAAATTAATAAATAAACAATGAGTAATAGCATTGATTATAGAATAGATTCTATTATATTATCAATGCTATTACCTACCTATTTTTTTATAGTATTACACTTGATTAAATATACTTTGTATATGTCAATGACATTATTACTTTCTATATAAATGTTGACGTAGCGTCATCAACGATGACTCATCATATATAGGTATCATTCACACAAAAATACTAAATATTCAATTTTATGATTTTATATTTATTTATTTATTATCTATTAATATCGGATAATATAATTTTTCACATTGGTTTATATAGTCATATTCATAAATCATAAATGTATACCTACATATGGTTTATAAATGTATGATGATGTTCTTGTACCCGATGATGAAGTGTTTTTTAAAAAGGAAACTGATTTTCATCTTTAAACCAGCATCCAGATTATTGAGAAATCGTTTCCGTTGCACTTTACGGATCCATACCACCTAAACATAATAGTCAATGGATAGAATAATAATGTGTCTCTCACACTAATACGTAATATAATTAACATAAATTATAATTTGATGAAAACGATAGAAATAAAAAATAATAACAATAATAAAAAAAATGTTATGCGAAATAGGTAAATTATCAAAGTTACTATATATTATATTATTTATTACATAAACACAATTTAGATTTTGAGCGGAGCGAAAAATGTATTAATTTTACAAAATATGTTGTTTTATTTTTTTTCTGTCAGTAAATATTTTATTTATTAGAAAAATATTTTAGTTTTCTTCATTAGCATATTTTCTGGCGGAAAAGTGAATCTAATTGGTATTTTTTAGAGGTCATTTTTGAAAATTCCCAATAATTTTGAAAAACAAATAATCATCAATATTTTAAATTTTAACCAAATGTTGAGATTATCATTCTATATAGAACCATAATAAAATGTTAAAAATATTTTGACTCTATTGAGCTTATTGTAGGTATAGACATTTTTGATTTTTTTTAAGTTTTTTTTTTCTATAAATATTGATAAAAATAAATTCTTTTGGTCAAAACACTAAATCATACATAGGCACACTTTTTTATATGCATTTAAAGTTCAAATTTTAACCAAAATTCATCAAAATCTCGAATATTTACAAATTATTTTATAATTAAGAACAGTGGTAGATATAAGGATGAGAGGGGGTAATTAGTGGATCGCCTATGGATTTTCCTACAACTTGATACTTAAGAGTTTATTATGATATAATCTGCAGATTGATACTCTGATTGTGTTGAAGACTTTAGCTAGGGGTGTCTAACCCACAATATAGATTTTGATGTAGATTAAATGTAGACGTAAATGTCTAAACCATCAATTACTTATATATATATATTATAAGAAACAAAAACGATTAAAAATAAAACTTTTAGTATAAGGTATCCATGTTTATTATAGTATGTGAATGTGTTATCGTTATTATAACGATAGCGATGGCAAAAAAATAAAAGGTAATATCATAAAAATGTATGTGGTCCACGACAACTGCTACTTACTCAATGTGGCCCGGTCTTCTCAAAAGGTTGGACACCCCTGCTTTAAGCCAAAATAAGAGAAGCCTAATGGCCAACACTAGTATTGATTACTATAGCTTGATGCCATGTTGCTTATAAACCGTCGTAATTTTTCGCTTGTGTACAATAATAATTGAAACATTTTTAGAAAGAAAACCAAAAAAAAATAGTATATTTTTTGCGCTGATTACAGTAATAAATTTATAAAAAAAATAAAGAGAGGGGTTGAACCTCATTAGTCATTATTTTTGTGGATTTAAAATTCACCTTTCCCCTCAAAACTAGAATATATCCGCCATTGGTTAAAATTTTATAAAATGTTCAATTTTTTTAGCTAAGGGTTGAAAATTTAAAACAATGTTTCTCGTAAGTAGTTAATAGTGTAACCAAAAAATCAAAATAATATATTAACACGGTTATTTTTTATAGACATTTTATGTTCATATTTGGACTTAAAATGAATTAGATATTTAAACAAAGAATAACAATGTAAGTTATTTCATCAAATTTAAAAATATTATTCTTGAGGACTTAACATTTTTAAAGTATATTATTATATTTATACACACAATGACATTTTCAAATATGAAATGTTTCACCAAAAATTAATTCAACCTACTGTATTCATATATTGTTAATAGTAAAATGAATTACTTTAATAGCAATATCATCATAAAAAATACTTAGTATGTTGACAGACCGTTTTCGCTTAGAATCATTTTTTGTATCCAATGATTTTATATCATTGAATTCAAATTTAACACATCCATTACAGTAACCACTCGACATCTACTACACAGTAAACGTACTCAATTGCTAAACTTTTTCATATTTAGGTGAAATGGTTCATAAATTAAAATAATTAATAACGATAAAATATTAGTTTCTTTCTCTGCAAATAAATAAATAATTATTTGCTTTCCCTATTACTTAACTCTATTTGAAGGTACATTATTATTTATTTATAATGTGTAATAATAGTATTATTTTATTTTACATTTCCTCACAGTAGGTACATTTATCGGTAAATCACAATAACTGTTCTTTTTTATAAAAAAATCTTAAGATAGTAATAGATAGACTAATGTTATCTAATTATTAACTAATAAGGTAACAATCATAGGTAATTTATTTATTATACTTAACAAATACACTTATAATTAAAAACAAATAAATGCTTATAATACGAACCTATTGACTAATCACACATATGTACAAATAATGTATGTATACCTACATAGTACAGTAAAACTTCGGTATCTCGAAGTCGTAAGGGACCAAAAAAAAATTCGACATATCGAAACTTCGAGTTAACGAAGAAATTTAAAACATAAATAAAATTTGAAATAAAAATGATCGGGACTGAAAAAAAAAATTCGACATACGGAAACTTCGAGATACTGGAGTTCGAGATACCGAGGTTTCACTGTATATATAGGTAAGTATATATTATGATGAACAATATGTGATTCGTGGCAATTTGGTTGCCACTTCTGCGAGTAATTGCAAATTGTAATCTTCGTTTTTGGGTTCAATATTAGTTTCTGATTCGAACAATTTTTTGGTAGTTTTGCTAAAAAATAAAATCTATATGTAAATATACTTCATTTAGCTCCCGAATGATTATTCGATTACAGTGCTATTTTAATATTTAGTTGCATGCATATTTTTTCTATTAATGAAATAATAATTAATTGTTATATCTATTCATAGAAACAAGAAAAATAAATTAACCAAATAGCAGGTGTATGTAATATTAAATATACACGTGCTACATCAATATGATTTCTTTTTTTAATAGTAATTATAGGTTATTTAGTGATAAATGGTAACAAAATTCAATATTATAAATTATAATTTAACATTACCTATCGGCTACATCGGTTTAAAATATACACAATAAAGATCGCAGCAAATTGATTTTCAATTATTAATATTATACATTTTAAGTTATAAACTAATAATTCTATTTAAATATGAACTTAGTGAAGATTATGATATAAGTAGGTGTTAATATTAAAAATAACTAATATACCCAAGTTATAATTCAGACGGTCAAACAATACGAGTATAATTATAAGTTATTAGGAACCATGGCGGTATAGCTATATTGTTGTGATCATGTTTTATTTTCGTAACAAATGCATTTAAAAAATGATTCTGAAACTGTCTGTCAACTCGTATTACTATAAGTAGGTTTATAATATTATTATATATTTTCATTGCTTCTATTATTGTAGTAGTTTATTTTAATATAGTAATTCGATACAAACTATAAATAGGAAATATCTTAAAATGAATATAAACGTTTTAAAAAAGACATTGTGTACTTACAGTAAAATAGAATAATATACGTAAACATTTCAAGTTCTTGCAAATGCTTTTGATTTATAAAAAAAAAATTAAATAGTATACCTATTAATAATCAAACTATAAATATGTTGTAAAAACTTGAAATTCAAACGCTTATTAAAAAAAATTGTGGATTTACGGTTTAAGGTCAACTTTTTTTTAAAAATGATATAATTTGTAACAACTTATGAGGTACCTTGTATTTAATTTTAAAGTTTTTTGACCGAGTAAATAGTATCTTATCAACATATTTTATAGGAAAAACTAAAAAAAAATTCAAAAATATGAAATGACTATAAATTGTTCAAAAATGTTTTTGAAAATTATATTATGTATTGAAAATGCTAATAAAAACATTATAAATATCTATGGTTACCTATTTGCTTTTGAATTACAATAAAATGAGAAAATCGATTTTGTCAAAAACGGATTTGCATATTTATCGTTTTTCATTATTATTTTGGAAAGTACTAGGAATTTTACTTTTAACCATCAAAATTCTAATATAGATACCAGCTATATTTAATATGCTACCAGAAACCACTCTCAAAGTTGAAAAAAATATCAGTTTTTTTTCTGATCCAATGTGATGACAGGCACAATAAAAAAAAACACTATATAAAATTAGTACCTAAATTCATCGTTCCACTCAGAATCTAAAATAAAATTAGAAATTCCATACATGAAAATAACTTATATTTTTAAAAAAGGTTATGTACGCTATTATGTTCTATAGCATCTAAGCATCTAAAAATTCTAAGCCCTTCATCTGTCCTTTTTATCTATGTTTAAGGATATTATTTTAAAAGTTATTTAAAACACGAATATTATTTATAGGTAGTTTATACCTTTTAATCATTATAATTGTTACTACCTACTTTTAGCTCACTAATCACTATTACCTATTTATATAACACCTACACATTTTTGCATTTCAGGCTAAATCGTTAGTCATTACACACTATGTAGGTTTGTTTTAAACTTTAAAGGTTTTATCATATCTATAGTATTCATACCATTGAGTTTTCTTTTCAAAATGGTGAGCAAAACTGTTACGAGTGAAACACGTGAACTTTTTAATTTTCAATAGTATTAGACTTTTGTCTATATCCTTTTCCTTTAAAATGTTTGGAAGAATTCTACGACGACTATTTATGAACCAATTGTAAATCTATACGATTAAAACATTTTTTAAATACACAATTATTATTTAGGATAATACATTATAGTATTAAATGAAAGTATAGTATATAATATATATTATTTATATGTACATAAATTATATAAAGTACTTGATTTTTAGTAAGATTTGTAACTTCCATCAAAATTTTTTTCGTTGATTCGGACGGATAGGGGTTGGTGCAATTTTCTTCAAGCCATCTAGTTAATATGTTAACGGCAGCTTTAGGTAAATTTGGTCTCTTCTGTGGTCTTATCGTAACTTGAAGTTTTCTGTTGAATTTAGCCATATTTATTTTATCTATGCCAATCTAATTTAGAAATTTATTATTCACAGTTTATAAATTAAATATTACAATTAAACGAAAAATATTAAACGATTGAAAGTATGTACTGTATAGTATAATATAAAATATCGACACTAAATATTGTACGTATGTATGAATTATTGGTTAGATTAGTTGTTCCGGTATACCGGCTAATTGCAAAAGTCAAACTCTACTGCTGTCAAAACCTATTTATAGTAGAGGCATGTGTTCTAATCTAAATGTCAAAGAGAACAATTTTCATGAAATGCTTGAATGGACATTGCTGTATTAACTATTTCAAAGTATATATTATTACACCTTCATGTTTATTATAACATATATATATATATATATGTATATTATACAATAAGTTCGTCTTATTCAGTGAAAAATGAAAATTTTGTATTGATTTTATAGAGATTATATTAATGGTCCACATTAGTGCTATACCTACCACTTTTTACCGATACCCGATACCCTTCTTCTGATATAATTATAAATAATATTTTTGACGAAAACCACGAATCAATATTAAAATAAAACGGATACCAGTATACCACAAACTGATATCCAATAAAACCTACATTGCATAAATTGGCATTGATTATTAATAGGCCTAAGATTTATATACATTGGTATGTTTTTTTTTTTTTGCAACTTCTTATTACTACTTTTGTTAGTAGTAGTAAATGTAGTAAATGGTGGTATTTTTTTCTGCATATTTTTGCATATTTTGCAATATATGAATATTATTGCATATTTTAACTAAAAAAACGTGAAAAATACATGTTTTGTGGTATATTTCGTTAAAAGTCATTTTATCGCTGTACAAAAATACTTAAAAGTAATTAAATCTATCTTATCTTTTTGTCGCAAGCTCATACGCTGAATTTTAACTTTATGAGTGTTTGGAAATCGTTGAAAACACCAAATTTAAACTTAGACAAAACAAAATTTACAAAAAATGAAAAAATGTGTTAGAAAAAAATATTGATTTAAAATCTATATTTACTACACGTAACATTTTAAATAACAATAATCTAGATGAAGATTTCCCAAATATAACTCCCGGAGAAGTAACAACATTTAAATATGCGAAAATTACATCATGTAATGTCGAACAGAGTTTTAAGAAATATAAGAATTTATTAAGATCAAACAGAAGATTGTTCACTTTTGGTGAACACCATATCATTGTTTCATGTAATTAATTTGAATAACTTTAATAATTTTAAACAAAATTTTATAAATTTTAGAATTTTTTTTTAAATATTTTTGTATTAAGTGTTTATTTTATCATATTTTTGTGTCGTGATTTAACATATTTATAAAGAGTAATACGTCCCTATTTGAAAAAAAATGTATAGAAAATGTTTTTATTTAATAATATTTATGTGATATATTTTAGGATATTTTTATTATATATTTTTGCATATTTTTAATAAAACAAATGCATATTTCATAATTTTTTATTGTATATAAATCCTAGCCCTAATTATTAATAATAAATTAATAAATATGTGCCTATACAAATTAGTAATTATATACATATTTTTTTTTTTTAATTTTGGTCTAAAAATGGTTTCTTTTAAAGTTTTAACAAAGTGAATAAAATAAAATAAAATAAGTAAACTGGAGAAGTCGCTCTGCTGTATAGTAAGTGATAAGTGACGAGTGCCAAGTGAAGTAAGTCACTGTAATGGATGCGTGAAAAATTGTTCAATGACAAATCATTGTTGTACAATGAAAAATGATTTTGGTCAAAGGCTGTCTGTCAGCATATAAATGTCTACAAAATAATTGGTGATTTTGACAAATTTCGTAAAAATTTGAAATTCAAACTTTCATAAAAATGAATATGGCTGTACGCAATTTTTTTTTTCAATTCATCTAGGAAAACTTATGAGAAAACATGTATTTCATCTTTATTAGGTATGAAAAACTGAAAATATAATGTATTTTTAACTACAAAATAGTTTGTGCGTTTTTGAGATTTCAATAAATTTAAAAGTTTATAAAAGAAAAGTTGTGATAGCACATGATTTGAGCATATAGTTGAATAAAAACTAAAAATTCAAGCATTTTAAATGTCTATAAATAGCCTATAATGTGTTAAAATATTTTCAAAACTTTAACATACCTATAAAATAAGGTATTATCGGATGAACGTTTCAAATCTCTACGGGCAACTGTTTTTGAATTCAAAAACACAAAATTGATTTAGTTGAAAAATGAGATTCTTTGATTAATATTCCCGTTTTTTCATACTATTTTTATTGATTTTTTTGATTATCTTGTAATATAATGGGAAACATTTAACTCTCAAAAGTATTGACTAAAACCAAATTGCTACCAGAAATCTCTCTCAAAGCTGATCGAAAGCACAGAGTTATTTTTCTACTATCTACAAGAAAAATGTCTTCAAACATAAAAATAAATACATAGATTATTGTTAAACCAATAACTATTTCATGCGATTAATAGTAATAATTATTAAACATTAAAATATTATGACAACCCAAAGCAAAAAATAATACCATACCTACTGAATTATAGATTATGCATACATTATAGTATATATTTTGCATATTTATTGTCATATATTAATATTAGACAGTTAAGTAAATATGAACATCTGTATAGTGCAGATTATACAATATGACTGCAAAAGATACTAAAAATCGGTATCTGCATTATGCTCGTATATAGCGCCGTGTGAAGCCAGGTAAGAATTCAACAAAAGTGTATGTATTACTTTTGTATAGAGCAAACGATATTTGAAGGGAGGGCAGTAAATGGCCCACTTTTAATTTGATTAGTCACATTATCCAATTTAATCAATATTACTGGAATTTGCAATTTTAATATTTTATGATCTACCTAAATTTAATTTTGACTCGTAGATTATGTCTTATTAGATAGGTATAGTGATGTAAAGTAATTACTATAATATAGTATAAAGTATTGTTGAATTAAATTATTTTTGAAGTATTGTCAAATTTAAACTATGAACTAATTATTACCATTTTAGCTACAGCTTTATAGTATATAAATTTGAATTAAAAACCGGTTGCAGTATAGTAAATGACGTCGAGTGTACCACGTAATGACGATTGTCAGCCGAGACGGTCTGTCATCATATATTTCTAAGGATATATTTTATATTACGTTATTACTATAAATAGTTTATTTTTTTCTAAGTAATACAATAAGTTTAGTTAATTTATGATAAAAAAAAAATCGCATAAATATATTTATATTATAGGTAATTATTATAATATTATTTCATATAATATTACGAGCCGTTCCTACAATACTTATAAGTCAATAGCTACCGACATATCGTAGAACGACATGAATAATTGAGAAGTTTAGGTGTTCTAAAAAAAACACATTAGCAACACTGTACTTAATTCCAAGCATTGGTTATAAAATTATTCAATTATAAAATAATTTGTAAGTTTTCATAATTTTGATAAATTCGGAATTTTATCAAAATTTGAACTTCATTTGCTCATTTTTAAAATTGTGACTATTACAATGTATTTTTAACATTTAAAATGAAAAGAGTAGGATGTACCTACCCAATATAATTCTGTAAAATAGTAATACCTATATATTTGTACATCTATTTACAATCATATATTATTTATAAGAACAAATATATAAAAATAAATACTTAAATAGGTATTAACAATATTTGTGTAATCATTTTTTGGTATTGAGAACAATTTCTGAGGTAATTATTTACCTGAAGGTATAACATATAAAACATAAATAATGTGTAGGAGTTTAAATTTGAATATAATATAATTAATATAATATAAAAATAAATAAATCTCCAATTCACAATCTGAGAAAATTAAATCATAATATTAGATATATAATTAAAAGGTACATATTGTATTATTATTAAAAATTAAACATTGTAATCATAATTAACATATATTAAATTGACAGGGTCAAGATGTTATCATGATAATTTCTATAAAAACAGTATATTTTGTTTATATGCGCAATATACTATATGTATATCTAAATTCTGCATAGCTATATTAAACTAATTTCTTCAGTCATTTTCATAGTTTAATAATTAACAATTATATGTGCAGTTGAGTAATACAGTACTTAATACATCATATAATGTATATTTATATATTTAATCACAATAACAAATTCCTTTCAAAATTGGCATTTTAGCGAGCATTGTTCTGGGCAAACAATCTGCTTGATGTCCATATTTGTTAATTCTGAAGACCTGCCCAATGACTTCAAATGTTTGGGATCCGTTATTTATTTCTATACCTAGTGTGGCTTCAAAGTATCCATTACCTGGTGAAGCTTTGAATGTTATTTGAACAGATTTTTCATACACTTTACCATCATCATATTTTTGTGGTGCTTCGTACAAATATGTATGTTCAATATACGCTAATTTCATTTCAGCACAATTTTCAAGACCATCCAATAGTTTATTAAAATATCTAAAAAGAAATTAAATAATCTTTAGGTTAAATGTATTAAATTTAGTTCATAGCATTAACATAATGTCTACAATATTATGTACATAATAAATAATTTTATTTTATAAATGTTTGAAAAAATTTAAATTTAAAATATATTTTTGTATAACTTTATACATAATTATACATTAAATATAAAAAACAGAATGTGTTAACACTCCACAAAAATATATTTTAAATTGAAAACTTTTTTTTTTAACGTAGGTATCTAAATGTTAAATTTTTATAAATTAAAATTACCTGTAGATACCTTTTTAGTATTTTAGTTAATATGTTAATCTAACCTTATGACTTCATTTGATGCAGCAAGGCTGTATGGATGTTCTGGATTAAGTCGCTTTTGTTGACCTTCATTACAAACACACAGCCATTGAGCTATACCAGCGGCATTGCAATCTCTAACTAATGGAACGGGTTCAAAAAATGATAAGCCTGTACTAGTAGCTGAAAAATGATTCTTAACGTTTTTGTCTTGGATACTATTTAGTAAATGTTGTTCGATATCAGTTGATTTGTTTTGATTATTTAATGTACTTAATATATGTCTGAATGTTGCATAAATATCATAGGTGGAAGTCAGTCTCATACGGTTGTCACGGAGGGACTCTTTCCAGGATGGATACTTCGTGCTTACCCATTTTGGAAGTATTATGGTGACCATTGGCATCCGGTCCTCTATGGTTCCGACTTTGGTTCGCCGAATGAAATCCATACGGTTTCCATGATCACCAAGCACAAAAATCACAGTTCGGTTAAAAAGCCCTTCGTGGAGAGAAGTCTTGAGAAATTGCATATAATCTAAATCTATTACCTGGAAGAAATAAATGCAAGATTGATTAATTTTAAATATTATTTATTTTAATTTTACTTTTAAAACACACTTACGCCGACAGTATTGACAAAGTCATGACTAACTTCGTTAAAAAGCGAAAACAAAAACACGGGGGAGTCTTTATAGACTTTTAGGAATGATTTCAAATAGTCGAAATAGATAAGATGTTTAGGTGTTGGTCCAAGGCAACCAGGTGAGCTCATCTTATATAGCATCGACTGTTCTACAGCTAACCAATATGGGCGCATGTAATGCAGAGTTGGCTGTAAAGTAATCCCTCTAGCTAAATAATCAAACATGTTGAATTCTGGCTGATCCTCGGCATATAGAGTCGCGGCACCTTCCTTCCTAAAGTCCTTCCATATGTACGGCCAGTCCTGTATGTACACAAAAATAATAAAAAAAAACACTTATAAATATTATAAGCTAATAAATTGTAGTTATTGTTATTATTTATTACGCTTTGCTTTATAATATTAAAGTATTAAACATTGCAATTTAGTCACATCGAGCATAATATTATACAAGTAGGTACATCAAACTTATTGTTATGATCCGTGATGAATGATCGGCCCGTTAACATTGGGATCACATTTGGAAATGTGTTTTCACCCACTTTGGTGAAACCATGCATCACATCACCACTCATTTCTTTGTTAATAAAAGTATATGAGTTCGCCATTTGTCTCATAAAGTTTAAACGTGAAATGGAATCGATTCCAATAACGGCTACACCTAGTTCCATATCGTCCTATTAACAAAATACAATTATTGGTCATTGCATAATTTTATTGAGATATATCTGATATTACTTTAAATTTCCTAACTTCTGGCTTTCTTCTAGCATATGCATGGAAGTTACTGTACACAGTAATGCCAAATAAATTGGTGCATGATACGAATATGAAATCCGTAAGAGGTTCGTGAAAACCGGTGATAGGAATTTGTGGTCCGTATTCCAAACGGAAATCATCATTTATTGGACGATAAATTTCTTGATAATAGCAATGAAGCGTGTTTGAGGTCAAGGAATAACCGGACTCTTCGAATCCTGACACGTTGAATTGTAGAAGCCCTGTGCTCATGTTGATGTAAGTCAAACGATAAGATCTCTCCATACATCTAAATAAAAGAAAAATTGATCAAATTATTTAACAATATTAATTCAACATTTAAAACTATACCTATAGGTATCTTACTGACAACTCACTTTATAGGTTTGGGTACAAACACGTATTTAAGAATGGATGAATCAAACGGATTAAGTATAGGAAACTGACAAGTAACTCTTGGGTCACGATCAGTTAAATTCTGCAACATTTAAACGTTATTGAATTTAAGTACTTTATTAATTTATATATATCATATTATACATGCATTGATTTAGCTTTAACTTACTTCGTAAACTACCAAATGTTCGAGTTTTGGCCTCACTATCTCTTGATGAATGTGATACACCGTCACAGACGCTTATTAAAATATAAAAAATACAAATTAAAAAAATATAGCAAATAATGAAACTATTGTTATTTTTATCTTACCTAATGCTGTGACAAATATAAATAGGTATCTTATAGTATAGTATGGTTCTATAGTTTGTTGATTACTGTGTGTTCTCTTGTGTTTCTTATAAATCGTCATTATTATTCTTATGCTAACTGTCACATGCTTTTTAATTGCCTCAAAAATCGACTTTTCTGTATAAAAAAAATAATGTTGTATTATATAGATTATTATAATTTTGTTAAGTGACAGTAAATATGTATAATACAGGTGTTATAGTTTTAGCGCTTCTTATAGAGTGGAGAAATGTTCCAATCGGCCAATATTCATTAATTTAATTAAAAAGCAATTATAAGTTATAATATCTAAATAAAAACCGGATGCTACTGTGCTACTCTTAAAGATATAATAAGAACAAACAATAATTCTTTGACATATTTGTTTAAACAAAGTAGTTTAAAAGTGTTTATACATTTTTTTTTAAATTTTAATAAGGCTTCAATAGTAAAGGTTTTTAACCTGTATTTAATAACAACAGGATATTAGATAAGAAAATATAGACTAGTATACATTAGGTTTAATAATAGTAAATGAATACAAATATTGACATATTTTAAAAGGTTATAATCTGTGGCTTAGGTTGATGATTTTGAAAAATGTGGTAATTGATGTCATGTTTTCTTCATTGAGTGCTTGGTGGAGTGTGAGAGGGTTGTTGAGTAATACTAATACTAGTAGTACTAATACTTTATAGTATTAGTAGTTAAAGTATTACAATTAATAATGTATTATGGAATAATCAAAATAACTTGATACACAAGTGAATATCACACACAAGTATATATCACTTGAGTATAAATATTTTTGTGGATACCTATTGCTTTTTATAATTATTAATTATTATTCATTTATATGAATAATAAATAATAGTATAAATCATGTAGTATAATTATTGAAAAGAACGAATGCTTTATGTCGTTTAAATAAGTGAAAGACATTCTAAATGGTAAACAATTATATAATATAAATGAATCAAAAATTCACGAATTAAACAGATGATATTATGTAAAAGCAGTAATAGTAGTTATTACTTACTAAATGAGCCAAAATTTATTTCTTATCTAGTAAATGTGATAATATTAATATTTTCTAAAAATATTGTGGTATATAATAAATACGGTTATTCAATTTTAAATTACAATAAAAACTAAAATATGGATTTGCGTATAAATTCCTGTTTTTCTTTATTTTTTTTTTATAAATAATTTACATTTTACACCGATCTATGACGTACTATAAAGTATATTACCTCACCATTTATTAGCCTCCCATAAAATAAGACTATGAGTTCGTAAAACATAATATATGCTAACAATGAGTCATTTTTTTTGCGGTACCCAAGTGATTCGTGGAATTGTAAATGACGATAAAAAATAAGACGAGAGAGTATAGTTGTAGACTGTAGATTATAGGTTGGTATATATCTACATTTGAGCTTGTAACAATTTTCTATTAATGTATACACATACCTCCTACTCATTACAGATGTTTAAACCACTTGACTCATGTTTTTTTTTGTTTTGGTTATTTTTTTTTTAACTGGTGTAAAATTAGAAAACGCATACATTGCAATTCGCAGGCGCCCGAAAACGCGAGTAACAACGTATATAAATGTATAATATTTTAGTACATCAGTGTGTAACACTACATAATATTGACTGTGCGTTCAGGGTAAAGATAAGTCTATGTAAATCACCACTATAAGACAGTAGGTACATGAACGAGACACGTGTCGTACGTATGTAAATTGAACGTAATATAATATTATTACACAATCATGATTATAATTTGGTCTTTAGTGTATAAAAATAGTTGCATATATTATATTTATATTATTATTATAAAACGGTACCGGGACGGCAACGTTGTCGAATACCCGACCGGACGTGGTATACTTATAGAATAAAACCCGCGCAATCTAGTGATCCGCTGTCTCGTCTCGGGGTAATCAAAATAAAAAAGTCCATTTTAAAAAAAAGTCGGATAAAAAGTTCAGAATCATTTTTTATTGTTGGATAAAAAGTCTAAGTACGTTTTTATTGTCAAATTAAAAGTCCGAAAATATAAAATTATTTTTTATTAAAATATATATTTATTTTCTTATTTAATATTGTATTTGATAATTATTTCTTGTACTTATATAAGATTACAATTATTGTCAAATGCAAATAGTAATTAACTAAGTATAATTGTAGTGTGGTTGATGTTTGTATTGACTAAATACATTTTAATATTTTTAAACTGTATATATAGAAATAAGGAATAGTAATTAAATATAATGTTGTATAAGAAAATTAATTACATTTTTTACATTAAAAATTTGTGAATAGAATACTTTGCATTTACTGACTTTTTGTCTGACATTAAAAAAATGAGTCCAGACTTTTTTTCAAAATGGACTTTTTGTCTAGGATTCCTTGTCGACACCGCGTGCACCACACTGTATTCCGTAGTACACACTGTTGTTGTAAAAGATCCGACACTACAAAAGCAATGATTAACCGACACAAAACCGATTATACTGGTACGCGACGAGGATAACACAATAATATTGTATATTTTGTAATTATTATATTACTATTGACGTGTTATTATCATGTTAACACGCGTAATCGATAACCCGTCTTTAGCCCAAATGACACCGATACACAGTTAGTAAAAATGACCTATTCAGTGAGTATAGTGACTATCACAAAGTACACAAACATAATAATATAAGACATTGTAAACAATACTTTGGACGCCACTGAGGCTGCAGTTTTATCACGAAAAGGCCTCGCGGTGAATGCCACAGACACACAAGTACAACACGATCATACACGAAAGGCGGGTGTGCTGTTGCGGTTGCGTTCAGAAACGGTTTAGAAACGTTTCAGAAACCTCGACTTCGGTACAGACAAACAAATAATAGAATAAAATATAAGTGACGATACAGGCAGAAGTGAAATTTTAAAAACCGTGTGCAGTACGAAATTCAAGTGTGTTGTAGTCTGCAAACTGTAATAGTGATTGTGATATAAAAATTCGTTTTTATTATTTTTTTTTTGAATTTTGAATTTGTTGATTTAAATGTAATTATTATAAAAAAAAAACCGTTTAGAATGAACCAAAAATTCTGTGAGAATATCCATGTTAATTATATTTATTTTCTAAATTTTGTAAAAAAGGTTTTTTAATATTTTAGCTTAAATTATAGGTAATAAATAATAATATCTCCTATGTTATATCTTAAGACTGGAGTAGGTATTTATTTTATTAAATAACAAAAAATAAAATAAAAAAATAAAAGGACTACCACAATAACTTAGGAAAATAGCTTACGAGTTAAAATTAATGAACGTCGAATTTTTTTACAATAAAATTAAAAATAATAATTTATACAACTGCGATCAGCTCTAAACTGTCACTGATAGTTGGTTAGGCGGTCGCGTAGTTTTGTGTAACAGTCTATGGTTAGGCGAGAGAGATAAACATGACCTAATATAAAGTGTGCGGCTTAAAAAAAAGTACATAATATAATTACATAATATTTTAGCTTCTGGGTTGAGATTGAATATTTTTTGACCTGCATTGAACCGATTTTCCGCTGCCGTTCCTGACACAGAACACTAGTCTCATATATATATTATTATTTATCGATACATACTATTATATAGCTGTGGGTTAGGTGGTATTAATACGACGAAGACGACACCCGAGCGACGACGACGACGTCCTTCGTGCAGGCGCGCCGGCCGGTCAAACTTTAGTGCGTCCCTACACACTCTGTTTGTATTGATGAAACTTGACAGACGGCCAAGAGCGTTTATCGTATATGCCAGCAGACCTACGTGTACGATATTAACTAGAGTGACAAATTATAAAGTACGTTTTGATGGGCTGTTATTGATTTGAAATAAATGGGACATACGATGTTTGTTTTTTAATTTATTAATACCGAGTTTTATTGCTTACCGAGACGAACGTGTACTACAACATCACCTTTGTCCTTCAATATATTTTTATAACGTCAAATGTGCAAGCGGATAATATTTTTTATGAATATTTTCACGTTGCGCTTGTTTTTCCACACTGATATCAATTAACTTATAATAATACTTCCAATTATAAATAAAATTATTAAAAATTGTGTAGTATTATCAATTAATAATTATATTTTATCACGGATGAACAGTAAATACAGACATTTATAAATCATTATAATCAATGCCATAGCCAATAGACGCTAGTAGCATTGTGACATTTTCTAATATTATAAATTATAATAATGTACTGCTGTAATAATAAGAACTATGAAAAAATGTATCATTATTTATATTTTTTAAAATCGTATATCATAATATATAATATTATGATATACGATTTTAAAATTTTTCCGCAGGTGCACATCAAGGGGATTGGGCAAATAGTAAAATCATTTTGAATATATTTCAATAACTATTATAAAACAAGATTTTTATATTTTAAGTTTTGAGTTCAAATACAAATTGTAAATCAAATGTAGGTACATAGTATGTACTACATACGTCAATAATCTCTAGGTAGGTAGGTACTAATAGACAATATAAATAAAAAATATAATTATATGGGTCTATCATATTTTATAGTCGTTAACATAATTAATAGGTAGTAACATTATTTTAAATTTGTATAAATACAACGACAAATATATTTATAACTTTAACGTCATACACATTTTTAGAAATCCGTATTATATTATATTATTAATTATTATGATACAGTATGTCAGTATGTATTTGAATTTTTATTTTTACGTACATTTTGTGTTTAAAATAACACATGAATATATATGATGAATGATTTAGATGGTTTGAACAAACCATAAAAATAAAAATTTAACAATTTATTGTGTCTTGACATAGGTATCATTATTCATGTGAGTATAAAAAATACATAATGGATTTTATAAAAGTATATTTTTATATAAAAAATCATTTTACTCATGTTGAAGTTCTTCCACTGGAAGATTCTTTTATTTTGTGAATTGTGCCTTTTTTCTTTCTCACCACATTTACTTACCGTTCTAAATTTATTGAACAGATTTTAAAATAAAAAATATACCTGACTGATTTTTTTTTTAATTTTTACAATTTTAGTATGGGCGTTAAAAACTTTTATGTATAGAAAAAAGTCCATTCCAGACTATAGTTCAATAGTTGCTACATACAGAGCGATTCATTTAACATAAAACACTCATTATAGTTTTGACTGACCGCCGATGGAACATAATATACATAGTATACAGAGTGAATTTTTAAACATACTCGCTCCCTTTTTCCTCTTTAATAGTAAATTTTTTCAAATTCTGATGTTAATAGAATTTTTAAATAAGTGTACTTATAATTCATATTTTTAAATTCCTGATTTTTTTTTCTACTAAAAGAGTGTCCTGTTGTGATACAAATTTCTATTTTTTAAATGAGAATTCCCATTTTTAACTGAAAATTATTGATTGACAAATGATTTTTTCTTAAATTTTGATGTATCTAAATTAAAACTCTAATGAGTAGTTCTGAGTTATTAAAATGTCTACACTAAAGATAATAATCCTTAAAAATGGTTTTACAAAAATATAAACTTTAAGTAATATTAGATGTAGTAGTTGTTATCAGCGCCGGCGGGAGGTTTTGCGGGGCCCAGGGCAGATTTTTTTCATAGGCCCTATAAAAAATTAAGGGGAAAAAATACATTTTTTTCTATTTTACATAACCCCTAAAAAATATTTTATTTTTTATGTACACAATTAAACAAAGTATTAAACGTACACTTTTGAATGTGGATTTATTTTTTAAAACTACAAATATTACAACATTTACAAACCTACGAGCCACCACTACAGACGGGATTTATATTTTTAATATTAAAAACAAATTAATTGAATTGGATTAAAAATTATTATATGCCATTTTAGGCGCGGGGCCCCTAAAATGGCGGGGCCTTCTGCCCCGCCTTTCCGCCAGCACTGGTTATTATACTTAAACTATTTTTAAAAATTATTTATATTGATAGATCTATAGTAATTACTAACATTTACAAATCATCTAAGCCCCCAGATTTACTTAACCCATTAATATGACATATTATCCTCAGTACATAAAATTATAAACTCAAAAACTAGTGGCTCAAATTTTGACTTGGATACATCAAAATTTTCAAAAAAATATTGGCTGAATAATTTAAAGTGAAAAGGGAGTTCCTATTTGAAAAACAGAAGTTTGTATTGTTACAGGATCATCCTTAAGTGGTCTAAAAATCTCAAGAATTAGAAAATATGGTCTTCAAATGTATTTAAAAATTCCAAAAATCAGAATTTAAATATATGCATAATTAAAGCATAAAAATAGGGTAAGTATGCTAAATTTAAATAAAATTCAATATGTATTTTACAACTGGTGAATTGATTGTGTATTAAACGTGCATTATTACCAGGTAATATAAATAGTGATCAAAAATTATTATAGTTAAAGCTAATTACACCATCATAGACAGGTTTGATTATAAAGTTATGTAATCACTAATAGATATAAAATATAATTCACAAAATACAATAAACATCATAAAAACCACACTCGAATAACTAATATAGCAATGAACACTTCATATAATTTTCATAACAGACATCTCTAAACTTGTAATACCTTAATTATTTAATCGTTTTATTACAATACATAAGGATTATCCACTAATATTTTAAATCCGTTCTAAATTTCATCCTAAATTTAGATTTATACAAGAAAAACTATGGGCTTTAGACATATATATTTTTTTTATAAATAATAATCTCTGTCATCATATAAGGTACAAAAACCGTAAAAACTATAATCAAATTAAATACGAAGTTTATAGTCTTATACAGTAGGATTGACAGAAATATTATTGGGGATATTGAGTTATTTACATATTATATAGTCATAAAAACTACATTATTATACAATACTATATATAAATATGTTATTGAAAAGTATTTTAAGTCAACTTAATAATCTATGTCGTAGTACCTCCACTGGGAGGCCTCTACAATCCGCCTAATCTGCCATTTTATTTCATATTAGCTTAGTTTTATCATCAATTATTCTTATTGTTCTCTTTTTGTAACAGATTGAATAAAATATAACATGAAATAAAAAAAAAAAACTTAATAACAATTACCGTGGTTTAATGTTTAACCAATAATTTAAGTACTTTTTGAAATTTATATTTATCAATTAAGCTTCAGAGTAGCGCGAATAATAAGATAACTATATAGGTACCTATATAAAACTGAGATATAGATAATTACTATAATGTATTTGTTAGATAAAATTAATCCCGGTATGAAATTAATATAATGTTTCAAGTGTACACATAAAAAAGGAATCTAAACTAATTAAATAACTATAATTATTGGTAGCCATATAGGAAGTATGCTATTAGATTCTTTTATAGTAATTACTAATTAGTAAACAACTTGTTCACTATGGTGAAATATATAGTTGATAAAATATCTAGTGCTAATAAATATTTTATAAGAAACCTAGATTTTCTACATTTATACGAATAAATATAAAAAAGGTAGGCAAGTGGGTACCGCTCTGCTGTACAGTGGGTGTCGAATGGGGGTGGGGTCAATGAAATGAATTTGTTAAATTTGAATTCAAAGATATAAAATTATTGTATACGAAAAATGATTCTGAGCGAAGACGGTCTGTCAGCATACATAACTAAGTGTATTTTATGATATTATTGTTATTAAAATAATTATTTTTATTAATAACATAGTATATTAAATTAATTTTCGTAGAAAATATTGCATTAAAAAATTTAATTAAGTGTATATAATATAATAATATATTTTAAAAGTTTCAAGCACCCACAAAAAATAACATCGTTATTCTTCATTTAAATATCTAATTTCGTTTAAATTTGAACTTAAAATGCCTATAAAAATTTTTTTTAATATATTTTTTGATTTTTTAGTTATACTATTAAATACTTACGAAAAACCTTGTTTTAAATTTTTATTTCTTAAATGTAAAAATTGAACATTATATAAATTTTTAACCACAAAATAATTTGAAAATGTTCTATATTTTAAAGTCCAAATTTTAACTTAAAATGTCTATAAAAAATTATTTTTTTAATATATTTTTTGAGTTTTTGGTTACACTATAAACTATTTACGAAAAACTTTGTTTTAAAATTTCAATCTTTAGCTATAAAAACTGAACATTTAATAAATTTTTAACTACAAAACAATTAGCAAATGTTAGATGATGAATTTCGGTCAAAATTTGAAATTCAACTAAAAAATTTTTTATCGGCAATAATAAAAAAAAACCCAAAAAATGCATTATGCTTATAAATAGCTTTAAAAAAAGTAAAAAAATTTGAAAATTTTATGGTGTATAAAAAAATGCTTATTTAAACATTCCGTGATAATTTTATATATTTACTCCGATTACTTTTGGCGTCACACCAAAAAACAAAATCGATTTTGTCAAAAATTGGCTACGGGTAAAAATTCCAGTTTTTCCTTTAATTTTTTTGTTGTTTTTCCTGACGCGTTTCAAAACTATGGGGATTATTTTACTTTTGGCCCGCCAAAATATCAACTAGATTCACTTCCTACTGGAAAAGATGCTGATAAAGAAAATAGGAGTACTTTTATTGCCCTTAAACGTAGTGACAGACACATAAAAAAACACATCATTGTAAAATCAATACATCAATCTCTCCACTTAGAATCTAAAATAATTTAAAAAACGTAAAAAAGAAAATAATCAACTCCCTTTGCTGTGTGTTGTAAGTACTCATTATCTAGAATTGTAATGGATGTGTATATTATATTAAATTGAATTTAAATTTAGTAATAAACGGGTAGTAATAAATAGGTATACGAAAAATGATTCTGAGAAAGGAGCCTAGTAAGTCACATACTCACGTCTATTTCTTAGAATATTTTTTTTTTATTTTTTAATTCGAAATATACAATCTATGCCCCAGGCATAATAAGAATATGTGCTACAAGCAATCCAACATGTATAATTTATGAAAATTATATTTATATAATTATTAGTTATTTCTTAACGCAGAAGTTAAAGATTCCTTGAATTGTTGATTACTAAATAATTTGGAAATTGACAAATTTTGTCAAAATTAATATTTAGCGATTATTAAAAATAAATTATTACCATATTTTCAATATTTTTAAATATCTTTAAATGCAGTACCTTGTTTGAACAATTTTTGTTCAAGCTTTTTTACTAACCAACAAAGATGTAAAATGTTTATAGGTAATAGAAAAAAAAGAGCCAAAATATTTTTAAAATTATTCCATGTTTATAAAATGCTGTCATAAATATTTGGTGAAAAATTAGTCTGCAATTATTTATTTTTGAATCATTACAAGAAAACATAATTAATTTTGTGTAAAAAATTTCGTTTTCCCCTATTATTATTGTACTAAATTTTCAAGCATTCTTACAGACAAACAAAAATGCTATCAATATAAATCGAAAAAAAACCTAAAATAAGTTAAAAATTTAATATAACAATAAATAGCTTAATAATAATCAGTATATTTTAAAAATTAAGTCATGTCTAGATAATCTCATTGATTAAGTATACATAATTTATGTATAGTTAATCAATGATAATGCTTTATAAATATTTGGTCAAGTTAAAATGTCAAGTCTCTGCGGTTATTAAATTCTTAGTTACTACAAAAAAACAAAATCGTAAACTGCAGGTGCGTCGTATATATTTCTGTTTTACCACGGATTTTGGTCAGTCTTTCCAAATTACAGGATACACAAGATATAAAAAAAAAACACGGATCATTGTTATTAATACATTAGACTTATAACTTATTACAATATTGGTATGAATTCATAATTATAGTTTATAATGATTATATCTAATTAAATTAATCCAACCAAAAAATCTTGCATAAATATTTTTTGACAATCGTCGTCAAATATCGCACTGTCCTGGTAGTTCACAGAATTGTATGCAATTATAAATAAACAAATACCTATTAATTATTTTTTTTATACAAATACACAATCATCAATATTATTATCAATACTTATTACTTATTAACAGGACCCGGATTTATATGTAAATACATATTTTTACTGTGACTACATATAGATAATTTAATTTAAGCAAAAGATAAATTCGTTTTAAATTATTTGTAATAAAATGAGCCATACTTGATATTTTTTCATATTTCTCACTCATTTCATTTTTCTTACATATTAACATAATTTTAATAAATACTATTTTATATTTTTTCAATTGTATAATCTTATGGCAATTTCATGACAATATCGTGTATCCAAAAGAACGTGTACAAAATACCAGTTATTAAAATATGTGGAGATGAGTTAGGTTACCGCGTTTTGTGCTTTTTGTACAATTTTTTTGTAAACTTCCATATTTTCATTTTTTTATTACATATAAATTTACAAATTTTGGTTTTTTTTTAATACATATAAATCCGAGCCCTACTTATTAATTATTAATTTTACAGTTATATCAATGTAAAATACTGTATGGACAAGGGACCATAGCTACTACGTAGTGTGTGGTGGTGATGGTTTGTTTATATTAATTAAGTACACACGGGTACTATTTCTTTGAAATTTAGTGGATGCCTCATAAGTCATGAGGATATTCCATAGTCTGTACATATTAGCATACGGCTATAAAGCTGTAACTGTTCTATTTTTTTTTTAACTATTAAAATCATCAAAAACTTATAAATTAACTTTACATTTTTTAGCTAGTAGTTTCCCGGCTTTATAATAATTTTGAATTGCCATTTAATCTTATTTTACTGCAATAAACAATCCGAAAATAATTCAATATGATAATACTCAAAATTTACAAGAGATATATTCTAAATAAAGCTTATGGCCTATATGTTTTAGCATTGATTATAATATACATAATTATGTATAATCTATATTTAACTACTTAATACTTATCATAATATAATGATTATAAAATACTATAAATATATATTATTACGTTTATTATAAATAGAATATTTATAATCAATGATTGCACTTTAACAATGAGCATAATTGACTACAATAATGTGTTTAACCTTACCGTGGACCACAATTAAAGATAGTACCACAAACTAAGATATATCCGGGGATATATCTTAGTTCGTGACGTATACGTTAAATCACAAACTATATAGTTTGTTCATAAATTAAGTTATGAAAAATAACCAATATTACGATAATCAAATAAACCGTACAGTTATAGGAGCGCATGCGCATAGACATATTTCGGTAAATAACATTAATAGGCTTATACGTTATTTTTAACCGGCGTTGTGCAAAACCCGCTAAAACTGTCTATAAAAAAAATAATATCTAAACTTTATTCAGTAACAGCTTTTTAATAACTAGATACCATAAACTTGTACGGTCATTATAAACGTGGAATTCTGGTACGATACTAAATAATCAAGGTTTCCTAAAGTATATAAAAATAAGATACACCCAAAATATTATGTAAGTATTGGGAGTCATTTCGATACTAAGACCATCGGTTACAAGGACTGAATTCAACAAAAATAAAGATAAGTCAAGTTAGAGCACGATATTTTCTCTACATTTATGGAAAGTGCCTACACGAGATAATTTAACATTTTGGCAATAGAACATAAAAATATCTGTGATTAATTAGTAAGTTCAACAAGATGAAGCAACAACATGGATTGAAAGAACACGTTGTGGATCAGATGTACACGATAAATTATAACGCCTAAGAGCTAAAAAAATACATTACGAGACAAACTAA
This sequence comes from Pentalonia nigronervosa, assembly GCA_014851325.1. Classification (NCBI taxonomy): domain Eukaryota; kingdom Metazoa; phylum Arthropoda; class Insecta; order Hemiptera; family Aphididae; genus Pentalonia; species Pentalonia nigronervosa. The sequence continues at coordinate 25,864 of JACXSJ010000035.1, forward strand.
ATAAAAAATGTAAGAGTTACTTAAATTTAAAATAATTATACAATAGGCCAGTTATTAAATAATATATAAATAGTAAAATGTATAAAATAGTTATTATTGTTCATAAATTATATAATATATATTATATACCTATATTCACCTGTTACTTTTTATTTATATTTTATTTTAATTTGATTTCTATTATTATTTTTTATTTATTTGATTTAAGCATATTTAAATTAAGCTAATTGACGAATGACGATTTATTTAAAAATTGTATGAACGTTTTAAATATTTTAGGACTCCCAAAAATTATAGTTTGAAGAGCACCAGTGTTCCATAAATGGACCGTATCAATATTCCGACCATCCTGTCATAAACTATGCAGTATAACATGATCCGAGCTAGATACCGTATACGGCCAAGGGATGTACCCGTTTACAAACACCCACGTCTACACCTACCTGTATTTCCAGACGGTTTTCGCCAAAGACGACCGCGTGCTCGAGCGGACGTGATGCGTTTTCCGATGGGCCACGTCAAGACGGCGGATACGCCGACGTCATCACTGCAGCCGCAGTCCGGGTAGACCGCTATTGGCGTACGTAATACTCATTTGTCGGCGACGATCAAAGGTTATTTCGCGTGACAACGTATATTATTGTGCAAATAATAGTGTATTATCGTCGATATCCGAACAGTGTGTCGCCTCCTCCTGAGCACGTGGGCGGCCCGCGCTGATGTTGGCAGACCAGCTAAAGGAATAAACATGAGAAACCGACGATGCGTTAAAATTATATTACAATATCTTTACAATAACAATAATTATTATAATAATCGGCACACGTCGCGCACGCGTCCCAAACTTCCGAGCGCGTACGTATAACACTCAACACTGGGCGACGGCGATTACCGTTTTCATAATATACGCGTATCCTAGCACGCGATTACAGCGTAATTATTGTTTATTATTGGCACGTCACAGATAAGTCGTCCGTCATTCGTTCCCAATTTCCCATGCGACCATGCTCGTGTATGAAGGTGTACGGACATTTCGACTATAGCCCATTTTTTTCACGATGCGGATTTCCTGCCCCCTCACCACCCCCAGAGTAAGACATTTCTATCACAAAAAAAAAAAAATTGAAATTATTTATAAAGCATACTATTATTATGATGTACTACAAAAATTAATCACTATTATACCTGTTAATGCACATGCGACTTATATTATAATGATTATTATCTATTTTTATTGTTATATATATACTTTTTTTGTCAATCAATGTAGACTTGCACAATTTTTTATTCATTAAATAAATATATTTTACCGTGTACACAAAATATTGTATGTTTGAACAAATTATTGATATAGTTGGAGAGAGACGTCCTGGATTCCTGTGTGCACGTTGTTATACGGGACTTAAAAATCTATGAATAATTCCCGAAACACTATCCGGACACCAAATCACTAAAACCATAAAAAAAAAAAATATATCAACGCAATATTATTTAAAATCGGTACGGTCCCGGTCAATTGGTATACCGTATACCAAGTCAGTATTACACGAACGAATGATGGCAGTCAATACACCATAGGGGAGTAGCGCGACAACTGACGAGTGTTGTTACAGTTGTTACTTGTTTTGTTACTCGTAAAGGTATACCCGTGTATTTTCTCTTGTTAGGTATTGTTTGTGTTTTATTTTTTGTAGAATAATACTGTACCCATGCCTCAGTATAATAGAAGGTATTGTTTATGTCACTGTCCGCGGACGTCATTTTGTCGTGTGTTTATACAGTTGCATTATGCTGGTTGAGTTGTTAACGCATACATAATGATATTATGCATATTCGGCATTCGGCTGATAAGGCCCCGTTAATTATATTGTAATAGTTAAATAAATAATAATAATATTTGTAGGTAGGTACTCGTATAGTTCACTTTGGAACAATGGCGTATTATGTTCAACACTAACTCTGAAATTGTCATCAAAAAAATTATCACCTTCGTATTGGAACCAGGTTTTGTAATTTAATAATACCTAATTATTGTAATACTACCTATAAAATAATTTAACTGTCGAACTGTTATAATAGGGCCCGAATTTTTATGCAAAAATGATTGTAAAATATGCACATATTTATGTACTTAAAAATTCAAAAATATACAAAAAAATATGTAACAAAAAAATTTAAAACATGTTGTATTAAGTGAAAAAAAGATTATTGTGTGTTAAAAATCAAACATTTAAAAAAAAATTAAAAAATATTGTATGAAGTAAAAAAAAAATACAATTTAAATATAAGTATTTAGGTCTAGCATAAAAATGTGTATTAATTATTGAATGAGTACCAACATGATGTAACAAAATGTGCTTTTAAATTATCAAATTGAAAACTTCTACGATTGTCACGTAGCATCACCTTGTATTTCGAAAAACTTCTTTCCATATCTGCCAACACAATGGGTGCATATTTTAAACAAGAAATATCTTCTGGTGACAAATCATCGTTTCTTATTTCTCCAGTTATAATTCCAGAAATTTTTTTTATTTGTGATAATCCGGGAATTTTTGATAATACTTCCAATAATTTAACTTTAGCAAATTCAATACCTCGTCTTCCTTCACTCAATTTATTTTCAACATTTTGAACCAATTCTAGACTTTTTCTAAAATTGACACCCGATTTTTCTAGGCACGTGATAGTGTCTGTTATGCATTGAAAATTTGATAAAATTACCACAAGTTCATTTTTGATCAAGTTATCATTAAATAATTGTTGTGCATTTTGAATAGACTATGCATCATTTGGGTTAAATGTATCAACCACTTCTTTGACTTTGTCGAAATTCATACCATAATAAAAGGCGGCATTTAGTCACGTTCCCTATCGGGTAATAATAGGTTATGGTGGTAAACTTAAGTTTGGACATTTTTCTTTAAAAGTACCTATCCGATAGTAAAATATTTTGTTTTATTCGGTCGAATTATATTTGACAAGAATGTCGGTAATCGGCATTTAGGTATATCAAACTTTGAGTAAAATTTAAAATATTTTATTAAGTATTTATAAAATATGCACATTTTATGTAATTATCCTAAAATATGCAACTTTTTATGCATTTTGATGCAAATATGCAAAAATATGCAATTAAAGAAATTAATCGCAGAATCTACGTATTACGAAACATCAAGATATTTAATCAAAATTGTTATAAGTCAAATGTAGAAGAATATGTATTTGCATACAAATCCGGGCCCTAGTTATAACTCATAGTCTTGTAATAGCTAATAAAAAAAAAAAACGTGTTATGTTTATACTTTCAAGGCTGTCCTTAACTTAGGATGGTCAGGGCCCAGGCCCTAACATTTTTTACTTCGTTTCGAGGAATTATGTTCGAAAAAAAAAATTGGAAAATTGATTTTAAAAATCATATTATTTCATAGCATTTAAAATTTTAAGTTTCATAGGGAAATAATGAAGAAATATAATACTTATAAATAAAGTATTAAGTAAAAGGCGATATAATTAATATGTAATAAGTAAATAACCTTCACGGTTGAGCATATGTGATAATGGGGCAAATATAGTACGACAAAACCCGGGGTCATAAAAAAGAAGGGTAATATGGTGATATTTTTAGAAAACGCTAGAGCTTTTTTGTTCCATAAACTGCTAGTATCGATGTAGCCTTAATGTGCATCTTGCAGTTTGCAGAAGATATGGTATCGTTTATATCAGTTGCTATGACTTTTTTGGTAAAATTCAAAAATTAAACTACTTTTTCTGCTTCTACTGAAAGATGAACAAATCTTCTGAATCAATTAATATGAACAGTAAAAAAGTGTGTATTTTAAAAACACACTTGTAAATGCAGAAGTTTATGTTAGGCTTCCCAATTATTTTTGCCCAGGACTTCGCAAATCCTTAAAACAGTCCTATATAGTATACTATATTATATATCAGGGAAGGCCAAACGGTCGATCTCGGACAATTTCAATGTAGATCCCCTTTTTTAGAATTTATTATTATATATTTATTAGATACACTTACATACATATTTAAAATTAACCTGATTACGTGAGATGGCATTTGCTCACATTAAGTTATAAAATCTGAATACCGAGCTATATTTTTTGTTTCCGATATTCAAAAGAAAAAAATATTCTCACTAGATCTTAATCAAAAGCAGTTTGTCCGCCCTCGTTATATACAGAAATATATAAATAGTGTATATAATTCGTTTGTGTAACCGTGTGCATCTACTCTTTGGGACAACATTTAGGCATTATTAATTGACATTTGTATAGCCTAAAGGTATTGGACCAATATAGGCATTACAAATATAAGGTTTAGAATTTAGACCAATTTTTCACATTTTAACCAGTATAAAAGTTATTTATTAGAATAAATCTCTATTATGTGAAATATAATATATTATAATTTATAATGATGTGATATTTATGTATTATAATATATCTTATAATGATATCATGATTCAGGAATAACAAATATGTGAATAATAATGTTATAATACAAAAGATAATTTTAGGTATTTTATTTATTTTAAACCAATAAGCAACAGGTACCATTATCCAGTATTATTGTTGTTCTATATAGATAAGTTTGACAACTTATTCGATTCGTATCATAATCATTTATACAACTATAGTGTATATTTTGAGTACTATACACAATTTGTAGATTAATGATTAATGCACCTGTTTAAATAACGTCGACATAGCACAGCTTTTCAACATAACCCTGACAACAGACGTTTTTACTTCACATTGAATAAGCTACAAATTAATGAAATAACAATCACACATATAATATAAAATTCACATTTAATATAAGCCCGTGTTCCGCAGTAGTCCGACCAACGGGTAGGCCCGGGCCTAACCTATTTTTTAAATCCTTAAGGCTAAATAGTCATTATTATATTTTTATTACAATAAAACGATACGAGTTACTTATCTCAAAATAAAACCAATTGGAACAAAATGTATTTATATATTTAAACGTTCGCTTTCGGACTCGTATAAATATACTACCGCATAAAATTAAATTGCCAGAAAATAATAGAATTTAATAGTTCAGTGCCTACCTACCAAGTACCAACTACCAATTTATGTACAACGTTTATTTATACAAGCGAGATGTGAAGTACGTCTTGAATTTTGTTTTTTGTTATGCAGTATGCATATTTATTGTTTATTTTATTTTATTTATAATAATATTTTATGAAAAGTAAATTTAATTAGTATAAAATTACTAGACAGTATAACAGATTTATTCAAAAATCAATATGAACATTAAAATATGAAAATGGTATTATAGTATTAATAGATTGCATTAGTACATCAACCACAACCAAAAATATTAAAACTAAATGTTAAGAACTCAATTTCTAACGTTTCTTTTATTTCCTTTTCCGATACAAATGTACTTAATATTAGTCTAAATTGTGATGTACAACAAGTTCAACCGATTTGAGATTAACATAATAATATGTAGTTTTCAAAGTCCAAGTATTAGAACATAAGTATTTTATCCTTTGATTGATATATTTATACGATAATGTTACTCTAATGTTGTAAAAAAATGTCCTGTGTTATTTAATCGTAGATATAGTTAAATTATTATTATTTATTAGTAGGCTTAGGGACTTGTAGCTCTAAAAAATACCCAAATATGCACCAAAAAGTAGCCAAATATGCCCTAAAATATGCACCTAAAAATAACCGTATATGTACTAAGATATGGTCCCCAAAAAAATTAGGTATAACAAATGTGTGGTAAAATTAAATGTTTATTTTATTAGAATTTATATTATGTATTAGAATATTATTACTTAAATTGAAGATTGTATAATAAATTGAAAACCAAAAATGTTATGGATTTGGGTAAAAATCCGAAATTCGATTTAATAAATGCCAAGTTACACTGTAAGTTATTCTTTTCCAAATACTTTTTGACTGTCTTAATTGAAGCGGCATCATCGCTGTCGAATGCTTTTATAACTGTCTGAATGTTCTTTAAATGTTCGCAATAGTATGTGGTAGCATTTATCCAAGTTCCCCATCTTGTTAGTATAAATTCAGGTGGTAAAGGAATCTCGTTTTTTGTCATATTTAAAAATGTTTTTATACGTAAGGGAGATTTTCGAAATATTTTTTTCACTGAAGATACTACCTTATCTACTTCCGAAAATTCGTCACGAACTTTTTCAGCAAGCCTGTGAAAGGCATGTGCAAGGCAGGTAATATGAATAACTTTTGAATAAAGTGTTTGTATAGCTTTACCCGCCTTAATCATATAAGAGGCTACATCGCTTACAAACAATAAAACACTGTCATGTTCAATTCCTTCAGTCCACAATATCCCTATAGCTTTATCAAATAATTTAAATATTGTTGAATGGTTAATTTTGTCAAGTTCCTCGGAATGCAATAAAAATATTTGACCGGCGTTATCAATTTCTAGTGTTTCAATAATAACATTTGCTACAAAACGCCTAGAGGCGTCCGTAGTTTCATCAATTGAAATCCAGATTCGTTTTCCGTTTACAATCGCCCTAATTTTTAAAATAGTCTCTTGGTAAATATCGTCAACGTAACCTTTACGAAGTGTTGTTTCACTAGGTATATTTTTATTCGTGTATTTTTCTAAAAACCATTTAAATTCGTTGTTTGATCATTTATTTAGGGGAATATTTGACGAAAGCAAAGCCTTGCACAAATCTTTGTTGAAATTATTCTTTTCGCCTAGGTTGGTGTTTAAAACAAACTGCTGGTTTACTTTATTTATTTTATTTTTTTCCCGTTTAACGACTCTATTATGCTTGTCAGTCCTTAGATGCTGGACAACATTGAAACGTTTGTCATTTCCAACTTTTATTTCGCAAAATTTACAAAACAAAACACTCCCGTCAGACGAAAATGTGTCTTTAAATTCTAAAACATAACTTTGTAACTTTGACTTTTGTAATTTCGGCATTTCAACAATTACTTTAGGTTTATTTACATTTATTTTGATTACGAACTTATTACGTATAAAAATCTACAATAGGTAGTGAAAAGCACACGAGAGGCGAAAACAATGATGGATAATAATCGACTAAACTGAAATAATAACTATAATCGGCTATTGGTCAAAATCAAGCGGGCGATACGGTTTTATAGGATTATTTAGATCTACACAAAAATTTATATATATTATCTATTTTTGTATTATTAGTAGCCGATTTTCGGAATAAAAGAAGATAACAAATTCATAATATTATATTATTATATTATTAAATTTTACATTATTAAACTATTGTCTATTATTATTTATTAAAAATTATTCGAAATGAGCTCCATGTGGGGCCTCACTGATTAGTTTACTAAATTTGTCAAAATATGCAAAATAAGCATAAAAATTTTAAAATAAGCACTTTCCTGCAAAATCTATCAAATATGCAAAAATATGCACATCCAAGTTTTAGATCTGATATCGTGGCACCGAGAAATGAATTTATTTTGCACTCTGCTATATTTAACAATAATTAAAAAAAGTATGCAAATGCTACAAGTCCCTAAGCCTATTTATTAGTCTCTACTTATATACGTGACTATAAAAAACAAGTAATAAAAAAAATTATTTTGTTTACAAGTCATATTTATAACCGGACATGCTTTAAATTTTGATCCTGAAATCGCTCCCCAAACAATGACTGCAGTAACTGGTATAACTAATCTTTCTATTGAAACATGTCCAATTTACTGTAAATACGTGTAATTGAAAAATGTATCTGGTAGAATAATTATAGTATTTTCTAGTTCAACAATCACGGTCTACAATTATTTTCAATGCATTTTTTTTTTAAACATTTAATTACAATATGGAAACTAATTTGAAAAAGTTTAGTACTTACCTACAGAAACTGTTCTTTTCACATGGGTATCTTTAGTAAGTAATACTCTTAACATAAATCACTACACTTGTAAAACGATTATGAGTGTAGCTTATTTTACCTAAAACAGTATAAAAATATGTTGCTCTAAAAATTTAAAATGAAGACAAATAAATTATTGTTACAGACATTCAGACATAGAACTATATGAATGTAGTATACGTAGGTAATATCTAAATGAATTGTCATTATTTTTTGCATATATTTATTCATTATTTAATTTCATAATGTTTTATCTATTTCGATTTATTTTTACCGGATATTATTGACATTAAATCAATTATATTCTTAAAATGTGTATCCTGCCATTATAATATGATGATCCACTTTAGATTGCATCAAATTCTGGGTTGGTAACTAAATTATGTTTTTGTAAAACCTAAAGGCAATAATTCTGAAAGGAGTGATCGATAAGACATCTGGTCAGTTACTAATTTTAGAGTTAAATAGTGAGGTAAAACATTTATCAAAAACATATTTATTTTTTTTACTTGTAATTATTTATTTATGAACTGTTTTGATTAATTTTCTTTAGCATTATGATCAATTATATTGAAATTAAATTAAAATAGGTATAGGTGCAATTACATGATTAAGATAATTTAAATTATTCTAAGAGTAGTTTTTGGGTGTTTCAATTGTTATAATATCCATAGGAGGCAAATAATATTTAAAAAAATCATGTCGGCAGATTAAAGAATTTGTAGATTGAAATTTGATTGAAGAACAAAAATAAATGAAATGTGAAATGTTTAAACAGATGATAATTGAAAAGAATAAAAGAATATATTTTTAAAAAGAAAAAACTTTTGTGCAAAAAATAGACATTATAAATTGTAGTTTAGAAAAGAAATAATTGTAAGTGTTCACTGTTCAGTATTAAAAATGGTATACAATACTTTAATATTATACCTATTTGCTAATACTCAATATATGTTGTTATATTTAGTTAATTATTCATACAAATAGTGTAGTAAGTTTTAAATTTTCAATTTTTAATTTATCAATGTCATATTAAATCTACTAAAAATACTTAATACTGAAGGTATAATACTTAAGGAACATTTTTTTCAAAATACCATAATTAGTGGAATGGTTAAAATCCAGATACTGAATCATGTAAATTTTAGAATTATTAGTTATTAGTTTTTATTTATAATTATTATCTTTTACTTTATAAAATAAATATTCTAAATATTTTTTTTTTTTTTGTACTAGTGTTTATTTTATTAAATTGATTAAATAAATTATTTTACTGTTAAAAAAAAAACAAATTCATATCGATTAGGAAATTACTCGAAACGGCAAGGTGGAATTTACCAAACATGAAAAACCACTAAAAAACTTATTATTCAGGAACTTACAAGTAATATCACTTTTTCATTTACACATGCTAATATTGTTTATTGAACTTATGATTTTACTATAGTATAATATCAGGATGGTAATGTTTATATTTCTTTGAACCTTTTAATTAATATTAATTTTTTCTGCATTTTTTTTATATTAGTGTTGATTATAATAATGAATAGCTTATTAGCTGTTATCAGGCTAGTGCACTGAGACTGGGCTCTAGTTTATCGTGGTTTTATACGATATTAATTAAATTCAGTCCAATCTAGTAAATATTAGAGGGTTTCTCTAGTTGGAGTAATTATTTTTAAATGAATACAAATTTCAGAATTTTTATTTACTCTGTATTAAAAGTTGTACTGATATGGTTTTGATTGCCTTGGCAATTATCACAAATTTCATTAAATTGAACACATTTGAAATATTGTTATTTATAAAATCCATATTGATCATATCACATATAAAGAATATTTAAAATTAAAATACACGTATACAAAGTTAGAACTTATTGTAATAAATTATATTTTCATTTTTAAGATCATCAACTATACTAATAAGTAGTTGGTAGTTTATTTAATAAATAATTCTAAAAAATTGTACACAAGATCAAAATAATATTCAGATACTTAAACATATTAAATTTATTCACAATATCTACTACAGTAATAAAGTAATTTATCGCTATATAAGAAAATTATTTAAAAAACAGTACATGGGCTAACAACACCAGTAAATTAACATAACCAGCGAATGAACAAGACCGGGCTTTCTTTTAAATAAGAATGTTTGTGGAATCTGTTTTCAAAAAAATAATAAAAATTTCAGAAAATTGTAACAATAGCAACACTGAATATCACGATGTTTTTTTTTTTTTTGGCTTATTCCGGGCCGTTTAGACCCATCGCCGCTTCCACTATGCCTCGCCAAACCTCTCTATCCACCGCTCTTGTTTCTCCATCACTGACTCCTAGTAGTTTCAGATCTTCCCTAACACGGTCGCTCCACCGCTGTCTTGGCCGTCCTACTGGTCTCCTTCTGTCTGGCTTCCACATTGTGACCTTGTTTATTAATTTATTCTTCGCTCTCCATACATGTCCTGCCCAGCTAAGTCTTCGGCTTTTTAGAACACCTATTATGTCGGTTTCATTAAACAGTTCCTATAATTCTGCGTTTGTTCTTCTTTCGTATTCATTGTTTCCCGTATTCTTTTTTGGACCGAAGATTCTCCTTAATATTTTCCTCTCAAATACCATTAGTTTCTTTTCGTCTGTCTTTGTCGACGCCCATGCTCCACATGCATATAATACAATAGGTCTGACTAGAGTTTTGTATAGCCTAATTTTTGTTTTCCTTGAAAGTAATCTGGACTTGAACAGTGGAGCCATGGGGAAATAGCATTTATTCCCTGCTATTATTCTACGGTTGATTTCTTCATGGCTATTTGCATTGTCATTCACATCCACTCCGAGATATTTAAAGTTGGACACTTTTTCAAATGTCATATCTTCCACTACATAGTAGTGAATTTTGATGATGCTGTCATATCACGATGTTACCAACAATATATATTTGATAGTAAATAAAAACTTTTCCCTCCATTTATTATCACTGTTGTTCTTAATAAATCGTTTAATTTTACAAAAGATATCTGGTGACCAATTAGTAATTAAATCATCGTAAACATAAGTAATTCAAAGTAAGCTATTCATACCGGGATTCATTTGATTCTTTTTACTGTCAGAATAACGTTTCATTTTTTCATTTTTTATTTTATTACCTTAACGGTGTTCTATCACTGGTCTACGAATTGAGATACAAACCAGTAAATGAACAGGTGTTCACTCAATAAAAATGCTCTCTAACCAGTAAATAGACATGTATTCATTTATTGAATTCCGTAATATATTTCCATTCAGTAAATGAATATTAATTGTATTTGAAAAAAGTTTCATTATCCATATTTTATTTTAGATTCTGAGCGGAAAGAAGAATGTATTGATTTTATAACGTGTTAACTTTTTTTCTTAAAAAATTCCCAATGGTTTTTAAACGCGCCGGTAAAAACAAAAACAAAAAAAAAAAAAAAAATTAAGGAAAAACGGGAATTTTTTCGCAAAACAAATTTTTGACAAAATCTGTTAATTTTTTTGTAACAAAAATAACATTTTTTATACACCATAAAATTCTTAATATATTTTGAATTTTTTTAAGCTATTTATTGGCATAATAAATTTTCAGATTTTTTAAAAAATTTTTATTGTTAATAAAAATTTTTCAATTGGTCAAAAAAATTGAATACATATCTTGATACAATAGTTTTAATAACTTGTAAGTGAAAATTAAAAAAAAGTCAAGCATACATTTTTAATAGTTTTTTATAAGAGTAAAGCTAAAATTTCAACAAAATATGTAAATAAATAAATAAATTTGCAGATTTTTTTGATTAGGAAATTAAAAAAAAAAATTTATTCAAATCTAAGTTTTGAAAATTTAATACAAGATTCTTTAAGTTTTTCTACCTTTCTAAAAAAATAAAAAATTACCAGAGTCAAACTAATTTTATAAGTATTTGAAATTAGACATTGGATATTCGCCCATAAACTACAGGTTTCTCAGGGAATGAATTTTTTATTTTGCTGTTATTCAAAAAGGAATAACAGTACATTTGAAATTTTCATCAAATGTTGAGATTATAATTTTCTAACACCAAAAAACTAAAAAAAAAAATATTTTGTCAAATTTTTTTCCATATAGATAAAATTTTTGATTTAGTGAAACTGCTTAAAAATTTAATGTAATGTTTCTCATAAGTTGGTTTAATAGCAGATCAAAAATATTAAAAATACATAGGTAAATTTTTTTTTATAACCATTTAAACTTAAAATATTGACCAAAATTCATCATCGAATATTTGCAAATTATTTTGTAGTTAAACATTTTATAAAATGATCAGTTTTTATAGCTAAGGATTGAAAATTTAAAATAATGTTTTTTTGTAAATATTTAATAGTGAAACAAAAAAAAAAAAAAAATATTTACATGGTTGATTTTTATAAACATTTTAAGCTCAAATTTGGATGGAATTATATATTTAAATGAAGAATAACGATGTTATTAATTTTATTGTAATTTAAAAATGTTTTATGTGGGTGCTTGAAACTTTTAAAGTATATTATTATATTTTATACACCCAATTAAATTTTTAAATGCAATATTTTCTGCAAAAAATAATTCAACCTACTGCATTATTAATAATAAAATGTATTTTCTGTGCCTGAAATTAATTGACTAAGAAATAGGAAATAAGTATTTCCTATGTATATTATATTATTTTGGTTGTCTAGTTTTAAAAGATGTTTTATTTGGATTTAATTTTTAAATTAATTTGATTTAGGTATATTTAAGTTTATATATTGTTATTACCTACTTAAAAATATTTAATTTTTATTGAAGTTTTAACACATTTTTATTTTTGTTTTAAATGAAAAACATATTTAAGAAAATATGTAAAATTCTACTTAACCTATCTTACTAAATTACTATTTTATTATGTAATTTTAAATTTGTTGTATTCAGTTAAAAGTTAAATGTTTTTAAATCATATTATTTATAATATATATTACTATTATTATAATTATTATTATAAAAAGTTTAATGCAATAGAAAATAAATTAAGTGTTTATTCACTGAAGGATGTGTTCATTTACTAGGAAAACTGGTTTTTATAAATAAATAATTAATTAAAATTCACATTTAAGTCAAATTTAGATTTTTTTAAAAAATTATTTTACACGTTCCTTAAGTAGAAACTTCATATATTAAGTAAGTTCCTAACATAAAATTATAAATATATATAAGCTTTTTAATGTGAAAACCCCCTTAAATGTTCATTTACTGGTACTGTTACTCTAATTATGATTAAAACAATAAAATTGAATGAATTCAGTAACATAATATTCATGATTCCTTAATATAAGTATGTGACCAGACTCCAAGTAATCTAGGTACCTAACTGTATAATTTTAACAGAAACTATTCCTACTCTCACCGTTGAAGAAAAATGTATCACAAAAATAAATACACGGTTAAACAGTTTTGTATGATTTCTATTTTATAGTAATTCAAGTACAATAATACGACTTTAATGCTTTAATTTTTCTTTTCCTTCTTTTTTGGTGAGGTCTTTTTGAATAATTTCTTGTAGATAGCTTTGAGCACAAAGTAAATTAAGTACAGTATACCAAAAATTATTAGCAAGATAAAACTGATGACATCGACTAAGTAGTACTTCCACCAAGGCATTCCAACGGCAGCAGTTCTCAAGTGTTTCGCCCCTTTGTGTCTTATTACGTACTCTGTCCAGTAGACGGCAGTTTCAGTTGCATTCAAAGGCCTGTCTTTGAACCGTTTTGCTAGTTTGTTTGCATTTATCGCATAACTGGAAACAATAATATATGCATTATTATATTATATTGGATTAAAATAATTAATTAAAAAATATTTTACTATGCATAAAATATAATTTAGCATAATTTTAGTTGTATGATTTTAAAATTATGATCTAACAAACGATTTTATAAAGTCATGAAAAGTTTACACGTCAATGATGGTTTTAATTTAAAATAACCGAAAATGTACACTATTATATATTGATGTTTTCTTTTTAAAAACAAATGCAAATGGATAATATTGTGGAAACATAGTAATGTATAATGACAATAATTGTTGTGTTCACAATCTCACCTGTTATTGTTAATTATTGTTGTAATAGCATTGTATAAAATATCCTTTGTCATCGTTTCATAGTCCAATAAAATACCTGAACCCTGTTCTACCAGTTTTAATATATTTCTGGGTTGATCAAAGAAAAATGGAATGCCTATGACAGGTACGCTCGAATGCACAGCTTCTATTGTCCCCAATAGTCCACCGTGGGTCATGAACAATCGGACTTTTGGATGATCTAAAATTAAAAACTATTTAATTGTGTTCATAATAAACGTTATAGGTACAAGTTATATTATGATTTATGCCCTGTATATGTTCATTTATAAATTATAATATACAGAATGATTCACCAAGAAATAGGCATGCTCACATCCATTTTTTCATATGTGCATTTCATATGTGTACTGCCACCTAAATATGCATTTTTATATTATTCTTAACTAAGAATTAGTATGCTATTGGTATAATTATTGATTTGTGCGCCACTCGTACTATCAGTCAAAATTGGTTTTTTTTTATTTGACATGTTTCCCTAACCACATTCAAGAATGGTTTTGCTCGTGCTTCCTTCACTTTAACTATTTGAACAGTTAACAATTATTTTTTTTAATGAATTATTAAGCTTTATGTAGGTGCCCATGATAATAGGTTAAATATATGTGGGCTAATATGGTTGGAAAATTATAGTTATTAATATTAATAGACATATTAGCGTTTTATAATTTATAAAAATTGTCTGAGTATAATAAATACAAAACTTTATTGTAAATATTAAATCTATTTTATTTTTGATGTAAAACTATAATTAATGATTATTAGATACCATTAATACAATAATATTTTAACTTAATTGTAAAAGAGCAATACCCAATACCTGCTAAAATATAAATAAATAAATACATAGAGTTAAATAAATTGTTCGAATTTAAAAAAAAATCTGTAAAAAAGGTGGTTCTCAAAATAAGTTTGTACCTTCACAGGGCACTCATTCAATGGTATTAAGAAATTAAGTATCTGAAAATATAGTCTTTAAGTATATTAAATAATATTTATTCCAAAAATCAAAATTTGCATTGTTATAGGATAAAATGGGGGTAGGCATGGTTGGTGAATCACTCTGCAATATAGATATAATAGATGGATTCGGACAATTTCACATTTGAAATTATATTTAAATGTCATTAAAATCTCCAAAATACACCATTTACTTGTATTTGCATATACAATTAACTTATTACATACTTAAAATATCTCTTTGAGGCATCCATTTGCTTATGTACACGTTATCAGGTTTGTCCTGCATTTCATCTTCGTATTTCCACAAAACTCTGATGGGTAATTTTGCGAATACATCCTTAAACATTTGCAACACATTTGCTGGTAGTGTAGATATACGAATCAGAGAGCCAAACGTGAAAAACATAACTCCATTTGGTGAGTCATCGATAAACTTCAATATATCCTATTTACAACAATACCAGAAATTAGAAATTACAAAAAAGTTAATTTTGTTAACATCCAATAAATGTTAGTGGATAACTGGATAAGTGTTAATACATGATCTTATATAGTTGCTCGTAGTATATTATATTATAGTAAGTATACGTATAACATGTGTATTTTTCATGTGGTCAATTACTAATTAGTTATATCGTTTGAAAAACAATTCAGAAATTACAAGTACTTAGTTCTTATTTACGTTATTAATTATGATATAAAATTATTTCTATTATATAATATTGTTAATTTTCATTATAAATTATTACGTAGGTGTAGGTATTACGAGTTGGTAGGTACTATAGATGATTAACTATTTGAGCTCTTACTTATGGGAGTATGGTTTTGTTTATCTTGTGAAATCGAAATTGGTTTTAAGGATTTTTTAGTTTTTCATATATACCATGCATGTTTATAAGTACAGCTGTTTATTTTATTTTTATTATTAATCATTCAAATATCGGCTACTGTGACTATTATGATATGTTATTAATTTAAACCATTATTTTTTTCTTCATACATTCGCATGATTTAATGTTATCATATAGATTGGAAGTTTTTGAGAATGTGATTTTTATAAGCTCAGTTTTGAAATTATGGGATATCTTGTTTCAAAACCACAGAAAGTAATTTAATATTATTAGTTTAATATTACTAATTAATTAAAAAAAATAATAAAACTGGTTTTTATCATATTACCTATCAAATTATGTAATGTTAAAATATTTAAATTATCAAAAGTGTACAATTACTTATAATATGACTATATTAGAAACTATATTGCATTAAAAAATTGCATTGTTTATTGGACTTCTTTATCATTATAAATATAAATAAATATCACAAATGTTTTGTGTAATTTTATAATATAACTTGTAAGCACTAGGTACCTTAATTCGAGAAAATATAATAGCTAGATATTTTATTTTATTTCTACACTGTTTGTTATAATAAATGTAATCCTATTCATTTCAAACTATCTTATACAATAAAAATACTAAGTCATATAACAATAAATATATTGGTATTTTATTTTGTATTTGTTGCTTAGTTTCTATAAAATGCTATTTAGATTTCACTTATATGGAGTATTTTTGAAGTACTAAAATCAATTTAAATATTATTTGAATTAGTGGGTAAATTATTATTTGTTCAAGTATTTGGAGTTTTTATAACAATGAGTCAAGCTTACTGCTTAGGTATATTGGTTTTACAGTGATGCTCTTTTATGGTACAAGAATTGCACAAAAATAATATAAGTAACCATATTTATTGATTGTAAATCAAGCTCATTAGTATTTATAGAGTCCATAATTAGATTTTCTCAGTAGTTCCTAACAGTCAAAAAATATTGATGAAATGTCAGCTAGCATAGTTTTATTATTGCTTTCAGTTAATTTTTTTTCTTTCAATATAGGTTCATCACCCTGCACTTCTTGCATTGTGGTGAACGGAGTTAGACGAGTATCCTATCGCCTTCTCGTAACTGCAGTTTGTAGGCACCTATAATATCATGTTTGATTTTTTTTCAAACTATTAAATTCTTAGGACCACGTTTAATTTAAAATAAAACCAAATGAATAAATTAAAATACATTTAATCGATGGTGTGTATTTACCTTGGGCAGGGGTCTGGGAGGTTTAACATGTATTCCACCAATTTCCACCATGTTGGGAACTAGAGGGCGAGGTCCGTCCAAGGAAAAGTGGCCGTTAACAAACACCATGGAAGTGTTGTAAATTATTTCGTTGATGTGAGGTGTATCCGGTCCAAAATTCTTTTTCAACAACTTGTTTGCTGGCCATTCACTGTAATACTTCCATGCCATTTTAAAGTATATATAGTACAAAGTGTTGATCATACGTTCTTTAAAGTTCATTTTTCCAGCGGCTCTTGTTACGATCGTTGGTATGTACGACGGGTTGTCTGGGCCACCCACACGGTCATAGCTCCAAGGCAAATGTGAGCTGGACATGATGGACAATAGAGGTGCCTTGAAATGGTATGCATAACCAACATCACAATCAGCTCCAAATATTTCTGTGAAAACCTTAGAACAAAAATAATATAATAATCATCATTGTTGCTTTGACTTAAACAAATATACAATATAAATGACATATAAAACATCAAAAAGATTTAGCTTTTCATATCTATAGTGTACATTTTTCATGTAACATATTTTAGTTAATTAAAACCCAATTGTATTATTATTTTATACCAAATTAATACTGAATGTATGAATAATGAATATTGAATGAGTGGTCCCTACAAATTGAAATATTACACTAGAATTTGGTAATTGCTTATTATTATTAATTAATATTAAAAAAAAAATTCTATTACATAGTTATGATAAACTTCTATAATAGCAATATCTTATAGTGTAATAATTGTATTAATATTCTAGTATTTGCTTCAAATCATACAAATTCTTATATTACAAAATAATCAAAAATATAGCCTTATATTTATTATTATCTAATCCTACACTATTATACTAATGAGGTATTTTATTAATTTAGTCAATATTATATTATTACCTATTATATTTGTATATAACATATTCGACTTATTTAGATAGCATAAGAAATGTATAGATAAAATTAGTAAAATTAAACAAATAAATAAATATGATAATGAAGATAACAAGTCAACTAATTAATCAAGTAATAAGATATATAAAATATAGATAAATAGGTTATAGTAAGTATAAATAAATTATAATAACATCAATACTAATAACAATAGAAATCACAAATGAATATTAAGTTCTTCAAGCCATTTTATAGCTGTTGGTCCGCCTTTGTGTAGTTATGTTAATCCTTCTTCAAACATTGTACTGGTACATGTCTCAACTAAATGTTTGATTGTCTGCATTTTTCTACATTCACAAAGTGAAATGTCTGTCATGCCCCATTTATGGAGTAAATAGTTGTATCTTCCTTATTCTGTTTTTATTCGATTAAGAGTTGTCTATTTAGCCCTTGTGCTATCCTAACCAGGAACTTTTATAAATGATTCCATAATCAGGTCCCTGTTACGAGTTTGTGACTGTTCCTAGAGTTTCATAGAGGATATGTTGCAAGGGATGGGTAGCTATATTGTTTGGGTGAACCTAACGGTACCCGCATAGTATAGTTTAGTTGCAAGTCAACTTTAGCATAGCGAGTGTTTCTAGCCCATATGGGTGCACAGTATCTGGCTACGCTATAAACCAATGCTAGTGCTATGGTCCGGAGTACATTATTGTGGCAACTCCAGGTGATATTAGCTAACTTAGTCATATTGTTGCGTGCTTTTAATTTTATTTTTTATTCCCTCCAAATGTTGGTTGTATGTAAAAGGTCCTATATCAAATTTCAGACTTAGGTATTTGGGGAATTCTTCTGGTACAATATTTTCTCTATTGATTTGTATGTTTAATTCTCTGTTCGTTTCTTGATTGTTTAGGTAGAAAATCTTCGTTATGAATTTGCTTAAAATTAATTTTAGTTGCCACTTCCGAAAGTATTTTTGTATGGCTATTAAATCGTCATTTAGCGTTTCCTCGAGTTCTGTGAAGGTCCTGGCTTAGGCAACAAGTGCTATATCATCTGCATATATAAATTTTCTTGAACTCGTGCTGGCAATGTCAGCAGTTTATGTGTTGAAAAGAATTGGTGCAGTATTTTGTAACCACATACTTTCCCGTTGAGAGATACACGGATTTTTCTGTCAGAAATCAAGTTCTCTAATAGTCTTATCGTTGCCTTGGATTTTATTAATTTAGCCACTTTTAGTAATAGTTCATCTTTCAGACCATATCATACGCAGATGATAGATCCAAAAAGGCTGCTCCAGATTTTTTCTGCCGTTGAAACCATTTTTAATGTACGTTGCTAGTGCGAGGGTTTGGTCGCAGCAGCTTCCATTTTTCCTGAAACCGGCTTGTTCTGTAGGCAGGGATTTTTTTAGGAGTGGTTGTATGCACTTTAGGGGGAGTCTTTTAAACAGTTTGTACATTGTTAACAAAAGAGATATAGGTCAATAGTTTTTTTAAGTTCGTAGCTTCTTTGTTGGGTTTTAAAATAGCCATCTCTTTGGTTTTGCGTCAGAGTCTTGGAAGAACACTGTGTCTGCTATTTTACTGGCCAGTTTTATGATCCAGTTTATGCTCCGAGGTCTTAGATTTTTAAGGAATTTTGGAAGGATTCCATCTACTCCAACTGCTTTTTCATTTTTTACATATTTTAATGCGGTATACAGTTCTTTATCAGTGAACTCATTTATAAGAGCCGTTTTTTCTTCGCAACTTAGCTCCCCTTGGAATTTCCTTTTTACCTCTATTTTTTTGTTTTTATGGGATTTAACATTTGATGTTTTATAAAGTATATTAGCAATGTCGCCGGCTACTACATTGCCAACCTTTTTTGTCGGTTGTACAGCATCAAGCTTTCTCAAGAGTGACCAACTTTTTTACTTAAATGTATGTAGTCCATTTCTTCCATTGCAGTTATTTATTAGGTGCTCTACTCGTATTATTCTCTGTACCTTTTTTTTTACTAGAGTATTGGTGTTTGTCCGTGTATATGCAAGAATTTTTTTTTGTTTTTTTGATTTTTTATATTTTTATAGGATATTTTATTTTATTTACGCGATGGTTACGTGCATCAGTGGAGTAGTCATTAGAAGAACTATTTTTGTCGAATGAGCCAGGAGATCCATGGATGTTTGGCTGTCAATTTGATGCTATTTGGTTTCGAATTTTCATTGTATAATTCGTGAAAATTCTTTGTGAAACTTGGAATTCAGACCAGAAAATACTACTCACAGGAGATATCTCGAGAATGTATAGCATCACATATTATTACCTATGTAGAAGTTAATGAATTAATTATTTTCTTCTTAGATAAATTGTATTATGTCGCATGCTCGTATGTCATCCAAGGAATTACAAATAATTATAATTAAATTTTTACCGCTGTAAAAAATCATACGTTACATATGTGCGTAATATGTATAATGAGGATAATAATTGTAAATTGATAAAGATTGTTTTTTGACAGGTAAAGTGTGTCCGAGTTATTATAATTGTATATATAATTATAATTACACAATATCATACTTTAAATTAAATACATCTAAATGTAATATTGTAACTGCACATTGTACTGAGTTATTTTTTTTAATAACAAACACCCACAACTTAAATTTTTGTGTTTTTCAAATAAATATTTTTACATATTTTGAAGCACCTACAACAGATACTTATAATATTCAAGTTTTTAGATATTTCAGATTATGAAATTAAAAAATCTATATACCTATAGCTGGTTATTGTCACTTTGACAACAATAAAAAGAAAAAAAATAACCATTATACTGCAAACTGTAATCGTTACGACGAAGACGTTCGTATACGTATAAACCAATTCAATTAATTGTCTACATTCATTATTTCAAAAAATGTCAACTTTTTGGAAAATATTCTTTTTATACAATTTGATAACATTTCTAGAAAAAAATGATAATTTTACTATTTTTAATCGTTATCATTTTTTAAGGTTTTTTTTTTATTGAATGACTATACATTTTTTGTTTCATATTACAAAGCAGAATATTATACGGAGTATTTTAATCTGTATAAATCAAATTTCGGACTAGTAGTTCATTAGTTATAACTTTATAAGTATTTAAAGTTTAAATCAATGGAGTAGTGGACAGCATTTTGCAGGGTACTCACTCTACTCTACTCATCTAAACTTTAAATGTTTATAACTAATGAACTACTTGTCCGAAATTTGATCTTTATCGATTTAAATATTTCAAATAATATTCTGCTTTGGATTATGAAATTAAAAATGAATGTTATCATTAAAAAAAAGTAAAAATTAAAATATTATAACTATAAAAATATAGTAAAAAATATAATTTTTTCAGAAATGCTTTTTTATATAGAATCAAATTATGCAAATAAAAAATTTCCAAAAAATAACCGAAACTCTTTGAAATAATGAGTGTGGATATCACTCAAACGGATCAACCTGTATATTAGTGTAGATAATAATACGACTACTACGGAGTGAAAAAAATTGAACCACACACACCGCGTCAAACTTGATGCCGCTGTGGAGCAGCGCTTGCACCTCGGGTAGTTTCTGGGTCTGCTCACAGATTTTCATTTGATGGTCGGCGATGAACCATTGGTTGATGAACACGCTGGTCAGGTATTTGAGCACCATTTCGACGCTGACCGTGTTCACAGCTGACGGGAACGTCGCCGACACGTCGATGTCCGTGTAGTTGGCCAGCGGTGATTTCTGCGGGAACGCCGTGATCACCGTTATGTTGTGGCCGCGCGCCGCCAGGGCCTTCATCAGGCTCTCGTACACCACCCAGTGGCTACGGCCGTTGATGGGGAACACGCCGAGGATGTTGGCGCCGTCGGCAGCGGACAGCGCGCCCAGCACGGCCACCAGGAGCAGTCCGGCGTACTTCATCTGCGAGCGGATATGTAAACAAATCATTCAATAATATGTACCTAATAATTATAATACCGCGCGATGCAAACCAAATAGCGCAAAGGATGGGCCCGGGAACGAAAAACATGGGAAGGCTAGGCGTAAAGTAATTGCCGTCTATTTAAGTCACATGTAGTGTTATTAAAAGGACGTCAATGCACCGTTTGCTTTCTCTTTACCTGGCTCACGTAAAAACATAGACAAAAACGCATTCACAAAAAATAATTATTTTTATGTTTTATAATTATCTTGGAGTAAAATCTCCTAGAAAAAAATTATAGAGAATACATTTTTTTTAGGGGTACGATATATCGATTTATCAAAATATTGTCTCAAAAAAATTTGATATCCATTTAAGTGTACAACATTTATTTTTCATTTTTAAGGTCAAATAATAATTAAATTTAAAATGTTGTCAAATTTATGTCAAATCCTCAAAAATATTATCCCTTATAATTTTTGTAACAGACGACTTTACTCTAAGATTAGGTAAAAATCACAAAAAATAATCTTATGTGGATGCACGTGGGTCCGAGAGAGAAAATAAAAATTGCGCTGTCATCCTCTTAATTAAATAATCGTACATTTAAAAAATGATAAACCATAAACATATTATAGTATGGATAAATGGTATTTTTTCTGTATCATTCCTCTTTTATATGCTCCAGATTAACAGTGTTGAAATGCTATGTTATGTATGAACCACTTAATCAATATATCAAGTATACCAGTATAGCTATATTGCAAAAACAGTGCGATATAGGTACTATAACCACCCATATAGCAAATTTAATACATTGATAAATATTTGATACTCAATATAAATACATTTCTGTATATTTGATAGTTAATATATGTAATGTTTTAATGATAACTCAAAATTAATATATGTGTTTATATATTAATATGATAATTTCGCTATATCAAGATTCTGATACCAAAAAAGTAATTTATATACGATGTATATAAGATATTTTCTGCATGATATTTGATATACATATAATAATTTATGTTTATTTGATATCTAAAAATATTTATCATAAATAACATATTAACAGTGTATCTATTTAATATTAGAAAAAATATATCAAAAATCTAATTTTTAACAAAATTCATTGAATGTTTTGTTAATGATATATACAGGATATATTGTCTCTAATATTTATTTGAAGTTTAAAACTGTTTATAATCAATAACATATCTACAGTATATCTATTTAATATCAGAAATAATATATCGAAAAACAGATTTGTGAACATTAATGGAATATTTTGTTAAAGATATTATCTACAGAATATTGACGCAGAAATAAAACAAAATTGATTTTGAATAATAATTTATTGTTTTTTTTTTATTATTTTTGGAAAAATAATACATATAATGCATAAATATATAATATATGGGTGTGTACATTTGTGTAAGAATTAAGAACTATAGTCTATATTATGATACTTCATAGTTATATTTTTATATTAGTTACAAAATAGTTATACATCTTATAAAAAATAGTGGGGGACAAGGAAGAAACCTCTACGCGGTGTCCCCTAGTAACGGTGTACTTAAACACCGGCTAATTCTTCCACATCCAGGCGCAACCATATCCCTCAGTATAATAATAATGTCTAGCGGGCCTAAAACCCCGTACCCGAAACGGCCCTTTTCAGGGCCAGTACTGACGATCGTATCGATAAATATCGAAGGTATCACAGGAGTTAAAGAAGAACTTTTATCTACTATCTGCAAATCAACTGCATGTGATATTATATGCGTTCAAGAGATACACCGAGATCAGACTATGAGCACACCAAGTATATGCGGAATGAAGCTAGTAGCGATAAAGCACCATAGGAGATACGGTAGTGCAATTTTTACAAAACCTAATATACTCATCCAGTCAGTCAAAATATACGAACAAAACGACATCGAATTCATCACAGTGCATCTACCGAACATCTCAGTCACGTCGATCTATAAACCACCAAATTCCCCTTTCATAGCCCCCAATCTCAAATCCGAATGCGGCTTACAACACAATCGTAACATAGTCATAGGTGACTTTAATAGCCATAGCTCAAGTTGGGGCTACTCAGAGACAAATGATGATGGTGAAGCAGTAGAAATCTGGGCACAAGGCGAAGACATGGTATTGATTCACGATAACAAACTACCATCTTCTTTCAATAGTGGTCGTTGGAAGAAAGGATACAACCCCGACCTTATATTTGCCAGTGAATCCATCAGCCGACTGTGTAAGAAAACGATAGGAGACCCAATTCCAAATACACAACACAGGCCTATAATCTGCCAGATTGAAGCTATAGTAAGACCTAATATTATCCCATTCCAAAGGAGATATAATTTCATGAAAGCACAGTGGACTCTTTTCTCAGATCTCGATTCAAGCATAGATAATCTCAAACCACTACCCGAATTTTATGAATCCTTTGTAGAAAAAGTAAAACGTATATCCCGGAAACACATACCAAGAGGATGCAGGACACATCATATACCTAGATTATCAAGCGAGAGCATGGACAAATATAACTCATATATCAATATGTTCGAAAATAACCCATTCGAAGAACAAACTAGAAACAAAGGGGAAGAGCTTACGAATGCTATTGCTCAGGAAAAAAGAAACAAATGGCACGAACTTTTAGAGAAAACGGACATGAAACATAGTAGTAAAAAAGCGTGGGGCCTAATTAAAAGGTTAAATAGTGACCCTACTAACGCGAAAGGATTTTCGAACGTTACCCCTGATCAAATCGCTCACCAACTACTATTGAACGGCAAAACTCAAAAATCTAAACAGGAAGATAAACCCGATAATAGAATAACACGAAATATAGAAAAGGAAAAGAACCACCTCAGTCGGCCTTTTGATGAGGATGAAATGAATACAGCCATAGAGACAATGAAACCTAGGAAAGCAGCCGGACTGGATAATATTTTTGTCGAACAGATCCGCCATTTTGGGCCGAAAGCTAAACATTGGATACTCGCCTTATACAACGAAATAAGAAACCGGAAAAAACATCCCTAGAACATGGAGGAAAACTAAAATTATAGCCTTACTAAAACCAGGGAAAGATAAAGACGACCCCAAGAACTATCGCCCAATATCTCTTTTATGCCACACATACAAACTCTTCGAAAGAATGCTGCTTAACCGACTAGTACCCTCTGTGGACAGTACACTAATCAAAGAGCAAGCTGGTTTCCGTCCAGGTAAATCATGCACCGGACAGATACTTAATTTAACTCAAACAATCGAGAATGGTTTCGAAAACAAGAAAATCACAGGCGTGGCGCTCGTAGATTTAACGGCAGCATACGACACGATAAACCACAGACTAATGCTAAAGAAACTATATGATACTACTATGGATTACGAGTTTGTAAGAATTT
>JACXSJ010000035.1:58920-85130 GCA_014851325.1 Pentalonia nigronervosa
CACTGTTGTAGTGTGCTTATCAAAAAATAGACTTATTATTTTGGTTTTTCCAGTTTTCAATCTACATTATTAGACTTGTTATGTTCTCAAATTGTCAGGTAACGAATATTTATAAAATAAAATCTTGGAATTTAATTTTCGTTATGCGTTTGTTAATATTATACAGAGTACATTATTATAATATACATTTGGGATTCATGATAAATAAACATTTCAACATTAAAGTGACTAAATTGAGGAGGCCAGTCAATGACTTCTCTTAAGGCCTAAGGCCCTTGGTGACGTGCCTGGGTATACCTTATATTACATTTAAACAGTGTACATAAACCCTATTCAGTGTAATATATATTTAATTATTGATGAAATACGCGGTATACACTTACCGATTAGTATGAATATGAGATTTCAATATTTATTCATTTTCTCACGTCAAAGAATTATTTCGATTGAATATTATTTATACACGTTACTATGTAGAAACAGTTTAAGTGTTAAATTTTAATCATAATCTCTAAACTCAGCAATAGGTGATAGGTTTAAGGTATCATTCCTCAATTATAGGTATATAGGTAGGATTAAGAACGACAAACCCTGGTCCAACGGGCAGCCCTTGAAGTGTACAGCCACAAGATTTTTACATTTTTTTTAGCCATTTTTTATAAGCTATTTATTAAATATACATTTAATATCAAGAGAATATCATATTTATTTTTTATCTGATATTTGTTAAATATCTCATTCTGAACATCTAAGAGATCTGAATAATTGGTTCATAAGACATGTAACAGATATCTCACGTATATTAAGACATTTTGTACAACGTTGTTTAAGATATACAGTAGACATACATATTTAAAAATGAATCTTCAAGAGTTATTCATGCAATGTTTCTTTGCTATATGGGAAATTATGTGGTACATAATATAATATTACCGTAAAATCGTGTCTTAAACCAAAAATATAAAAATTACTTTCCATAAGACATTAACAGGTCAAGAAAAAATAAATTTCGGAATCAAATTTAGCCAAAACAGTAAAACTGTACCTATTTTAAATTTTAAGATCGTTAACAATTTTATAGAAATCTGATCATTTTTTGTGAAACGTAAACGAAACATAAAATATTGTTTTACCTATTTCAATGTTTTTATTTGTTCTTATTTACAAAAAAATAAAATTTTTCTAACTCACTATATACTCATTAATTTATCTTAAAATGAATTTTAAAGATAAAAGTCAAAGTCCTGAGTATTTAGTGGTAACTGGGTTGTTCACTATACTCCAGTATGTTACTAGAACTAAAACTACACCTATCTCATTGAGCAATTGTCGCATCAGTCAGTCTTCACTGATGGGCGGTCATCGTTTCCGCGGAAATCAAGAATCAAGGTTTTTGGCGAAAGTCGCTCCATTGATTACCAATAGGTAGCCACACCAAAAAAAACAGTAAACTCTTTGGACAAAATCTGAAATAATAATTAATATTATGATAAATATGACAATCTGTTATAACTCTACCTCAGTGGTTCCAACCTATTGTAATCTACGCCCTCTTTATAGATTTTCAAAAATCTCTCGTTTTCTTCCTATAAATTGATAAAATAAATCAACTTTTTTTTGTATACTTTACAAATAAACTATACCTACAATATTTTATAAAGCATAAAAACTATTGTGAAATAAAAATAATTTAATAAATACAAATTTTAATTCGTCGTGACTGCTTGCGTCTCCCCAGCAATGTGTACATGCCCCTCTCCACATAAAGGTTGGGAAATAGTGCTCCATCTGATACATTCACTTAGATCGGTACATTGACTTAAAATATATTATATTTTGTACGAAAATAAAAAGTAAAGAAACATTTGTTATAATAACAACCATTTTTGTTATCGAAGATGTAGAAGATGTTATTAAAATGTGGAAAGATACTTTTCGTCGATCAATGAATATTTATAACTAATAGTCCTTACGCCACTTTTAGCGTTATATAACTACGTATTTTTGTCATTTAAACATTGTGTAATTACATTTCAATTATTTTACATTTTATTTAACGTTTATTATTATATTCATAAGTTACGACAGTTAAAAATGTGTTTTGCTAATGTATTCTGTTTAAAAATGAATTACTTGAGTTAATTATTATGCATATGACAAAAAAAAAAAAAGGTTTTCTTATAACTATTATTTATTTGTAAAGCTGTAAAATGGATTTAATTAAATTTATTATTATAAGTGATTGCACAATCAAGAATGGTGTATTTTTAAATATGATATGCTTATCAAAGATTCAACTATGCAATTGATAATTTTGTGGCTTTATTAAACACAATTACGTTACCTATTTGTAATACAATGTACCTAATAATATGTGATTGTATATTTAAACTATTTGTGTCCATAACAAACATTGTTTAGTTATTATGTTAGTATTTATATTTTCAAAACGATTGGTATATTATGTAACATTTAAAACGATTTTAATTACAATGTTCAAACTACGGAACTGTTATTTATCATTAAAATCAACGTAATTTCGAATAATATGGTATAGGTAAATAAATGTAGAGCTTTCAGAAAGCTAATTGGAATTGGTTTACAAATATATAATCCTACTGCTGTAATGAACTTGTACAGAAATTGATTTCGTTAATAAAACTCACTTGTTCGTTATTATTAGTATAGGTATAGGTAGTTGACAGTTGGCATGAATAACACCAATGGTATTATAGTAAAACGTATAATTTGTGTAATGATATTGAACATTATAAAAATGGTGAAATAAATTAAAATAATAAATTGATTGTTATAAAATAGGTACTACATTTTAACTGAATATTTATAAGAATAATTATAAAATAAACGTACTTATATAATTTTTCCAATTCATTTTTATTAACTTTAATCGGTTATTTTATGTTTATTGTTTGGATTAATTAAGATAAATACATGTTACTTGTAAAAGAAATATAAGATGGTAAAATCATCGCCACTGAATGTAAAATATATCACCTTCTTAATTTATAGGTGCTTCCCTTATCAGGTGTCAAAAATAAAAAGGTGGGCAAGTGGGTACCGCTTGCTGTACAGTCTGCTGTATTGTGGGTATCGTGTGGGTCACTGTAATGGATGTGTTGAATTTGATTTCAATGGTATGAAATCATTATTATATATGAAAAACGATTTTGAGCAAAGAATCTGTTAGCCTATCATACTACTAAGTATATTATTTTATATTATCGGTGTTAAAGTAATTCAATTTATTATTAATAATAAAGTAGGTTGAATTAATTTTTGCTAAAAACAAGCGTTTGAAAATGCCATCGAGAGTATAAAATATAATAATATACTTTAAAAGTTTAAGCACCAAAGAAAAATATTTTTAAATTACAACGAAATAACAAACATTGTTAATCTTCATTTAAATATCTAATTTTATCCAAATTTGAACTTAAAATGTGTATTCAAATCAACTATGTAAATATAATTTTTAGATTTTTTAGTTACAATATAAACTACTTATAAGAAACCTTGTTTTAAACTTTCAATTTTTTGCTACAAAAATCGAATAATTTATTAATTTTAAACTACAAAATAATTTGACAATTTTCGATATTTTGTTGAATTTTGGTCAAAATTTGAACATTAAATATTTATAATAAAAAGTATGCTTATGTATCTTTAATATTTTAAACTGCTATTATAACAACTTATGAGGAATTTTGTATTAAATTTTCAAGATTATTGATTGAACGAAAATTTTTTAATCAATATTTATAGAATAAAAATTTTTTATACTTACAATTAGCTTAAAAAAAGTCATTTTTTTAAAAAATTGTATAGTGCATGATTTATAGAAAATAATAATCTCAATATTCGGTGACAATTTCAAATATCTACAGTTATTTATTTTTGAATTGCAACAAAATAAGAAAATCTTTAGTTTAATGTTAATTATTCTTTGTCTAATTTCAAACATTCATAAATAATTAGTTTATTTTGTTGTGAAAGGTAGATAAGCTTTTGGAGAATCTTTTGTTAAATTTTCAAATCTTAAGTTTAGACAGAAATTTTTTTATGAATTTCTAAATCAAAAAAAAAAATTGTAAATTTTCATGATTTTTTACGTCTTTTGTCAAACTTTCAACTTTACACGTATATAAAAAACTATTGAAGACTCACGCTTAACTTTTTTTTAAATTTTCACTGACAACAAGTTATGAGGAACCTTGTTTTAAATTTTCAATGTTTTTAACAGGTCAAAAAAATTTCTATGGACAATAATAATAAAAAAAATATACCAAAAATTTTATATGCTTATAATTAACTTAAAAATAGTCAATATTTATTGAAAATTATACGAGAAGTATGAAGTGTGGAAAATGTCTATATAAATATTTTAGAAAAATATCATGTATCTACAATTATAGTAATTTTGAGTTACGCCCAAAAAAAAAAACAAAATCGATTTTGTTAAAAACTAGTTTTGTGTAAAAATTCCCTTTTTTTTTAATTTTTTTTTCCAAGGCTTTTGAAAATTAATGGGAGTTTTCAAAAAAGACATCTTAATAGTACCAACTAGATCCTTTTTGCCATCAGAAAAGATATTAATGAAGATAATTGAGACATTTTTTCAAGTAGAAAAAATAATTACAGACAGAAAAATGAACATTAAAAATCATTGTAAAATCAATACATTTTTCACTCCGCTTAGAATCTAAAATTGTATTTTCTTTATAGATGTAATATGATGTATTTTAATTCAGTATCAATATGGCTGTATATATGAATTA
Source organism: Pentalonia nigronervosa (assembly GCA_014851325.1). NCBI lineage: Eukaryota > Metazoa > Arthropoda > Insecta > Hemiptera > Aphididae > Pentalonia > Pentalonia nigronervosa. Next base: position 63,717 of record JACXSJ010000035.1, read on the forward strand.
ATTAGAAAAAACTGATAGTGTAGGTAAATGTACCTTCTTCGAATGGTCACGTCATGTTTTTTAATAACTTTCAAGATAGGTATAAAGCAACAATTAATTTTTTTCGGGAAAAATTAAAGTAACCTATTGTATTACTATTAGTAAAATGAATTACTACAACAGGTAGCAATATAAATATATCAAAAATATTTAAATACCTATACTTATATTGTATAGGCTGACAGACAGTATTCAGGCAGAATCATTTAATCGTATGTAATAATTTATTATTTATTTTAAATTTAACACATCCATTACTCAATAACGAGGTATACGATGAGATACCTACTGTACAGCAGAACTGTTACCTGTATAGGAAGTCAGTGGCGTAGTTATGGAAGAGAGCAATATGGGATAGATCCCCCTCCAGAGCTTTTTTAATGTTATAATATTATATTGTAACAACCTTAGATATTAGCTGTCCATAAAAACATAACCCTTAATGCCGAAAAATTAATTAATGAAAAAAACCTCAAAAAATAGATCTTGTTTTATAAATTGTGTTTATTATCATAATATTATTAATAATAATTTATTATGTATTGAAAAATTGCGTTGTTAAATAATTTGTTTTAAGTGTTCAGTATAAATTAATTTACTGTGTAAAGTGTTGTATTAAAAAAAATACATAGAGCTGAATGGTAGGTTGGAGGGGGGTTATGAGGCAAAACCCCATACGTTACGTATGCCCAACAAATTATCTACCCCTCCACTAAGAACAAAATTATAAATATGCCACTGTAAGAAGTATATATACTTTTCCCTTTTTTTGGTTTCAAATTCCCAAACACAATATTTTTCTGAGAATTTCTATAAATTGAAATAGAATTTTGAACAATTCCCTATTTAATAATTAGTTATAACTTATAAGTAATTAATGTTTTGATAAATGGGATAGAGTGGCAATTAAGTAATCCGCAAATATTGGTCCACTACTCCGCTCATTTAAACTTTAAGTACTTATTTATAAATTAATCAACTACTCCTTGAGTATCAACTTACATGATAAAATTAATTGATTATAAAAAATGTATTAACAATTAATAATAAAATAAGTTCTTAGTGAACATTTATCATAATTTATTCAATTTATATTTTTACACAGACCTATTTTAATCAAACATTATTTTAAATTGATTAAATTAAAATAAAATGTTTATTTATCATTTAAAAATATTTATGGAAGTTAACCAATTTTTAAAAAATTCCTCGTAAAAAAAAATAGTATTAAATAGTATTCTCAAATGGGTATTATCAAAATAAGTTCAAATGTAACAACTGAGGTTTAAGATTATATATTTAATGTACATGAATCATAAATAATAGAAAAAGTGAAATAGTTACTTACAAATTTGTATTTGAGGAATAAGTTTGTAAAATAAAAATAGTTGTGTGTAAAAAAATGTATGAATTGAAATATTGTGACAATAAGAAAAAAAATCACAAGTGTATTGTTTATCAATCTTTGTTACAACCGTCTGTAAGTTCATTATTAAATCGGAATATCGATTATTATACAAATATCATTAGGTATATGACCAGACTTCGCTGGGATAAAATGAACAAACATAAAATATGGCGTTATGTATCGGCATATCTTGAATTTAGTGTAGCTTAATTAATGGGAAAATCGGCATTGGTGTATGTCACTCAACGTAGATACCAGCGCACTATTTGTTTTCTCTCTCTGATCCACGCACAACACACTAAATTTACGTTCTGCAGAACCAACTATATGTTATTAGTTTTAGTATTAGTGTGAATTCACTTATCAAACATTGAGTTGAGAACATAACCTGTGTCACTACGTTGGTGCTATTTTATGATATTTACATTTTTATATAAGTTAGGAGCGTGTAAATTATTACACTTTAAAAATGCTTATAAATTGCATAAAAATTGAAGTATCGCAGAAAAACCAACGTAACGACACGGGTAATGTTCTTAACTTCAAGTTTGACAGTTGGTAAATTCACTCTAACATTAAAAGTAACAACACAGGGTTGGTTTTGGTAAATGTAAATTTTCTATGTTTTGCGCGTGGGTCAAAGAAAGAAAACAAAATATATTGCTCTGACATCCTTTTACTAATTCGACCGAGATGGAAAATCCACCTGTGTGAGAATTGCATATATTACTTGGTATATTTTCGAACAAGATTCAAACTACTTTCTAGACTTTTCTGATATTTCTAGGAACAATCTCTAAATCTTTCTTTACAGTTGATTGACTATAGTTTTTGAGTCTATAAGCTTCAAGCATACGGACATTACCTTTTGTTCTACATTTGAATGACAAATAATTAATTCAATATTATTTTCTTTTATGGAAAATCGGGTCGGCTAGTCTATATATAATGTTTTTTTAAATTGTATTTCTGTAACCAATGTCAACTCTATATATAAACAACAACATTATTCGATATTCGTGAGCCATAACAAAATTCATGATGAGTCTTTACTTTTTTATTAACATTATATAGGGGTTAAAAAACGATACAAAAAATACACTCCTGGCCGCTCAATGGTTTAATAACTGTTAATATAATTTATAAAATATTATATTTTTTTTTATATTTCCTTAAAATAATAAAATGTAATCTAGTTATAGGGTTAAACGTTATATCTAATAAAGACAATAAATATGATTTTACTTTAAAAAAAAATTAATATTTCATAAAATATAGGTAATATAATATTATTTCATATTATTATCAATTCATATTAATATTCATATTAGTATGCAGTTTCGTATACACTATTTTAAACAGTTTACACATTATTGAAAAGATGCGTTATAGTTGTATATTATCTAATCTAATAACGACTTGTGATTAATTAATGTTCTACTTACGGTTTGATAGATGTCAGTGATATAATTATAACGAATATACGACTCTAGAGCAACAGCGTCTGCGCGAAATTGAAGAACGCGATCTTACAAACGATTGTCCGTGTGAATGGTGATGCAACGATCATAGGTTATAATACATTTCTTCTACAACCTACCGGATAAAAAAAAAGCGTTGTTCAGTGTCGATAAGAGTGCGCCAAATAAAAAATTACCACAATTTAAAAAAAAACTGACTGTATATTTATTATTATTATTCTAATAAAAAATAGCCCAGCGCCGTCGAATCACGGACACACACTAATGCAATATTCACGCGGACCGTCGACAGTGCGTTGTCGTAAATAATTATATATTATTATTACTGTTATTTTCAAACAGCAACGAATCGCGGGAGGTTGAGCTTGACAAGGATAACACACTAGTTCCCCTACTACGTGTCCACGTAGTAACAGTTTAAATCTGATGTACTTTGGCATTAAAAGTAATATTATATAATTTAATGTGCTTGTCATGAGTTCCTAAAAAACAAGTAAAACGTCGTAATAATTATCAGTGACCTTGACGTTGAAATTTGTAATAGGTACGATGATGAATTATACTATAATAGTACCTATATACATTGGTTGACTGTTAGTTGTTTAGTGGGATTTTAAAACGTTTTAAATGTTAACAATCGCACACTACAGTAGAACAAAAAATATAAAGAGATTTACATGCAAGGCCGTCTGTATGAATATTTCTCGGGAGGAGGTAACAGAAAATATTTTTTAAATCATAATAAATGGTAAACTTACAATTTTAATAATTGAAGGTGTTCGTATTTTTTTTTATTTATATAATCATCATAAATTAACAATACAGATAATATATAAATTTATATACTATTTTATGATTATCAATCTCTTTTAAGCTAAGCTTGTGTTATCAGCAACTAACTTATCAGCAAGAGTATTGGCCTAAATTGTTTATATTTTTACAATTCCCACCCTTTAAAAGAGGCTTAACCATCGCGACTTTAAAATAATCAAGAAAAATACTTTGTTGTATACTTAAGTATAACATAATATATCATTTAAAGCGGGATAGGGGCACGGCAACTCTCTCCTAAGGCCGTCATTGTTAACAGGTGAAATAGGTAATCACTTGAATTATACATACAAATTAATTTTTTTTATCAGAATAATAATAATTGTTCCTTGAAACAGATATTTATTAATAGGTACAATAAGTAGTACAACACGTTTATAATATCAATAGCTTTAAATTTCGTATTAGATTCTGTATATTTTATTATACTAAACTATTTAATAAAAAGGTTATAAATAATTATAATATTATGTGTTACGTATAATATTTTAATACATACATATAATTATTTGGATTAATACAATTTTACGAGGACATTTTTTTCTTTATTATAATAAGTATTATTGGATAAAATTATGCATTCAAACGTAAAGTATATAGGTACCTACACAGTACAAACGCCAATAGGTACACATTATACATACTAATAGAATATTTGTTTGTTTTTATTTTTGGTATTTTTTTGTTTTTTTTTTGCAGAATTTTCTTATACCAAACAAGTGGACATATACTCTATATTATGTAATACACTTTAAAACATGCAAATAGTGAATGGCTGCCGGAAGAACTTGACGAGGTAATAAAGCGAGTTGAGGTCACGCTAGAAATTGTTTGAGACATATCGACTTAAGTAGATTTTCTATATATATAATTATCTTTTTCATTCATTTGTTATTTAATTGTTTTCAATTGTCTTTAATCATTATTTATCATTATTTACTTACTCCGAGGAGTGCATATAACATATCGAAAAATAATCCATACTCGCACTGTAGTTTTCGATAAATTAAAACTTTGGAGCATAAAAATCTAGAAATATATATATTATTGTTATATTGACATACGATCGTATAATTATGCAATTATTCAGTATATTTCTAGACAGTTATTTACTAATCTCTTGGTAAAAAAAGTATGTGAATTTTAATAATTCAGAAATAAATAAATTTACAATAATGTCTTTGGAAGTTAATTAGGTATAATTGGTGCCTTAGTATTGATATATTGGTATTTATACCGTTGGATTTATTACACAAAAAGTCATAAATCATACAAGTTAAATTAAATTGAAAAATATTATTTGACTTAAATAATATTATCCATAATTTAGGAAAAATTATAAATATATTTTTTTAAGAGGCGATATTGAGCATGATATAATATAAAATGTCATGGCTATATATTAGAATATTTTCTAGATAGTCGTTTTCCCGTATGCTGTAACTATTTAGTTTTTTATTTTTTGATTAATATGTTAAGCTCAGGTGATACCTAATTTAACCTAGGTGCGGTCTAAATAAAGTATCATATCTTCGGTGAGTAGGATAAACTTAGAATAAATACTATTGGTCATCTATAACTATGCGTAGTAACTAATAAGTATATATTTAAAAATATTGATTATTTAATAAATTAATTTTTTATTTTATGCATATTGTTGTGTAACTTTATGATGAAAAAAAAATAATGGTGAATCAAGATTTTTTTAGCATTTTATCGTGCGTAATGTGACCTAATGATGGCTTATAAATTATAACTAAATCTGCTTATCAACAATAATACATTATGTAAGGTTTTTGGGTGTAATAATATTATCAACAGTATATAAATAGTATGGTATTGGGTTTATATTATATCATGATATACCTAAACATTATTTATGATTTAGAATGTATACCATAATATAAGCATAAGTATATAAGTAAAAAAAAAAATACTTTACAAAAATTTGTTTTGTCCAAAATACACTTTCTATTTCGAAGACTCCAAATGTATAATAAAATAATAATAATATATTATATAATATTATATAACAGTTTTGGTAATTAACAATGTTCAAACGGTTTTATTAAAATGTCATTATTCAGTTTTAATTTGCTTCAAATGAATAAATTTAACAATAGAACGTGTAATTATTATTGAAATATACAATATAATGACTAATAAACTTATTGAAATTAATATTAAAACCAATAAAACGTCCAATTGATAATACTGATACCAAAACATGTCGTTTAATGCCGAATTCATGTGTTCAGTTCCATTATGTTTAATTACATACTCGGTTCAATATGCAACTAGCTGTTTTGGAGACATTGGTCGATCTCTAAATATCTGATACAACTTTTGAACATTTTGTTTGTACCTACAAAAATAGAATATATTTTTAAACAATACAAATAAACATATACATGTAACTGTATACTATAAATGTACATAATAATTTTAAAACAATCATAATTATTATACTTTTTTAGAATTTATTGAATCATTGTTTTGAAAAAAATTTAATGTAGGTACTTTTTGTTGTTGATTATTTCTTTAGCGGTAGCTAGAACTGATTCTTTATTTATTGTTTTATAGTCTAGACTTAAACCCATTCCCAAGAATACTGCGTTTGCTATGTTTCTGTGTTGATCGCTAAATAATGGTATGCCAAGTATAGGTATTTGATTGATGATGGCTTCATTTATACCAGACAACCCACCATGATAAATAAATAGTTTTAATTTTGAATGTGCTGTATATAAAAAAAAAATAAATAATGATTATAAATAAAATCATTTATTTTTTCTTAAAAATGTAATTAGAAATAATATTTGAGCACCCATTATGTCTCTTTGAGGAAACCATTTTTTGATCATGACGTTGTTTGGTTTGTTTTCCATTATCTCACCATCATATTTCCACAGTATCCGTTGTGGTAGTTCAGCAAATGCCTCTTGTAACGAAATTTGCATTTTCGGCGGAAGTGAATCCATTTTTACAGTGGAACCAAACGAGAAATATATTACTCCTTCTGGAGCGTCGTCAATAAATAATTGTATGTCCTATATTTAATAGCAACGGGCAACGATTAATGTATTTAAAAATAAATCTAATGGAACAGCAAGAATGACTCAATAAAATACTTAAGTTTACATCTAAACATAATGTACGGAAAATTATAAAAAAAACATTTGATGAAAATTTCAAGTACCTTCGGTGATTCGTTTTTAAATTTCAACAAAATAAAGAAATCGTTCGATCAAAAATCGTTAATTTACGGATGAATATCCAATGTCATAAAAATGTTAACTTCAAACGCTCATAAAAAATTAATTTGGCTTTCCAGTAATTTTTTTTTGTTTAAGGTAGACAAATGTATGAAGAATCTTATATTGAATTTTCAAATTTTTTGACAGAGCAATCATTTTTTTCAAACAATAATTTAAAAAAAAACTAATAAAAATCAATAATTGTTTATGCCTATAAATAGCTCAAAAAAAAAAAAAAAAAAAAAAATACAAAATATTTTGAAAATTTTATCATGCACAGAAAATGCTAATTTAAACATTTACTGAATATTTTTAGAATCTACGGTTATTCGTTTTTAAGTAATACCAAAAAAAACAAAATCAATTTTGTCAAAAACTGCAGGTTTTGCGTAAAAGTTCTCATTTTCCTTATTCTTTTTTATTTTTAACGTTTTTAAAAATTACTGAGAATTTTCAATTTTGACTTCTCAAAAGTACTAACTAGATTAATATTCCCACCACAAAAAAATTATTTCGACTACTTATCGTGTATATAGACATAAAATAATAAAAATATTAAAAAAACACACATAAATATAAAATTAATACATTTATCGCTCCGCTCAGAATCTAAAATGTATTTAATGATCAGTAAAAGTGAAACGTTTTAAATGTTTATATTATATACATACATTTGCTTAGCGTTAAGGATTCGTTTTGGATGCTTTGCTATAAAATATATTACCTAAATAGTAATAGTAGGTAATAGTAGTTACCTATCGTAATATTTATCAGTGACATACTTATTATCACTTCAATATCATTATCGTACTCTATTCACTACAATTTCTTCAATTTTTCTCTCATTTCTATAGTGAATTTAATAGAATTTAATAGAATTTAATAGAATTTAATAGAAATATAATCCACTAAAAATACTGAACATAAGGATTACATGATTTATTGAATGTATAACTCATTATAATATAAATAAATTAATTAAAAAAACCATACTTTTGGCAATGGTTTTGGATCAATTACGTGAATACCTCCGATTTCTATAAGATTTGGCATCCAAGGCCTTGGTAGATTGAAAGAGAAATGGCTGTTGACGAATACTAATGATATTTTTTTCATTAACGTGTAAGAGTCCGGCACGTCTTTGCCGAAATAAGTTCTGCCGATTACCGTCGCATTGCGATTGTATCTCCAACTTTGACTATTCGAAAGCATGTAATCGTAACTGTTTGTTAAACGGTCCCAAAATGTCTTAGGACTCGCCATCGCTACGTTCAGTGTGGATGTGTATGAAGTAATCAAAGGATTACCAAACTCACCGTTTAACCTAATAAACAGGATACATGTTTATGCACACGTATAATGGACATTGATGTATTATTTGTAATGCAAAGAATTTAAAAAAAAACAACTACTTGGTTAATTTTCTTATGAACGTACCATGTCGGCATAGCAGATGTAGTAACGGTGATCATCGGCACTTGCAGTTTGTAGGCTATATACGAATCACAACCTGAGCCCAACAACTGTGTGACGAAAAGGTCATATTTTTTGGATTCAAGCACGGTCCAGAAATCTTTGCGCTTATAAATAGCTTCACACGAAGTGAGATGTGTTTTGATCAAATATTCAGTACCATCAGAACCAACAATGTACTTAAACGGTGTCGACGCCGACCGTGTCATGTATAAAGACGAATCTATCTTAAAAACCATAAAATCATACAAATTAGTTGGTACCATAATTTGTTCATCTTTGGCATTTGACGTCATGAAACTGTTGACATAAAGTTATTTGAGTTTATTTCGAAAACCATTGATTGCTGTCATGATAATATGAGAACAAACATATTATCGTAACAGCGGTAATAATAATTGTAGTCTTGTATAGTTTTACTACAAACAAATGCTACCTACCTGAGTATAGTTTTCAATTTTTTCTTTTTTTATAAAAGGGGTTATCACGGTAACATTGTGGCCAGCCGACACAAGAGTTTGTAATACAGCATCCATAACGTTCCAATGACTCTGTCCATACATCGGAACGAAAGCGAATATTTGAGCCCCATAGACAACAGTAATTATTAAGTGTAGATTTAAAAGAACTGAAATAAAATACATTTGAAATATTTTATAGTATAAATATAATAGATATGCCTAGGTATTGATAAACTACGATGAACGCATACGGCGGTGATATAAAAACTCAATTGTTTAACGAATATTTTCGAAGGAATGTGTTACATGTTATTATAACGCAACTAAAGTAGGTATTATTATTACTATAACTAATAATCTATAAGTATTGTACATTAAACCTACCGGTGAGAAGGCATTATATTTTTCAAGCTTTAGTTAACATGTGTTACCTATCAGAAAAATTAACAGCAATGCAGTGTTCGTTTTAAATTCGTACCTAGTCATTATAAATTTTTTTTTATATATTTAATTGTATTATATGTTAGCCAGTGTTACTTGCGACCTATTATTAGGTCATAGATAAAAATAGTACTTATCTCTCTACCTCTTGGTTCATATTATTTCAATCAACTTTAGGTTTTCAAGTTGAGGTTACTATCCGTACCAAACCAAGTTAGTATATTTAAATACGTATTAATAAACAATTATTTTAACTGTTTTATTAGTTAATTTGACCGTTATAATATTGGACTTTTACACCTAGTCCCATTACGAGCACGACGCAAGTATTTCATTGAGGAGCGGTGTGATGGTAATGGTCACGAGTGTTTACATCAATTGGTCATATAAAATTGGTTGTGCTATAAATTTGTAGTATATACCTACTATAAGACTTGGGTTGATAAGCCGCAGACCTTTTCGACGCGATAATTGGTTTGATGACGACATATACAAATTTACAATAACCATTATGATACTGCGATGTAATTTAATATACAAATATTTGATGACTGTTTGTCAGGTATGCATAATCAGGATGATGAAAAATTCATCAAAATATGGTATTTTTTTTTCGTAATTTATAATAATTTAAAACATTATGTACAATAATTGCTATAACAATCTTTTTCATTATAAACGCACAATAATTTGTATGGTTAATTTTTGCTCATTTTAAAACATATTAGGTGCATTTCATTACTTTTTTTTTTTTATTTGACGGCCAATTTATTAAAAAAATGAACTCGAGCTGTGCGTGTACAAACACCATGTCCAACGTACTTGAAACGAACGACATACCGACCGCAGCCGCCTTACGTTCGACGTCGTCGTCACGGAGTTGCTGCACATGTCATGACTACCGTCCAAGTTTTAGTCATCCACATAGTCAATTGGAATCCGGCGGCCACGGGCATCCCCAACGACGCGCTGCTCGACATCCGTGACATTCGTCCAACACTCTGGTCCGGTGGTACAAGAACGCGGGCCGCGATCCTCGGTGGCCAGAACACCGGTACACCACGGAACACCGGTGTTCGACAACATGCACCATTTGGTGGTATCGCAAGAACCACTTAACTTTACGTATATGAAGTTGGCCTCCTTACTTTGTGCAAAAAAATTTCAAAATAATTGTAAATTCAATAGCCGAATTTGTAAATACTCCCCTCGGCCGTTATGTCAAAAACAAGTTTTTTTTTTTTTGGGGGGGGGGGAGAGCAAGTTTATGTAGCCCTCTGCAATCTATCTAATCGGTTCATGACAAATTGTAAATAATTGTAAATGAAATTTGGGAATTTGTAAATCGGTAGAAAACTTAAAAATCATAAAACAATATCGGAGGTTGGTGCAAATTCATGTAGCACCCCGACATTTGTCGATCACTTGGCCCTTCGAAATTTACTTTTGACTTAACGGCCGAGGGGTCGTTTATAAATTCGGGGATTAAATTTACAATCATTTACAATTAATTTACAATTGTTTGTAATTATTTTGAAATTGTTTGCACAAACTCAAGGGGCCAACTTCATGTACATCTTAACTTTAACGAGTGAGTGTGCCGCATCACCCCGTTTTTGTTGGGGGACGTCGTAATTAATTTTGTTTATATAATGATGTCAAACAATGTACCAATGTTTATTGATCCGGAAAACGACTGTCAACGTGTAGCTATTGTAGTATCTACTCGTTTGAAATGATAATAAAATATTATGTATCTACGTCTATTTATTATTTCTGGTCTTGTAAAATACATTTTTACTAAAGTTTTCTACAAATCATTCGGGATGCTTATTTATTGCTACGCGCACAAAGATTTCTGTTACATTATATCCTATCCTACGTACATACGTATAATGCGTTAATGCATATTTTGTAAAAATAGTTTTCCATATTAATTGAATGCGCTAGTGGCGCCATCTTTCCGGAAAAATAATACAGCTTTAATGAATAATTTGAAATTATCAGACAGATCGATTGAGCTGATTTTTTTTTTAGATGTTTGTAATAGTTTTAATAATGGTTTTACGGAAAAAAGTTAGAATAGTTTCCCGGAAAATTGAAAAATCCTGGAAAAACTGAAAGTGCTATTTCCGAAGGATATATATGTGTAACCTCTGTTTATTTATAGATTTGCTATTGGTTACATATTTTATAACAATTATAATTAGTAAGAATATGGCATATACATATCTTTACAAATAACTTTATAAAAAAAAACAAATCTTTGGTACAAGTCACCATTGTGATGTATTTTTATGTATTTAATATTCTGATTTCACTTACTTGCGCATCTCACGGGGTCCTTAATCCACCGCAAGTGGATTGTCTACCTGATAATATACTGCTTGCATATTTATCCGATTCAGTCGGATTGCTTACCTAGCTGGCTTAGTTGCATGTAAATCACTTGAAGTTATGCTTAACTTAATCTTTAGCTCGACAACGCTGGGCCGAGACAGTTATAGTATTAAATGAATTACGCTAATACTCTCAGATTTTTGGCTTTTTTTTACTTATAGGTTCATGACACTAAATTGTGGAACTAGTTCTGATATTTTGAAAAGCATATTATAAAAAGTGTTTTGGTTCATCTATTGGACATAGATTGTTTTTTTGAACGATTTAACAGATGTGATGGACAAGAGTAATGAATTCTGCATCATCGTATTTATTTTTGGTTCTTTATAGTAACCATGAATACAACTTCGCAATACGGTGATTTGAAACTACAAGAACGATCAATGTACATTGGACGACTAAAAAAATATGTCATTGTGTAAATATTTATACCGAAACGTGCTTTGTTATGTGAGTTCAATAGATACATAATATTATTGATTATTTATCATTAATTATCTTATTAATTATGTATTGCTATTTTATATAAAAATTATATACGACATATTAATATGTAATCCGGCAAATGGCTCCAAACAATAATATGTGACAACAAGTAGTAACTCAAGACCAACAAAAATATCTAATTAAAATATAACTTTTTATTCATTTTTTATATTTGTTTTACCATATCTAATTAGTAATTACCTACACTTATTTATAATTAATGTTTCAAAATAATATTACCTAAGGACACGAAAATATAAATATTTTAATGCGTATTTTATATATTAATATATTATATATCATTTTTGTATAGCAGTAAATATAAGGTAATTACTTAAATAATAAAATATAATTTAAACTTTAAAATAATATAAAAACATTACATTTTTATTATTTGCTTAACTCGAATTAAGAATTTAATTAATTGTCTTGGTGGATAGAAAAATTGCTTAAAAATTAAATTCTTTAGACTTTGACTATTTGCCTAGGTATTTATGTATTATCCAGATTTAACTATATGTATTATATATATTATTATGTGTTAAAGCCATGGGCAGATAGGCCTATCGGGAAGCCAGAAATTTCCCGGTGGGCCTCCTTCTGTATTTGAACGATGGGACCTTTTGCACCTTTTTATCGTTTAACTTAATAACTCATTAATATTATACAATTACAATAAAAATTAGAAATATAAAATAATATAATTTAATAGTTCAAACAGTGTAAGCTTATAATCTTAAATCTGTGATATTTTACAAAAAAGATTTCTTATCGGCCCACATCTGGCCAAGTATTGTGTTATATACTGTTTTGAAGTGTTGGTAAAATATAATTTATACACAAATACAAATCGTGGCTTACACTTTGTGTATAAATGTTTGCTTACTTCAATCATTACTTAAATAGAATGCGAATGTACGTTTTCTAAATTAAAATTTGTCAACAATTATTTAAGAAATACTATAGGTCAAAATGTATTAGAAAGTCTTTTATTAATGAATGTTGAGAATATCTTTCTTAACAAAATTGATTCTGAAGAAATCATTAATAGTTTAGGAACTAGAAACCCAGTATTTGGTAAAATGTTATTATTTTAAAATAAATAAATGATTTTTAAAAATTAGTTTTGTTATTTCATATAATAATGTAGGTACCCGTGGGAGATTTTTTTTTCATGTAAGGGCCTTTTTTTGAAATTTTCCGTTAGACCAAAAATGGCCTATCTGCCCATGGTTAAAGCACCAATTATCAAAAGTTAGGTACCGAAAATAATTAATTTTATTAGTTGGATTGGTATTTTTGAATTTAAAATTATGTTATAATATTATATAATTGCATACAAAAAATATTAAACACTCGTGAGTTCTCAAAGTTTAATAAAGTTAAAAGTTTTGTTTAGTTTTATTTAGTTTTTTTAAAAGTTTAATTTAATATATTGTGCATTATAACTGTGTCGTTAATATAAAGGGTGATTCTGTTATCGAAGAACATTCATTATTTTAAAAACTGATTACGTTTTTGTACATAATTTTAAATCTACTATACAAAATAAAATTTTGTTAGAAACCATATTATGAACTAACATTTTGCAGTTTACCAAAACTGAGTCCGCGTGTACCCCGCGCAGGCGCAACTCTACTTCACTAATTTAAACTTTAAAGTTTAAATACTTATAAGCTATATTTTACCAAAATTCAATTTTTATTAGTATAAACATTTGAATAGCTAAGAAATTGCTCGTTCAAATTTTAAAGTGAATCAATATTTAAAAAAAATTCAAAATAAAAAAGGTGGTTCTCATTTGGAAAACAAAAGTTTGTATCGCCACAGAAAACTCTTTAAATAGTACAAAAAAAAAAAAAACTCAAGCATTTTAAATAATGGACTTCGAATTTGAATAAATGTATAATTGAAGCTTAAAATAGGAGTGATCATGCTTGGTGAGTCATTCTGTATATGAAGTAATATAAATATAAATCAAAAAATAATTGTAATACATTATGGTGTTACTTTTATATAATTGTACTAAAATATGATAAAATACAATTTTCTAAATAGGTAAATCTACGATATATCGATTGCTAAAATACCAAAACAGTTAATTTTTAAAAATAAAGCCTATTTTAAATTACAATAACAATGAATATATATATTTCACATTCAATATTTGAAAATATTTAAAATTAGAATTTTCAGTATTCATTCTTTTTTTGGTTTACTTAAATTACATACATGATTTTTAAGAGCTTTAAAAATAAGAATTATAACACTTAAAGTAACTAAAGCAATTAACACAACAGTAATTATAATATCAATAAAAAAATATTGATACCAAGACAATTCTAATGCAGCTGTTTTTAAATGATGTGCGCCTTTGTGTTTGATTACATATTCTGTCCAATATATTACTTCTTCTTTTGGTGTATTTTGTCGATCCTTAAATCTTCTAGAAAGTTCTATCGCTTTTAACTTGTATCTATAAATGTAAAATTGTATTATACCTTTAAATATTAGGAGAAAAATATTACCTACACATTTTAATCATATTTATTAATTAGGTAATAATTTTATAGATACTATAGACTTGAGGGTATTGATGTTTAAAAGAGTAGCCAACCTGTGTAATAACAGTCATTTCATCATCAAAACAATTACTGTGTTTTTTAAAAATTTAAGAAGTACAGACAAGTATAATATACAAATATATATTATTATTATTATTTAGGTATTGGTATGGAATCAAACCATTCATGATACATTCGAATATTCACAGTTAAATTAAAGTTCAAACCAGCCAATTTATAAAATATAAAACAAGCATGTAACTTATAACCAAGGCTCTCTACTGTTATAGACTAGCGCCGTGAGCTTTTGAAAGTTATTTTTTATAATAATAATTATAAAAATATAATGAGCAATAAGTCATATAATAAAATATTAATTAATATAAATGTACAATAAAGTATCGTTTTCTCCTTATCTTCTGATAATAATAATTACATAACAATATAATAATGAAAAAAGTTCTTTGAAAAGAAAAAGTTGTTCATGGTTGAGACATGTATCATTGTACCATGAGAATGTTATAAAGAGCACCGTGCGCCGTGTTTTAAAAATGGCTGAAAGTTTATAGAATTCAGTATAAAATATCTTACTTATCATAGTTAGTTATCATTTCTTTGATAGCATTCAAAAATATATCTTTGGTCAACGTTTTGTGATCCAACATTATGCCTGCACCCCAATGAGCGATGTTAGCAATATTGTGAAATTGATCGAAAAATAGAGGTATACCAAGTACAGGCATTCCACTGTCTATGGCTTCAAAGATCCCAGACATACCACCATGAGATATAAACAATTTTACATTCTTATGTTCTAAAATACAAAATTGAGCAAAATTTATAACAGACGGTATATGTTCAAATTTTAATTATAGCAGATAATCTTCATTAAAAATGGATAGCAAATAAACGTACAGCATGCATATTAATACATTTTATTCGTAGATGAGTTTAAACTGAGTATAAAATTTATCAAACAAGTAAATTGACCTTAAATACTCTAGGTAATATAATTGAATAATTTTCGCATAATACATATTAATAAAATGGAGTAAATAAAAAGTAGGTACTCAATTAAAAATATTTAGTATAACTCATTATTTAACTGCTTTCTAGTGGTAATAAATTATTATGAAACAGAGTACTAAACATGTTAGATACCTAAAATATCTCTTTGTGGAAACCATTTCCCTATTTTAACATTTTTTGGCAAGTCTCCTATATTTGGAATATCGTACTTCCACAGTACCCTTTGAGGTATTTCTGCCAGTGCTTCAACGAACGCTTTCTGCAAATACGCTGGTGCTGTCTCTAATCGAATTACAGATCCTAACGTAAAGAATATAACACCATTCACAGAATCATTAATATATTGTTCAATATCCTAACAAAAAAAAAAAAATAAATAAATAAATAAATAAATAAATAAAAAAACATAAATTTAAGAATGAAATATGTTTCGATCATACACAGTTATCGACTTTGGTATATATATGACTTACTTTAGGCAGTGGTTTTGGCTGTACTAAATGTATTCCACCTATGTTCACGAAATTAGGTAACAATGGCCTGGCCAAGTCTACAGTATAATGCCCGTTGACGAACACTAATGATGAATTTTTCATTAAGGTGTCAGCGTCTGGTGCGTCAGAACCGAAATATTTTCTACCGATGACCGTCGATTCCCTGTCAACCCATTTGAACACCATATGCGAGTACAAGTAATCGTATGTATTCACCATTCTTTGAATGAAATTTTCGGGCACTGCGAACGGTGCGTGGTACGTTGAAATGTGTGTGGGGTTCATGTGACTACCGAACGTATGATGGTACCACGTATGAACATGGCTCGAGACAATGACTATCTGTGGTATTTTCAAATAATACGACACGTATGCACCACACGACGAGGCTAGTAGTTCGGTAATAAACAGGTCATATCTATAAAAATCAAAAAATAATCAATATATAATATATATTAATAAATCCAGTCTTGTTAAGAATACTTTTCAAGTACCGTCTTTTAAAAGTATTCAAAATAGCTTTTTTTGATTATTCAAATATTTGTACATTTATCACGAATGTATGCTTAACATCATTAATAAATATTTCAATGAAATAATTAATAAGTACATTCTTTAATTGTTTCGAGAATTGCAGGTGTCATATACCTATTATATTTTTATCAGGTCAAGTTAAACTTCAGATAGGTAGGTAGATGTACATTTTAGCTGTTGTGTCATCTGCGTTTTTTATGAAATCTTAAAAATTTTTAGAAGCATAGATTTTTAAAGTAGATATTTAAATACAAGTATTTGAATAACTTAACAAGACTGTAATAATAATTAATAATTTTATAAACTATATAATATTACTTATTAGTTATTCCTAGCTGTGTACTTTTAAAAGTAAAATATTATCATCAAAAAGTAGATGAAAGACAATATTATTAATTTATATCTGTATTAAATTAAGTTTTGTGGTTTTAACTTATAGGATATTTAATTGATGAATTCATGCATTACCGAGCCACCATCGTATGTAATATTGGGCTATGCACAAATGCATTGTGTGCTGTATTGGATCGTATTTGTGCATTCGGTGATACAATAAGCTCATTTCTGTGTGCCCAAATCATATTGGTATACGTATGAAAATACCCATAACAATATTTATTAGTTATATAGACGTACGTCGTCTAACCAGCCACAGTACTATATATCTACTACCTACCTATATATTCTGTCCGTTTTATTCAAATATATAAATTGTTATTATTATTGGCGTAGTATACGAAATTCGAATATAATTCTAATTGATATCCAACATAATATTATGGATACGGCATTTATACCTTCATTAAACATATATACTTAGGCCAACATAACAGCTAAATTCGATGGTTCTCCTTAAGTCAGAAGCTTCAGAGTGATCAAGAAATTATATAGCATAAACACGAGAGAAAAGAAACGGTTAATGGTAAACAATGATATTAGTTGTGTTGACTTATAGATTTGTTAACAATGCCGGATCTATAAGTTTAATAATTAATATTAATGGCCCAACCTTTACAACAGTGAATAATAACAATTATTGATACACGTGTAATCGATAGCGTTATACAGAATAATATAGATAATAATAATGAACACAAAATTAATATTAAAATATGATTACCGTGACCCGTATCGCTAATATACATGTACCCGCAATGTACACATGTAAATATGTTTGTCAATATATTCTGTTAATTTAACGAGTTGTTTATGTTTTTTTCTCAGTAATTTATTGAAATTGAATAAATAATAAAAAGTAATATAACATATGACTTGACTACTTGAGTTTTACCTAATAAGTTTTTACAGTCCCAAAAATTAAAATGGTTTTTAAATTACTTAAAAAAATATAGTTTATTTGTGTAGTTTAGGTAATGATTTTAAGGAGGAAAAATATAATGACCGAGTGATGTGAGAAAAGTTTTTGAGCAACCTATATATTTAGAAAATAATGGCTCAGAACATTATTTACCAATACATCCAAGTATAATAAATAATAATATATCGTACGGTGGTCGGTCTTAAATGTCAGACAGTAAAAAACTATTCAATACATCAAGTACAGGTGTCTGTCAACCGTCACTTATCCGAACGCGATATTGTGGATTTCGTATTTACCTAAACGATAGTTTTAATAGTCAACGACACTTTATCATATCATAATACCATAATACGCACTTGAGTTTTCACTCGTGTACCTGCGCACACATCAGGCGAGGTATTGCGCAATGAAAAATAAACGGGAAAATAACAAATGGATAATAATTATATTATGACGGTTTCCTTGCTTGTTCGTTTCAATGGCGCGCCAAAACTCCTCGTGCTCGTACACCGCCCGGCACATATCCTTTTGGCGACCCGACAGAAACGGCAGGTTGTTGTGCACCGAACATTCGCCCATGACCGTGTTCCAGGGCACGCCGACGCCCGACGGCATCAGACGCGACATGTCCACTTCCGTGTAATTGGCCACCGGCGATTTCTTGGGGAACGGCGTGATGGCCGTCACGTGGTGTCCGCGGGCCACCAACGTCTGCAGCACCGAGTCCACCACGTTCCAGTGGCTTTTGGCCGCGATCGGCATCATGGCCAGGATTCGGGCGCCGTCCGCGGGGCAGTGCAGTCGGCCCGACGTCAGCACGACGACCGCTATCGTCGCGGCGCACCAAAACGACGCGTCCATCTCCCGCACGACCGTGTACGCCGATAGTGGCAGTCGCCAACTGTATTCTTGTTCGCTGAAACGGATTGATCGGACGGTCATAGGTCAGAAATCGTAAGCCAATACGAACTGTGGTCACGTGTATCAATTAATGCACATTTTATAATAAATGGTATGGGCGAAGGGGAGGGGGACACTGGACAGCGCTATTTAGTAACAAAATGGTAATTAGAGCATAATATGTTCCTATTGTCATACAGCTATAGAGTGATTCAAAATGTACGTAACAGTCACTTTATTGATTCAAAATAAAGAAAAATGTATGTTACGAAAGTTTTCGATTTAGAAACCGGTCAATATAAAAATAATATTGTTCATATTAATAGTAGTTTAGGTGCTGATGGTTTAATGAAGAATGAAAATTTTGAAATCCGTAATGAATTAAATAATTTCTTTGCTAATGTCGGAAAAAACATAGAATATGATTTTAATAAAAATTGTTTTTTTGAAAAAAACTATGGAGTTGGCTTAATAAAAAAGATTTTATACAAGTCTTAATTTTTTTGACCTCTATTTCACAAGCAGAAATAATAAAATATGTTTCAGTAATTAAACCTAATAATACTTTCTCTGATCGAGGAATAACAAATACTATATTAAAAAATACTATTAACAATATTATTTATCCTATTCAATATATTTTCAATCAAATAATTTCGATTGGTGTTTATTCAAACTCATTTAAAAAATGCATTATAATACCTCTATACAAAATTGTGGGAATTACAAACCCATATCATTATCATTAACACTATCTAAATTTTTTGAAAAATGTCTGAAGTCTAGAATATTAGATTTTAAACTTTAGAAATTTATAAAACTTTAAATATCTCTCGTGCATTGCATTAATTAATGTTGTTCAAGCACTAAATTCATTAAAAAATTTCTTCATATTATGTTTGCAAAAAAATATAGGTTCCAATTTAAGTTTCTAAAGTTGACCCACTAAAACCCCCTAATATATTCTAAATAATTATAAAATGTACATTTTGAATCACCTGTATAATATATTAAACCAAACTATATTATAATGGATAAATGGATACATAAAACTGCTGTATTTGATTACAATACGTAGGTATTTATGGCAGGGGTGAAGGGATCAAAGGGGCCCATAATGATGTTAAATTTTTTTTTACTGGATTATAAAGACTGATTCTAAATATAACCCGCAGCTTTGTATTAGGAAAATTATGTGAATCCCATGAAAAATCCCTGATTACGCCACTAGTATTTAGATAATGACTCTTTTATAATTTATCATTTTATATTGATTTAAATATGTTTGATTGAACTAAAAATCATTCATCCAAGAAACACATAGGTATACCTGCAATCACCCTTATTCATTAATGTTTGTTTAGAATGAGTAAAATTTAATATTATTTAGTCACCGCAAGTATAATACGTAATCATTATTGTTAAAAAAAGAAAAAGAAAAGAATTCAAATATCGAGAAAATATATAGGTTTTTAATCTATTCAGATATAAGGCTTAATTTATGTATTATTATTTATTGTTTTTTATTTTATAACATATATGTTTTTTTAAGTATGTTCACACGATAAGTAGTCGAAATAATGCTTCGATTTTCAACTTCAGTAACTTTTCTGGTATGAAAATGAATCTAGTTGGTACATATTTAAAATTCCCAAAAGTTTTCAAAAACGTTGGGAAAAACGAAAAAAAATCAAGGAAAAACGGGATTATTTATGTCAAACTATTTTTGACAAAATCAATTTAGTTTTTTTCCTACGAATGTCGATAAAATTTTTTTTGTTAAATTAAAAGACTTGAAACTTTAATACAAGGTTTTTTATTAACTGTTTTAATAGCAGTTGAATATTTTTAAAAATACATATGCATGATTTTTATTTATAAGCATTTAAAGTTTAAATTTTGACAAAATCCATTAAATCTTTAATATTTTCAAATTATTTTGTAGTAAAAAATATTTAAAATGTCCAATTTGTATAACTAAGGTTTGAAAATTATAAACAAGATTTATTGTTAATAGTTAATATTGTAACCAAAAAATTATAAAATTATATTAACTAAAATTTTTTTTATAGACATTTTAAGTTCAAATTTAGATGAAATTAAATATTTAATCCACATTTGACTTACTAAACACTTACTGTACAGCAGAGTGGTACCTATTTGCCCAAATTTTTAAATAAACATTTAAGAGTACGATTTATTTAATTTAATATCATAAAACATTTTTAGGAACAATGTATAAAATATAATATATTTTATATTTACCTAGGTAACTAAAATTTTACGCTCGCGAAC
>JACXSJ010000036.1:0-11531 GCA_014851325.1 Pentalonia nigronervosa
TTTTGATTATTTTAATCGAGTGAATATCTCGACTGTAATAATATTTCGATTATTTTAATCGAGTGAATATCTCGATTATAGTAATATCTCGATTACTAATTACTCGATTATCGAAATCATTCGATTATTCCCATCACTAACTATAAGGTCTATGATAGATACTAATAAACATTGATTATAGAATAAACTTATTCTATAATCAATGCTAATAAACTATCAAACTATATGTTATTTACTAGCAATATTGTTTTAATTAGCGGCAATAAATGCCGAAAGCAAATGACTATAATTACATAAATAGTTTTTCTTCGAATTGGTTTTATTTCGATATATAGCTCTAATTCTCTATTTAAAAAAAGTGTACAAGTGGATAAATGGGTAATATTAATATTTATTAATAATTAGGTCTTTGGGATTCAACATAATAATAAAATTATTTTAAGGTTCCTTAAATAATATTCTTACCTTAAAGTTCAATTATAGATCATCTGCTACACGTAAATTTGTTGTTGTGCGTGGGTTAGAGTGTGAAAACAAATGGGATACTACAAAATTATTAACATGAGTGGTTTATAACCAGTGCTTGAATTGGAAAAAAATTAGAAGGAGATGCAAAAGTGTAAAAAAAAATATCCGTACTTGATTATTTAAGTGTCTTATTAATAAGAATATAATTAGAAGGAGTACACATAAATAATTTTTAAAAAGAAGAGGGATTCCGACCCCCCATGCCACCCTCAATTTAAGCACTGTTTATAATATATTGTAGGAAGTAGTAATCAATATTAAATGTACAGAGGGCTTGAACATATTTAAATTGCATACAAACATATTATATCTAGTTCAGTCTTATGGAAATTGGATCCATTGATCTTTGGATAGGATAGGTTAAAATAAAATTAGCTATATGATAAAAAAAATAGCATATTAAAATATGCAAATAAAAGTAAACATTGTAAATGCAATATTACATACCTATTTAAATATAAATAAATTTATATTTTGTTGTACACATTAATTTGTCTAATACTGAAGGGTTTATGGTATACATTATCCATATAAATACATATATTTATAATTTATATATTTCATTTGATCCTTATGTTTAGGTTGTATTGTTGCAATTGAATAAAATGTGTGATTTACACAATTTATCCTAGGGTTACTCTAAACTATTATTCCTATTCAGTACCATTGCATTTAAGACCGTAAGCACTTAAGTATTACTGAAATTGTAAGCATTGCTATAATAAATAAAATTCTTAATATGATTCATTCAATTCATTCAAAAAAATTTGTATTAATTATGGTTTATTATCAATCATAACTGTTTCAGTATTTACACAATCAAATAATAATTGAATTTGATCATTTTTGAATATGAAGATGATTTTAATGCATACACATTAAGTCATTGTTTAAATTATGATAAACAAACCGGTCCATAAAATATATATTATGACTATTATAAGCTTAAATTTTCTATTTTTTGCTAATAATTATCTTTGTTTAATGTTATATAAAGTTTTAATAAAAAATAAAAATATGTATCCTATAATAAATTATATAAAGCATGGATATAAATATTTTGTTTTATTATAATACCATAGTAAATAAAACTACAATGTTGAATTATAAAATGTTATATGAATAAAATAAGTTGTTTTGTGAATAATCCAAAGTAGAATTGTTATTATATATAATTATTTATAATAATAAACAGTAGACAGTAATTAAATTAATGATTTAGATTAAACTGAGTTTTAAAATTGTTTTTTTTTTGTTTCAAGATCATCAACAAAAGTTTTATCACCTACCACCTAGGCTAAAAATATACATTTAAATTATACCCATTAAATTATGCCCAAGTATAAGTCTAAAGAATGAATAATATAATTTGGATATCTGTTTAATGTCTTTAAACATAATTTAGAAGTAATGCATTTATATAATGGTATACATATAAATTATATTAATGAACTTATATTATAAAAATAATATTTTATAACTTAATATTATTACTTGTTGTATTATGTTAAAAAAATAATATATATTTAGTTTTTGAATGTAAGAGATTCATAATAATCTTATAGTAATATAATGTGTTATAAATGAAAAATAGTATTCTATATTGGACAAATAAATACCTAATATGTTTGAATTTAAATAGAATCATATTATAATACTCATCTGTGTTTAAAATTAATTTGTAATTATATTTATTCTAAAGAAATATGTACTTTCTTAGAACAGAATAAATCTGTTTGTCATAGGTATATGCAGACTTAATTGGTAAATGGTGTACATAACCAAAAAAAAGCTCTTACCTCTAAAAAAACACTTGACAAATCAGAGATCAGCATGTAAAATTTCTTGATTTTTAATTTTTAGAAATGTATTAACTATAGCTTAACTGTATGTCTAACCATGGGTACCCTTTACAATCTTATATAGATTAATAAAAAATATAATCAAATTTGTGTGGTCACATCAGCTGTACCAGTCTTTAATTAAATAACTATGTAATATTTGGTGGTTCATCTCATGTATTTTTATTTAATGTCTTTATGAAATTTATAAATATTTTAAATGTTTTTGTTGAAAAAGATTAAATTTGTATCAAGTAGACTACATACTAAATTAGAAAAGTGATTATAAATCAAGAAAGTAAAATAATGTACTTTAATAATACCATAAATTCTTGCCATTAAAAATAAAATTTATTAATGTAATTTTTATACAAAAATTTAAAATTGTATCCATTTTAAAGATATGTATTAGGTAAGATATGCTAGAAACAATGTACCTTCTAGTTTTAAGTTAGTTAAGTTTTAGTTTTAATTTTATGTATTAAATATGCTTAGATAAGCATGTTCATTTAAATTATTATATCGTTTTCATAGTATATTTGTATGAATAAGTTGGATAAATTAGGCTATAAATGGGTAATTAATAATTATGTATTATAAAATAATATTAAATGAAAAATAAAATTAAATGAAAAATAAAAATTTAAATAAAATATAATAATGAAATTCAGAGGGAAGTGATAACGTAATATTAGGTTGTTTCTTCAATGACGAACGGATATAATACTTTTTCTTTTATGACACTGATATAAAGCTTTTATTTTCTAGTGATATAAACCGTTTTAATTTATTGTCTGGTGGTTATCGATTGGTTTAATTTATGTTGCGACGTGACTATAAATTTGACAAGCAATCAAAATTAGGTGGAATCGATATGATAGTTCAAATCGATGAGTCGTTCTTCGAGGGAAAACTCAAATACAACCGTGATCGTCTTCGATGTGGTGATATTAGACCAAATGAAGAAAGTGAAAATTATAGTGATGATACTGACGAAGATAATGCAAAGCAACCTTACTTCCTATAATTAAAAACAAAGTAAAACTAGGAAGTAAAATCCACAAAATTTAAAATTTTCGATTTTTTTTCTTGAAAGGTCGATAACAAACTTTTTATTGGGTCAAAAATTTGAAAATTTAATACAAGGTTCCTATGTTGCTATAATAACAGTTAAAAATATTAAAAATATATTGCCACAATTTTTTTTATAAGGTTTTAATGACCAAATGTTGATCAAAATTCATCAAAATATCGAACATTTGCAAACTGTTTTGTAGTTAAAAATGTATAAAATGTTCAGTTATTAAAGCTAAGATTTAAAAATTTTAAACAAAGATTTTCATAAGTTGATGTTTTTTTTGTAAAGTTTTTTAATAAAAACTTTAAATAAAAAAAAAATTATTTATAAAATAAAGAAACCCCCGTTTTCTCACATTATTTTTGTTGTTTTATACCAGTAGCTAGGGCCCAGGGGGTGCTAAAATATAGCTCAAGGATACTGAAGCACCCTCTTATAGTAACACCTATGGTTAGTTATAACTATATGGTAGTAATATTCAGTAGTCATAATAATAAATGCCTTAAATGGTCAAGTATTGTAAACGGTTAATAAGTTAAGTCTTAATAAATAATTGTTAAGATAGGTAGATGATTTTGTCATGGTGATATTGCTGATTTTTTTAACTTACACTATTTGATCATTAAATATATAATTTATGGTTACTGTTATATACGTTTATATAAGTTATAAATATTGAAAAAAAAATAAAATTATAAACCACAGATATGTTTTTACCTACACACAGACTGCATATCTACTTTGTATGATTCTTATATTGGTCACGCCATCATGGAATATCAATTGTTGTTGTTCGTCAATGTTATATTCTTTATTATCTAATATGGTTATTGCTTAGTGTTTTCCCCGTTTGCACCACCATTTATATTTGAGATTATTAACTGTCGATGTCAAATATTTTTGGGTTTCAAGTTATATTTTTAAAACATATTTAATTATTTTTTAGGTAATAAATAAATGCATATTTCAAGGTTTTAAATGGGCATAAAATCTTTAGCCCTAATTATCACCAATTGGCCATTACACACCTACCACCCCTTAAAAAATCCAGAGAAGGGCGCCTCTCGGTTATCCCTTTCGCCATGTCAGTATGGGGGACCTATTTTCCCTCCGCTTGACCACTACTAAATTAGGTAGGAGCAGTACATAAAACTATTAAATTTGATCCCAGATTATTTCAAAAAGTTTACTTATTTTGGAAAATATATGCATTACGTACAACTTACTGTAATATTATGCACCGTATTACTGTCCAATAATATTTGAAAACTCATACTTTGAAGATTAAAATAATAACGATATTCAAAATATATCAATCATTCAGAATGTCAACTATAATCAATATAATTAAGTTATGATAATGAGCATCTAAAATAATTTAAAGTTTCTGCGCCATACAAATTGAAAATGTTGTCAGGTGTTTAATTAATAATTGTATAACATGTGCACCCATATGGTCAATTTGAATTTTGCGCCTAAATTGTGGTGCAGCGAAAGCTCATTTATCTAATACAGTGGTGCATTTCGTACTATTTCGTTAAGCCGGTCGGTGGCATTTAGTTAGTTGCAGCAGCTGATAAAAATAAAGTGAAAACAATGTTGCCGACAAAGGGAATTGTGTGCGTCTTTACCATTGGTCACACTGCGCGCCGATCGGCCTGATGCCATTGGCTCATCCGTATACGCACCGTATAATGAGTCGTTGTAACGCACAATTTGAGGAGTGAAAACAATTTTTTTCCTCGTGGTTTTTTCCCCTTACGACCTCACCCCCTCAAACGAGAGCAAAAACGACACGTATGACTACAAGATACAACATCGTTTCCTAGTACTCCCCGGCAGTCGTTCACCATTTTATGCGAATTTTTATATTTCGCACCGTATTATATACGCGACACGCACGTCACGACAGCTCACAGTAACACGCGAGCACAAGATTACAAAAATACATAACATTGTAAATTTTTGCGTGTCGCGACGACAAACACAATTATCGTTTGGCTTCGTCCCGTGGTTTTTTCCCGGCAAATACGAACCGGTATCATTCGCGGAGAACGCTTGAACACTTGTTTTTGTCACGGACGTCGTTAGTGTCAGCGTAGGCAGGTTTTATTATTTCAGTCAGATAAGCGGCCGACGAGCGGCACCACACAAGCGCAAGCAACAACACGACAAAACCGACAACCGCTGAACCGGCGAACCGCTGGACGAGCAGAGGAGCTGCAAATCTCTAATTATTTTTTTTTCCCCCATTATTCGTCACTGCCATCACGCCGCCGCCGCAGCGCGCGCGTCCCCGATAACACTCGTTGCGATCACACGCACGCACGCACGCACTCATTCACTCACTTGCCGACCGTACGAGGAGCAGCGGATATTATTGTACAGTGTGGAAAACGCCGAAAATCCCCGCGTATCGTTATTATACACACGCGCGCACGGAACGTTTTCGGTTAATTATATTATTAATTTCATAGATATTTGTATCAATATATTGTCAATTTTTTTTTATTATTTTAATAATATTATTATTACTGTACTCTGCGACGCCGCCGGAGCCGTATCGCACGCACGCACGGGCGCCGCCTTGCCGCACGTACGTTTCGTAGTCGTGGTCACGTCTGTCGTCACTCGCCGTATAACGCGCACCGCCGAATCCGCCACTGGCACGCCGAGAACGCCTCATCGCTGCTCCAACACAGACACCGCCGCCGCCGCCGCCGCCATATACCGCGTACCACCCGGACACACGACGACAAGTAATCAACAACGCCACACGCCCGCACACACACACCCGGCTCAGCAATGGACGATCTTAAGGTCGAGGTGCTCTTCGAGAACGGCGCCTATTACGAGGTGAGTAACGAGTTGGGTTTGCGAAGTGGTGGCTGTCGCCATAGCGTCTACCGTCGTCGCGCCCTTGTGCGATTTTAATAGGTTATGGTTGTGGACGCCGCCGGTTTTCCCCGTTGAGTCGACGGCGTGCGACTGGGTCTCCAGGCGAAACGCCCGTAACCCTCTCTGACCCCTTTTAAACAAGTCTTTTGTCCACTTCTCAAATTTCTCCTCCTTGTTTGAGGTTAATTCGTTGTGTTATTTTAACTTTTTCACTAAATTTTCACCACCACTCACCCCCATCCACACTACTTGGCACTTTCTGCACGATATCTTCCCATGTAATAGCGGTTGATCGTCAAACGATTGATTGTGAACGGCCAAGCATCGAGAGATATAATGTTATTGACTCGATTCCATTCTACAATACACTGTTCTCGTTGCTTCGTCATTACGTACCTATAATTCAGTCTCTTACATTAATTCTGAGGTACTGCTATTTTAATTTTGCTTGGTTTGAACATGTTTAATTACCTATCTATCAACCCTACAACTGTGTTATGCCATAATTGGTAGGTATGCAAGTAAATCTGTGCATACTAATTGAGTCCACAATTGGGAAACAAAATATATACTAATCGAGTCCTAGGATTATTTTGAGTAAAATAAAAATCAGCCGTAGAATTTGAATACACCTAAACAAAGTATATCTCATACATTTTTACCAACAGGTATAAGAAATCAAATGTAGTCATAACCTCGATCATAGCCTATATTTATTTATTTTTAAGCAAGTAACAACTAATTATGCATAATACCTATATTATACACATTAATCAAATTTTTACAAAACTAACACAAAGCAAAAACATTTTAAACCATACGTATAGAATTTTTTGTTACCAATAGTCATATGTCTGTTAAAGTGGGAAGGAAGGTGTTTTTATTTTTATTTTGATTGGACTCGTTTAATACCTATTAATTACAGGACTTAAATACTATGTATCTTAATACTACCAAAAGCCCATTTCTTTATAAAAGATTTTATTAGTAGGTATTTAGATACATGCAGCTAAATAAATCAATTGACTTAGTTCTACATGTGTTTAGGTAACTACTTACCTTCACATATTTCTGAAATTTAAGTTGTCATGATTTACTAAACTTATTAAAATCATTTTTAAAATTTGGCTATTTACATTGTTTTCAAATTTAATATAGCAATATAAATTGTAACACACCTAACATGGTGTTGGCAAACTAGATTCCTTTTGATGTTCAATTTTTTTTAAGATTTTTTTATATAACTAAAATATACAAATAGATTTAGTTATTTATATTTGTCACCAAAGCTTAATAATACTAAGCCCTGTAAGATTATAAAATAATTTTTTTATTGTCCCTTAATATAGGATTATAATCAATGTAAGTACCTACCTACTTGTAATACACCTAACTACATAATAAACTTGCTGATCAGAATTTCATGTTACAAGTATGGTAAGAATTTCATAAGAATAGAATGATATGCCAAACACACATGATTATCTATACTGATGTATTATATTTTTCCTAACATTTACCTTAAAACAGTATTTTAAATTTATTGTTAGATTCCTACAATTTTATTTGTACATATTTAATTAAGATTATTTTTAGTTTATAAGAATGATAATGAACCTAAAGAATAATTTTAATTTATATATTTTAGGGTTTTGTCACTGGTGTAATGGAAAATGAAGTTCTAGTTTCTTTTCCTAATGAGTGAGTATCTCTTATATATTTATAAACATACTTTTTTAAGCATTTTATTTAAATGTTTATTTAAATTTTATTTAAAATTACAAGTATACATTAAGTGGTTCTTAATCTTTGTTTGTTTTTTTACCATGAATAATTTGTATCTCAAAAGTAAGACTTTAGTTTTAAAAAATCATGTCTGATAAGTCAGGTTTTATACGGTTTTATATAAAATTATTCAGTTAAGATAAGGTGGAGTAACAGCCTAATCAGATTATAAAAAAATTAATCTTTCAATTTTAATGTTTATTATATGAAAATAATGAAGTTTCACACTCATCAACTGTTGTATAATTTTGGTTACACTGTAGGAGATCAAACATAATAGTTATCATTATTTGAATAGCTACTCAGTTATCAACTCTTATTTTTATAAATCTGTATAAATTTAGCAATCTAGTTTTCATACTTTAACAAATTTGGCAAATAAATGTTATTTTATATTTATACCTATTATTTATTCATTTTTAAATCGTGCTAATTTTGTGATACAAATGATTATTAGTCGATTTGGCACTTGAAAATTACATACAGGGAAAATACGACATGATCAATGGGACAAATACCACATGCCTTGTTTTGAGTTGTTACAATAGACCCATTCATTAATTATTAACCAATATACATTTTTATATGTTTAAGTTATTTACATTGACATTTTTAATATATCTTAATATTTTAATGGAACAACTCAACCTTAAAAATAATATATAAACTTAAAAAATCATAAAAATAACAACAACAAAAAATTTATTGTCAAATTGTAATAAATTTAAATATTTGAATTCTGTCAATAAAATTTTTTCTGTTCAAGTAGAAAAGTTCAACATAATTTTTATTTTATTTTCTAATATTTATTTTGAATACAATTTTGAATCTCTAATTAATTTATTAATAGATGATAAAAAAGTTATATTCTTCAAAAAAAAAAAAACAGGAGATATATGCAATTAAAGAAATATTTTACGAATTCCTGTTACTGTTACCCCAGCCTGACCTTATACCAACATTATCTTATTAGACTTAATGCACCCTTGAATTAATAGAAATGATTTTTTTTTTTAAATAATAACTACAAATTAAAGTAATAAGTTACCTGCTCTTTATTTCATACATGATTTTAGGAATTAGTATTTTATTCTTTATGAAATTGTTTTTATTTTCAATTAATATTAACCCTTTAAAAAAGATATTTTTATAGTTACCTAGATATTCTGTGTCTCTTTTTTTAGTACATTTTATACATGGTATTTAAATATTAAAATTATTAAATATAGTTTGTACTATTTAGCAATAGATATCCCCAATTCTCTTGTTAGTAATAGGTTTTAATTTTTGAGCAAATTAGTCAACAAAAAAATATTAATTTGTTTGCAATTAGTAGTTTTAAATAAATAAAGATCTCCATGCACCCCAAGAATGGCGGTAAAATGTAGCCGGACACAGTTTACCCCCATTTTAATAGTATGTGAGACCTTAAGATATATTATATTTAATTTTTTGTTATTTCTATTCATACTTAAATTAAATATGCTGTTTTAAATAACAAATTTACTATGCACTCAATAGTACTGAATACTATTGTTTGCTCTGAAATTGGTAATTAATTTAAACTAATAACTTTTAAATTATTGTTAATATTAAATTATATTTTGATTTTTTTAAAATATTAAAATTAAATATTTGTCGATTGCTTCTTAGTTGTTGAATTAGATTGATAAATAATTAATACATTTTCTATTTTTTCTTCAAATTAAATTCAATGAAGATATTTTGTGATGTTAAAATTTATGAAAAGGAATAAAATTAAGCTAACCTTCTATAGATGTTTACAAAATTAGGCAGTGAAAAAAATAAAAGTAGTAATCAGTTTTTTAATTAACAATTTTGTTTATATAAATATAGATAATTTATGAAAATTCTTGTTATATATTTCTTTCCTCGATTGCCCTTGATAATTTTAAAACATTAAATTATTAGTACCTAGCCGAATAATAATACATTTTTTATTTTTAGTTGGTATCCTGAAACTAAATTCAACTGTGACAATGTTCGTCTTCCCTTGTCAGATGAACAATGTACTACAGAGTTTAATGATAATCAAGAAATAGAAATAAAATCAGTCAAAGAACCTCATCCTTGTTATGGATGGGTAAAAGCAGTGATAAAAATTATCAGTGGTAACCCACCATCCCAGTTTGTTGTCCAATATTTCAATTCAACAGTAACAGAAATAGTCTCTCCTGATCGAGTCAGATGCAGTAACATAAATTCTCACATTAATGGCGATACATTTTATAAGTTTGATATTGATGTACCAGAAGATGTTAGAGAATCGTATGTATATCAAAACATAGTATTTATAATCAGTTTTAAAAGTTGAAATTTAATTTAGCTATGAAAATATTTTGAATAATTGCCATGTTTAATTTTCTAGTGCTAAAATTGATGGTATCCACAAAGATCTGCAGAAAGCAATTGGCGCGTCTCTAGTGTTATATAATCCTGATCAATCAGTGTTGAGTGTAATATCTCGTTCTCCATTGACCAGTAAAAGAGCATTAATGTTAGCTGACATGCACTTCCGAAACCTGAACCAAAAGGTCATGTTGCTTAAGAAGACTGAAGAGTTAGCCAGGCAACTGGAAAGTTCCAAACTACAGATTACATCATCATCTTATACTGATGAATTTAACGTTCGTGATGATCTTATGGGTTTGGCTATTGGTGCTCATGGTACTAATATCCAACAAGCTCGCAGGGTTGATGGAATTACAAATATTGAATTAGATGAACATACTGGCGTTTTTAAAATTTACGGAGAAGTAAGTTAGTTTCATTGTACTTTAGTAAAAATATTTAATAATATTGTTTTTAGACTAAAGATGCTGTAATGAAAGCTCGAGGAATTTTAGAGTATAGAGAAGAATTTCTTCAAGTTCCAAGAGATTTCATAGGAAAAGTAATTGGCAAAAATGGTAGAAACATCCAAGATATTGTTGACAAAAGTGGAGTGGTAAGTTATTTTATTTATTTTTTATATTAGTAATTTATAAGGCCCAAAATGTATTGCAATTAAAATTTTAGCCTTAACATGATGCTCTCCTGTACAGATATTTGATTTGTTAACTTTAAGACAGTGGTAACATTTTGTATTTTTAGAAATTGTACATAAAACATTACTCATTGCTGAAAAATACTATAGTTTTATTCTTAGTATCAATCATTTCTCTTATTTGTATATTGGGTATAGAATCCCTAAACCGCTATTTCAAATGCTGGAGACTAAAACCAAATCCAATGAAAACTGAGGTAACCCTGTTTCACCTCCACAATAAAATGGCAAATCACAAGATTAGCGTAATTTTTGATGGACAGGCGATTGAAAATAGCCAATACCCCAAATATCTTGGGGTAACCTTAGATAGAACCCTCACTTACAAGGAACA